>JAHHFK020001240.1:0-104517 GCA_024533555.2 Aedes koreicus | reverse complement strand
GTAGTATACCACGGCAAAATAAACAAATCTGTGGCTCTGCGTGCAGCGCCAAACAACTAGTTCAATGGAAAATACTTTAATAGCTGAGTTATTAACAGAAATTTGTGAATAAAATCGGTCAAGAAGGATAGGTTTTCTCGAGGTACGCGAGAACTCGCTGGCTGCTGAGATATTGTTGAAAATCTGACACACCTTCTCAACCGCAATTACGGCATACCATTTTCAATTACGACTCGACTTCTTGAAACGCCATTGAAAGTAGTCGGCTGTAGGTATGAAAAGTGTTTTATATTTTGGAGCGTTTCTTTTGTGTTCGGTCAGAGAGAATGTAAACAATCAGGAAATAAGTTCATACTGACATTGAGTTGTAGTTATTGAACTTAACTTACTTGCCAAATGTATGAATTCATATTTCATAGAAAAAACATTGATAAATTTGATGTTTTCTATCTATGTGCCGAAAATGAGCGATTATGCTAATATTTTGCTCTACCCTACGTTCTCCGTACTTGTAATCGAGTTAAAATTTCTTATTTTGGGATTTTTTTTTTCGTTAGATGGTTTGATAAATTTGTTGTGCAGCAATGAAAATCAAGTACAATTTGGTAATAATTTAAAAAAAAATCAGTGGGGTTGTGTAAAACACACAACCGAGCGGTTTACGTAGACCGTTTGATGCATTATTATGTTCAACATGTTAAATAATTTTCATTGGTTTCATAGTAGAACATTGCATGTGCATATGCGCTGTTCTAATGGGACGTTGGATTGGCATATGCTAGTAAATAAGTATGTGTGTTAAGAAATTTTATGATTCGCATCTTAGAAATTATTTGGTGAAATAAAAACGAGCTCGCTTGGCATCGGTTACGGCTCGTTACGGAGGATTTCCTGATTGTTTGATCTTTACGCGCTTCCGAAATTTACGATTGGCATCAAAATGATTATTTTAATTCCCACTTCTACACCCTATCTCAAAACTTATTTCATAGAAGTAAAACTCTTTCGAACACGTTAACACAACAGAACAATTGTTCATCACAGTACTCATTGGAATGTGCAGAGAATGATAATTCAGAATATCATGTTAGAAAAGCAAAATCTTGTCAATACTCTACAAATAGTAGAATGAAAAACGTAAAGGTGATTGGTTTATGAATGAAAGAGAGCGAGTCCGGAGAGAATCTCTCAATTGTAGATTCGCCCTAATGAAAAAAAAACCCTAGATTTGTTTTCTCTCCTCTCGCATGTATGCTTATAAACTCTCGACTGTAAATCGTGAAATCGCTCATAAATCAACAAAACTGCCCCCCCCCCCCCCTTCTAAAGTAAGTCAAATACTAGACCATCACTTCACTAGAACATTTATGATTGTTCGGTGTTTCCTTCGTGCCCGCGCCGCCCCGCCCCCACTCACCAACCACGCCCGCCTTCGTCTCCCAAAATTATATTTTTTGTTTGTTTGTTTCATTCCGAACAGTCAGTTATTTACCATGATCAAAATATTCACCCTTTTCGTTTATTATGCTTTTATTTACACTTATTATACCATGAGCAAACCAGACCCGTAACGCTGGTAGATCACCTTTTCGTGGTGCGTTACGGGGTATCAGATCTACCACCGAACCGTAGTCTGAATTAATTCAAACCAGGGAACATATTTGTTTTTGTAGTCAAAGGAACATATATTAGTCCTTATTACATTTTATGTCTTGTGAAAAGTGACAATACTCAGATTGAGCCACCGAGGATGAGCTTGGAATAAGGAAAACATGGTTAGTCTTCATTTATGTGAATTCTCATTTTCTATTTGATGTTCTATAGTTTGAATTGGTTATGACTAGGGTTCTGATGCATGGTCAGTATCGGAGTCATTGTTTCTTTTCTTTGCAATGAATCCGGTTTTGACTGATAATGGGGCGCGCCTTTGAAGAGTACTCGCATTCCTCAAAGAGTTTAAACAGCGGAAACTTTAAATAAAACTCGATTCATTGCCAACAAAACAAACAATAACAACTGTAACAACACCGAATACTTCATCATTTCTCAATAGTGATGAAGTAACTCGACATGCACTAAACAAAGGACACGGGATATACTACAATAGATCAAATTACTGGTCGCAGTGACTTATGTCCCGAACAGAGGGAAAAAAAATAAGGAGTGTATCGAATATAAGCTATCCACATACATTTGCGTTGTACGCATGTATTTGTGATGGTTTTTTATGCTCTGAACACTGCATGCTGTGCGTTTGACTGTCAGCTTTCTTTTGTTTACTTGTTTGTGCGGTTCAAATTCTGCGTTTGCAAAATGTCGCGTATTGAAAAGGAAGTGAAAATTAAGGTTCTGGACACATGGCTAAGTGAGAAAAATATTAATATGCGAAAATTGGCGAAGCGGTTTGGAATTCATCATGCGAGTGTTAAAACCATCATTAATAAGTTTGGGGAACACTATGCTTTGGATGAGCTACCAGGAAGAGGCAGAAAACCCGGTTCTTCCAACCCGAAACTGGAGCAGAAAGTGGTATCTCTAATCATGAAGAACAAATCAATGTCAATACGTGATTTGGCCAAAAAAGCAGGGACGAGTGTCGGAATGATCCAGCGTATCAAGAGGCGAAACCACCTGAAGACCTACAAGAAGCAGAAAATCTCGAAACAAAGTGCAGAACAGAAGAAGCGAGCAGCAACAAGGGCCCGGAAATTGTATTCGCGTCTTTTGCAGCGTCCGGATGCATGCGTTTTGATGGACGATGAGACCTATGTAAAGGAGGACTCAAAAACCCTTCCAGGTCCACAATACTTTACTGCCGTCGTTGAGGAGAATGTGAGCGATGCGGACAGGTCGATTCAAGTGGAGAAATTCGATCGAAAGGTACTGGTATGGCAAGCAATATGTTCCTGTGGTTTGAAGTCAACCATTTTTTACACTACCGGAACTATAAATGCGGAAATCTATCGATCTGAGTGTCTCCAGAAGAGATTGTTGCCTTTATATAAGAAGCATAGTATACCTCCACTGTTTTGGCCGGATTTAGCGTCGGCTCACTATGCCAAAACCACTCTCAATTGGCTTGCGGAAAAGGGTATAGATTTCGTTGAGAAAAATATCAATCCACCAAATTGCCCTCAGCTTCGACCCATCGAACGTTACTGGGCAATCGTGAAGAGGGTCTTCAAGAAGACTGGTAAGGCAGCTGGGAACATGCAGGAGTTCAAAAAATTTGGGCTCAAGCGTCCAAAAAATGCGATGCAACACTTGTCCGGAACTTGATGAAGAGCATTCGATCCAAAGTTCGAAAATTCGTGAAGGAATAACTTAAATTTCATCCGGTCTTCATTATGTTCAAGTTTAACCTCGTACAATAAAGGATCAATTTTTTGTATGAATAAAATATCGGTTTTCAACATAATTTGAAAGAAAGTTTGTGGATAGCTTATTTTCGATACACTCCTTACACAAAAAAAAAAAGGCCAACCTTGGGCCCCCGAGCCTCCCGGTGGTTTATTTATTTTTCCCCCCTACCCCCCCCCCCACCACCAAAAAATAAAAAATTTTTTTTTTTTTTTTTTTAAAACTTAATTTTTTTAATAATATAATTTCTCTTTTCGTGGTGGTGGTGGGGTGGTGGAGGAGCGGTGGTGCCTTCCCACCCCGTCGGGCTGTATCACCACCCCGGCCCCCTTCGGTTTTTTCTGGGGGGAAGCATCTGATCACGTCTTCCTTCGGAAGGAAAGTAAAGCCGTGAGTCCCGGCCCACGTGTTGGCGAGATCGATATCAAGGGTCCAGGTCGTCTTCCTGACGTGGCAAATCCCGTTAATACGAAACAACAAGAACAACAACCCTCGTCTTGAACGCTCATCCTGAAAGCTGTTTACCGATATACCCTTCGGATTTCATCAATGCAAATCGGTTTTCCTCCTGCCGGAAAATCTCACGTACTGTGCCAGTAAACGGATTTCACCACAATCGGTACCATTGAAAAAACCTCTCCACCTTGTGAAAAGCAAAACACCAGCTGCAAATCCTCATCCCTTCCGCATCCCTAGCAACGAACAAAAGTATCCAATCAGTGCCGTCCGGACAGAGGACGCGCACCGAATGTCCGATTCATGTAGCGACGATGCCCCGCGAAAAACGCACTTCCCATATGTGGTTGGTTTTAATTTCCGAACACATTCAGCCTACTTGTTTTTTTTTTTCATTGGATTTTAATTTTTCAAACTGTCAGAGGGTTCGGATGTCACTTGGCCCAGCGAGCGTCGTACTGACCATCATCCAGCTGTTTCTCCGACCTCATTTGGATTGAAAATCTGGTTGATAAGAGAACGTAAATTCTCATTTAAAATTAATTTTCCCCAAGTGGGTGACCGGGCCGGCAGCCAAATTGTCGACGTCGTCACTTGTTTATCCTGCATCGCATCCCGAAATTGGATCAATTGAACATGGATGGTTTCGGAATTGGTGATTTTTCCAGGCCCTGCTTTTGCGTTTCTCTTTTGCTGGTTTGTGTCAGCCGGACGAACCGAGAGCTTTCGGTTAATATTTTCGAAGTATTAATTAATCTGTTTGCGTTCAATGATTAACATTTAATGGCGCTCCTGCACAGCTGGGGGGATTGGAGATTGCTTCCGGTGTCAAGGAAAATAAAATTTGATTGTCGCCTTTATTAGCTTTTGATCACGCTCTTTGCTTCGGTGCGGTATAAAATTAATGATGAGACTTATTGAGACGATTTACGCGACTGTGAATCGCACCGCAGCTGGGGCTAATTGCCGTTATCTGCTGTTATCGAGACGTGATGGGATTTCTTTTTTTTTGTGACATCTGAACGATATTTGGGGATGCTATAAACGTGCGCTGAGATTAATCGATCGAATTAATTGAATTACACATTCTTTATCCTTATTTTAGAGCGTCAAATAATTTCCAGGCCAGTTTTAGTACTGCCAGACCGAATAACGAACGGATGCGTCATTTTTTCCAAACTCAAAATGCCTCTTCGGGGGAACATGGCACGTGTGCGTCGCCTTAAACGGGCGTTATTCTGATGGAGACAATATAAAATTGAGAAATTTTGGGTTTTATTTTAAATTCCCGGTACTTTTTCATCATAGTGTACCTCGCCGACCTAGTTATTACCACTTTTTCGACCAACCTTTCCCATTCCAATCAGACCTGCTGAGTCGTACAATGGAAGGCCCCAAGCGCAATCTCTACCGACCTTCTATTGGATTATTATTTGCTGCATATGCCGTTCGTTGCACCTTGCATTCAAATCCACCCCCAAATCGTGATGTTTGCGCATTTTGCATTGCACTTTTGGGAGCCGGGAAAACCATTTTGCACGAAGCGCGTGAAATTTAAAACCTACAACTGTGCGAATGTGCAAACATTAACATTAATGTGACACCGGCAGCGTCGAGATATTCGAGGAATGGAATGGAACACATTTTTTTTTCAGATTGGTCTAGACACCTACAACACGCGGCTCGCGGAGCGCAAGTGTTTATGAAAGGTGGTGATTCGTTGCAATTTTGTAGGATAATGCAGTGAAGAGCTGCCGCAGTGAAGGTGTTCTGCTGGCAAATGTTATTAACGCTTCCAGAGAGTAGGTACGTAGGGTGGTTCATTCAAAGTGTCGATTCGGCTCCACCTCATTCAATCGATTTCGAATCAGGTCCTGACTCTTCTCCCAAAATATGAGCTCAAACGGATGCGAACTCGAAGTGTACAGGCCCTTTGAAGTTTCTATGGGAAAACCAAACATTTTGTTCGCATCCTCCAAACTCTTCGGCATAATTACTTAAAGAAAGGATTGCTATCTAAAGCCTGTCCACGTTAAATTTCGGACACTTTTCTTTCAGTGTAGATTTTGAATTATTTCGCGGATCGCTGAAACGTTTCACTTCTATGACAGCTGGAACACTCCACTTTGTTTCGTGGTACAACATGTTTAAATTCTTGTTACATTCAGTAAAATAGCGTCGAATCGGCAGCAAAATCCGAATGTATCGTTAGGTGATCTTGCCAAAAAATTAAAACTACCGAAAAGTACCGTGTTTTGTGTTTGCAAATAATTTACCAGCGCTGGACTGTAGAATGGAAGGTTGAAAGTGGAACAAATCGAAAAGTATGCTCCCGAAAAATGGACAAGAAGGTGGTAGTCATTATTAAGAAAAATCCCAATCGTTCTGTGCGAAATGTGGTTCGCAAAGTTGGGAAGTCAAAATCATACCTACAAAAAGTGAAGCAGATGTAAGGACTGAAGACGTACAAAGTGAAAAAGGTGCCCAACCGTGATGACAAGCAACATTTCACTGAATTATGGAGAGTGTGAGCTGTTTAGTGGAAAACCTGTAACTAGAAAATAAGAAGAATGATTAGTAATTTCCATTTAATTCCAACTACCTTTATTGCTTATCTTGACAGATACGCGTATTTCGTCTACAATGTGCAGACTTCTTCAGTGTCGTGTACTAATACTCGACTATTAGTACACTAGCAGTACACTACACTAGTCGAGTAATAGTACACGACACTGAAGAAGTCTGCACATTGTAGACGAAATACGCGTATCTGTCAAGATAAGCAATAAAGGTAGTTGGAATTAAATGGAAATTACTAATCATTCTTCTTATTTTCTAGTAACATTTCACTGCAAAGAGTCGTGCCAAGGAGCTTTACACCAATTCTTTGCAAACATTTTCTTGTATCATAATGTACTCGAAGACTGTGAACAGCTTCCGGGTCTGGCTTTTCATACCGCAATGCAAAGAAACGCCGTTGCCGAGCATTTCCGGACAAAGAAGATGTCCAAATTCCCAAAGAAGTATTTGATTTGGCATGCCATATGTGGTTGTGGTCGAAAATCTAAAAGTTTCGTCTCTACCGTCACTATCAATAAGGTTATGTACGAGAAAGAATGTCTGCAAAAGCGATTGCAACCGTTTATCAGAAGCCACGACTCTCCAGCTCTGTTTTGGTCTGATTTGGCCTCTTGTCGCTATGCGAAATCCGTCCTGGAATAGTATAAGGTACAAGTGGTCAAATACGTGCCAAAAACAGCGAATCCACCAAACTGTCCAGAACTTCACCCTCTATTGGGCTCTAGTTAAGCGGAAACTCTTCGAAACTATGAAGAAAGAAAATGGTTCCGATGATTTCAAGAGAAGATGGAGAATCGTCACGGCGGGCGTATCTTAGGAACCTGATGGCGGTTGTGCCACAGAAAGTTCGAGAATTTTACAGAAAGAAGGATTAATACCTTAATCAACTATTATTGTAAAATAAACAATCGGTTTTTTGGAGGCAAGAAATGTTTCTATGGTTGTTTGAGACACCTCCCTCCTCTGAAAAGAGGGGGATACAAATAGGAAACAAATTTCTGCATTACTCCAGAACTAATCAAGCAAATGGAACCAAATTTGAAATGTGGGGGTTTTTGAAAGCAAGAAATGTTTCTATGGTGGTTTGAGACCCCCCCCCCCATCTGGAAGGGGGAGCTCTCATACAAATCAAACACAAATTCTCACCAAACATTAGAATTATCCAGCCAACTAAAACGCAAAATGTGTATTTCTCGGGTAAAAAACATGTTCAAATAGAAGTTTGACCTAAGAAGGAGTTAAGAACAAAACTCATTCCGAAAAACAACCATAAACACGCCAGTTCTCTTAAAATTTCATTCATTCCGTTGCAAGCGTAGCAGCGTTCGCACTGGGTTCAGCCAGTCTATATATAAAAATGAATTTCTGTCTGACTGTCTGTCTGAACCTTATAGACTCGAAATCTACTAAACCGATCGGCGTAAAATTTTGTATGGGATGGTTTTGGGATCGGGAATCGTGTTAAGGATAGTTCGAGACCCCTCTCTTCTCTGGAAGGGGGGGGGGGGGGCTCCCATACAAATGAAACACAGATTTCTGCATAACTCAAGAACTAACCAAGCAAAAGATACCAAATTTAGCATATGGGAGTTTTTGGAAGCAAGAAATGTTTCTATTATTGTTCTAGACCCCTTCTCTCTATAGAAGGAGGGGCTCTCATACAAACGAAACGCACATTTCTGCATAACTCGAGAATTAATAAAGCCAATGGAACAAAATTTGGCATGCGGAGGTTTTTGAAGGCAAGAAATGATTCTATGGTGATTCGGGACTCCTCCTCTTTTTGGAAAGAGGGAGGCTCTCAGATAAATGAAACAGAAACTTCTGCATAACTCGAGAACTAATCAAGCAAATGGAACCAAATTTGGTATGTGGAAGTTTTTGAATATGTCTCTATGGTGATTCGAGATCCCTCCTTCATATGAAAGGGGGGTTCGCAGACAAATGATACACAAATGGGTGCCCTAAAAAAGTAAGTTTTTCATGGTTTTGGTGCTGCACAACAACAAACATCTTATTAAAATGATCTAAACAGGCGTTTAACCAGTTGAATGTCGTTTGTAGCCCAATGATTTAAAGAGTAACAATGAAAAATGTAATCGACCGTAGAATATAATGCTTCGTTATGAGACATATATCCTACGTTGATTTTTGCAATTGAGACCAATAATCATGTTCATGAAAATTCATAAAAATGTTTTATTTCGACAATCATTTTAAAGATTCCATGTGATTAGAACCAGCTCCGATAGCTAAAAAGCTCAAAAATTTTCCGAGAAATACTGAGATCAAAATTTCTTGAACAAGTTAGCTACAGATACGAATCTGCTAGAAAGAACCAAGCTTCTCGGGGATGTTCTTAAGAAGTCAATCTATGTATATAAAAATGTCTTTCTGTCTGGCTGTCTGAACCTTATAGACTCGAAAACTACTGAACCGATCAGCGTGAAATTTTGTATGCAGGGGTTTTTAGGGCCGGGAAAGGTTCTTAAGATAGTAAGAGGCCTCTCCCTCATCTGAAACGGGGGGCTCCCATACAAATGAAACAAATATTTCTGCATAACTCAAGAACTGATCAAGCAAAGAAACCCAAATTTAGCATGTGGAAGTTTTTGGAGGCAAGAAATGTTCCTATGGTAGTTTGAGACCCCTCCTTTCTCTAAAAAGGGAGGATCCCATACAAATGAAACAGAAGTTTCTGCATATCTCAAGAACTAATCAAGCAAATGGAACCAGATTTGGCATGTGGGGTTTTCTGGTGGCGAAAAATGTTTTTATGGTAGTTTGAGACCCCTCCCTTCTCCTGAAAGGGGTGCTGTCATACAAATGAAACTGAAATTTCTTCATAACTCTAGATCTAATAAAGCAAATGGAACCAAATTTGGCATGCGGGGATTTCAAAGGCAATAAATGTTTCTACGGTTGTTCGAGACCCCTCCTCTCTCTCTGGTAGGGGGCGGGGCTCTCATACTAATGAAACACAAATTTGTACATAACTCGAGAACTAATCAAGTAAATGGAACCCAATTTGGCATGTGGAGGTTTTCGAAGGCAAAAAATGATTCTATTGTGGTTTGAGACTCCTCCGCTCACTGAAAGATGGGTTTCTCATACAAATGAAACACGAATTTCTGCAAAACTCGATAAAAATTAAAGCAAATGGTATCAAATTTGGCAGGTGAAGGTTTTTGAGAGAAATAAATGTTCCTTATGTGGTTTGAGACCCCCCCGCCTTCTGGAAGGGGAGACTCCCATAAAAATGAAACATTATTTTTAGCATAACTCGAAAGCCAATGAAGCAAATCAAACCAAATTTGGCATGTTGAGGATTTTGGAGGCAAGAAATGTTTCTATGGCAGTTCAATATCCCTCCCCATTTTTAAGGTGGGGGAATAGCTCCCATACAAATAAAAAGCAAATTTCTGCAAAACTCGAGAACTAATCAAGTAAATGGAAACCTTTTTAGCATATGGGGTTTTTGGAGGCTAGATTTCTATATTCATAAAAATGAATATTTTTCTGTCTGTCTGTCAGAACCTTATAGACTCGGAAAGTTATGAACCGACCAACGTGAAAATTTATATGAAGGGGTTTTTGGGGTTGGGAAAAGTTCTTATGATTGTTTGAGACCCCTACTCTCTCAGGAAGGGGGGCTCTCATACAAATGAGACACAAATTTCTTCATAACTCGAGAACTAATCAAGCAAATCGAATCAAATTTAGAATGTGGGGGGTTTTGAAGGCAAAAATGTTTCTATGGTAGTTCAAAACCCCTCCCCTTTCTGAAGGGGAGGGGGGGGAAGGGGGTTCAAACAAATGAAACTTAAATTTTTATCATAATCGAAGAGCGTGATGGTTCGAAAACTAATCAAGCAAATGGAACCAAATTTGGCATGTGGGGGTTTTGAAGGCAATGATTGTATGGTGGTTTGAGAAATCACCCCCCTCTGGAAGGGAGGGCTTCCATACAAATGAAACACAAATTTCTACCAAAAATGAGAACTATCCAGTTTACTTAAACACAAAACGTGTATTTCTCGGGTAAGAAGCATGTTTTGATAGAAGTTTGAACCCATGCTTATTCAAGAAAAAAAAAATCATTCCGAAAACCATAAAAGTGCCAGTTATATTAAAAAAAAAATTCATTTAGTTGCAAGCGTAGCAGCGCACGCACCGGGTTCAGCTTGTGTTCCAATAAAAGTTTGAACCCCTTTTTGTCAAGAATGGAGGATGCTTGAGTTACTTTTAGTGCTACATTATGCACATGAAGTTTATCTAAGGTTATGCAAGAGAAAATTACGTTCTTACTGGAAAGATACGGCGTAGTTTGAAGATAAATGTTTTGTCTATGAAATGATTCTACACAGAAAAAAATATTTTAACAAAACTCATACCTAACAAAAAACCAAAAAGCGCCAGTTAAATTTGCATTCATTTAGTAGCAAGCGTAGCAAGGCTCGCACTGGGGTCAGCTAGTGTATTATAAATATAAAAGTTGCCTCGAGTACTCTACGAGTACTCTAAATCCCCAAGAATATGCAATCGGTGCTCAAATTCCCTTAGATGTTTCACCGGCGATAGTAGTTTTCTCGTTCTTAAGATGATTTTAATTTCCCTCCTAAAATTTTAACACTGTTTTTGCGGCCTTTAAAGCCTGACTTCTTGTGGAAACCACATGATCTTGATTGTTGTAAAAATTCCTTCAATTGTGGTCAAATTTATCTAAACCATAACATAGATAGTGATTACGTAATACCGATCTCAAAATCTTTGTTACCGGTAATGTTGCAAACAATCAGGCATCGTTACAATTTTTTTCGTCAAAACCTCGAATTCAAACCCTCAAGATATGAACCAGAACTTGAACTTTAAATTTCGATGACAGCAAAGATTTTTTTCGGGTTACAAAGATGCACACAATGTATAGAAACAAGATAGGTAGGAGACTTTAAAATGTTCTGGATAAAAATAAGTACATATCAAAGTTAGAACATGATACTTAGATGTAGTGAGCAGAGTACAAGATTCAGGGAGAGTTTTAGTAGGTAAGAATTGTTGTCATCACAGCACAGCTAGCTAACATTTTTGTATACCATAATATCAAAGAGGACGGGAACGATGAGAATGGTTTCCCCATAATAATTTCGATAAGAACCCATGCAACACCAAACTGACATAATTGGTTGCAATTACTTGATAGTGACTTAATAAGGTTGCATTCAAGTAACTTCAACTGATCTGCAACAAGTGTACTGCTAGGGAAGCCCGACTTCGCAAGCAATTGCGCTCAAATATTGGAAGAAGATTTTGGGCCGGATTTGGAATCGATTGAAAGGGGTGGATCTGAATCGATATTTTGAACGGCAGCAGGGTAAATGCACCCTTCTTTTGGGGAAATGCTTCTTAGATGCGTTTACTCGGTTTAATTCAATCGGAGGTATTAACCTTCTGGTTAGCGCTTGCCGGGGGTTTTGACGGGTCTTAAGTTTCTTCAAGATTGAATAGCGCAATCTTCAAGGTAGTTTTGACGGGTTTAAATTTCATTTTGACGAGTTCTAATTTCATTTTGAAGAGTCTTAATTTCGTTTTGACGGGTCTTAATTTCGTTTTGATGACTCTTAAATTCATAAACTTAAAACCCGTCAAAACTATTCAATCTTGAAGAAACTTAAGACCCGTCAAAACACCCGGCAAGCGCTAACCAGAAGGTTAATACCTCCGATTGAATTATACCGAGCAAACGCATCTAAGGAGCATTTTTCCAAAGTTTAAGGAGCATTTCCCCAAAAAGAAGGGTGCATTTACGCTTTGCCATTTTGAACCACCCTAGTAAGTAGTTGTTAACCACTCGCTGTTGTGAATGTTTCCGGGCAGTTCGCAATCTATGTGAAAGCCTTTTCAAACTGATTAATTCATCATTCATAGCGCCCAGAAGCCCAAACGAATTGATGGGATCGACTCATCGGGGATGTCTCCGGTCGTATTTATGCCAGAAGACGACATTGCATGCATCGACACGGGTTGGACGCTTTGATGATGCCAGGGTGACAGGGCAGCAAGGCGTCGGCTCAATGGTTGTTGTATAATTCATCCGGCAAGGAACGCCGCCTTCCCTCTGAGAGTACTTTAATGTCACATGCTTCGATTTCTCCAGGATAATGGATTAATTACGAAGGACTAGAAATCGATGTCAGTGCATTGAAACGGTATTCCAAAGCAGGGGATGGAGAAAGTGGATTAAATGGGGATCCAGTGGAACCGGATCGATGGGAATGTTGGGTTTCGTAATCATTAAATCCTACTAGATGAATGTACTTAATTGGAATTATACACAGGATTGTGCAATGTGTAGGTAGAGATTGGAAAGATGCGGAAGGTTTAATAAACCCACATTAAATCAATCCAGTGTGCTGCAAAAAAATCAAACCAAATAAATTGAAAAGCTCGCTTGATTTATCACGCTTTTTGACTAGAACACTCAACCTGTTCGAGCAAATTCCACATTATCTACTTTTTCATATTGACGAAGCGATATGAACGAACTCAGCATGCAAATCCACTCGGCCGTTTGTTTGCTTGTTTGTTCCTACAAATCTCCCAGCAAGTCGCAACCGAATAGCTTGCAAAAACCAACCGCAATCGATAAACAGCTGAGCAAATATTAGCACCAGAGCTCTAATGAATTACCTCTCGGAGATCGCCTGCAAATCTAAGCTTCCAATCGACTCACCCATCGCAATGGCACTTGGTCGAGCTCTTCAACCGACTTCCACTCGGCAACGATGGCGAAGGTGAATCCAATAATGCAAGTTTCCCCCAAAGATCGAAGAATAAACTCGTTCTCCACAATCGGCACCCAGATAAAGCTGCAAGCACGTACGAAGCGACGACTCTTTAAGTCTTCCGCATCGAAACGAAATGAGATTAGAAGCTCGTTCCAGCCTTCGAAATTGGGGAAAATTGAGCAGATAATTAAGTTTTGAAGGGGGTGCGTTTCAGCAAACAATACAGGCGTAAAGATTCAATTTCCAGTTGCCTATGGGAGTGGAAGTTGAAAACTTACACCTGAAATCGATGTCTGAACTTGACCGGGAAGACATTATCGGTAATTGTGTCCTTTTCCATCGATTCAGTAGACCGAAAAGTCAGTCGGATTAATTTAATTGGGTTATTGGAAATCTGACATTGACCTTTTTTTTTCAATAGAATACGGTGATTTATTGCCGTATAATCATATCAATTCTACTTTAAGAGATTTATTCGTTTCAATCATTGTTCGAGCTTGGTTGATGCGAGCGAATGACTGCAATAAAGGAGCGATCCGGAATGGGGAAATAAAAATATCGGTGGTTGTCCTTAGAGAATCATTTGGGTCCATTCTGAAAGTCAATTTTGTTTTGGTTGGACGAGTTATGGTTTGTAATTCAGAAATTGCGATTTCCAAAAACGTTGGTTTATAATTTTGCTTTTGTATTTTACCAACTCTCTTACAAGTCAGATTTTTTTGTTCGTTTTCATGGAAGAATTTTTTTACTCGTTTTTCGTGGAAGCTGAAAACTGACGACAATCATCCATACGAGTCGGATCGACCACTTCCATCAAAATTGCAGAATACTCAATGTGCTATCCGAATATCGAATTCCTCGCTTCGTCCAATTCGCTGCTAAAGCTAAGATGCAAATGCATTTGTATTCCAATGCTTCAGTGGGGACATGCTGGTACGTTCGATCTGAGAGTAGCAATCGTATCCTCGTACAAGTATTGACGTCCAAGTCACAGTTTGCACAAATCGATGCAAAGCACTTCACTCGCCCACCAAAAGTACCAGTTCGTTGATCAGTTGTTCTCCCGCTACTCTACGTACATCAAGCTTCTCCGAGTTATTGCCTACTGTATCAAGTACATTCATTCTCTTCATGCCGCAGTACGAAATCCCACCGAAAGATCACCACTTTGTTGACAACAACTGCTGATCTCACAGCTTCCGATCGTGTTCTGGGCCAACTGGCTCAACTCTATTCGGAGTAATTTGCTGATCTTAGTAGCTCAACAGTTGGTTGCATCCATTTATGAGCAATGACGGGCTAATTCAAGTGGGTGGTCGACTCTAGCCACCATACGGCAGAAATACTGGATTATTGGGACACGAGTTCTTGAGTGCTACTCCTACCACCGTTGCATCAAAAGTTTTCGCAACAAGCCGATTCTCGTTAAACAAAGCACCGCCGATCTCGGGTCACATAAGCACGTCCACTCTCTATCAGTGGCTGTGATTATTGTGGCCGTGTATTTCTCAAGTCCTCGCCGACCAAAGCATACATTGCTATTATTGTGTGCATATAGATTTATGTGGATTTAAAGTCTGTATCCAGATTAATCCGGACACCTTCAAATCATTGTAACTTTTGAAATATTGCACGTAGGAATGAAAAATCTCACTGTGGTATAGCTGAGAGTCTATGATGAAAAAGACTATGATTGATGTTTACATTTCATGTTTAGTATTCAAGATGGCGACGAAAGAAAAACAAGTGCACGAGCGAATTTTGTACGGACGTACGGAAAATCCTGACTTGTCAATACGGGACCTTGCAAAAACATTTGATTTGCCTAATTCCACTGTCCAAGACGTGCTCAAATCATTTTCGGAACGTTTGACGATGGAGAGGAAACCGAAAAGTGACAAAAACATTCGACGCGCTGATCCTGTCATGGACCGAAAGGTGAAAAGGATATTAACGAAAAACCCAAATCTCTCCATTCGAACGGTGGTTCATAAAATAGGGATGTCACCTGGTTTTGTCCAAAAATCAAAACAGCGTTTGGGACTTAAGTCGTATAAAGTAAAAACAGTTCCAAATCGCAACGACAAACAGAACTTGGCAGCAAAATCACGGGCTCGACGTTTGTACTGCGAATATTTGACGAAGTTTTCATGCGTTATTATGGACGATGAAACTTATGTCCTGGCGGATTTCATGCAGCTTCCAGGGCTGGCTTTTTATTCTGCTATGGCCAGAAATGCTACAGCTGAGCATTTCAAAACGAAGGAGGCATCGAAATTTCCCAAAAAATACCCTGTGTGGCAAGCAATTTGCACGTGTGGCAAAAAGAGTAAATCTTTCGTCACTACAGGTACAATCAACAAGGAGATCTATCAGAAAGAGTGTCTGCAGAAGCGATTGCTACCCTTCATCAAAAGTTTCAAAGAAAAACCTTTGTTCTGGCCCGATTTGGAACCATGCCACTATGCTAAAACTGTGATGGAGTGGTACCAAGCAAATCAAGTGAACATTGTACCAAAAACCTCAAACCCGCCAAATTGCCCAGAGCTACGACCAATCGAGAGATATTGGGCTCTGGTGAAGCGGAAGCTTTCTGGAAAGAAGCAAGGAATCAAAGACATCGAACACTTCCAGCAAATTTGGACAAAGACGGCTTCTACGATTTTTGAAGAGTCTGTACAAACCCTAAAGGACGGAGTTAAGCGCAAAGTTCGAAAATTTTATGCAAATGCCGAATAACTATGTTTTGTCTTCACGAATTTTTAAAACACATCCCATGCATCTGAAATAAACGTCCGGATTATTGCGGATACAGACCTTATTTCCATAAGCTTTTGCGCGCACTTTCTTATTCGCTCCTTTCATCAATTTTTGCACGGTGTCCTTGTCAATTTTCTTCGAAGCAGTAAGCCACTTAGAACGAAATTCTTGGATCATTGATACCTCTCCACAAAGCTTTTTGAGATTTCCCTTGACCATTGACCAGTATGTTTCAATCGGGCGACAATTTGGTGAATTACAATCCTTGGGAACGTAAATAACGTTATTTTGCTCATACCAAGTTATTGTATCATCAGCGTAATGATAGTTGCCAAATCTGGCCATAACATGGATTGAGTCGCATGTTTTCTCAGGAAAGGTAAGAGCCGCTGTTTGAGGCATTCTGGCCGGTAAATCTCAGCGTTTACGGTACCTGAGATTCTGAGAAATTTGAGATTTTAGCCCACAGGAACATATTACTTGCCAGATCAGATATTTTTCAGGGAATTTAGTTTTATACTTCGGTTTCAGATGTTCCGGGGCATCTCTCCGGCTAGGTGCAGTGTAAAATTCCGTTCCCGAGAGGTATTTGGATTTTTTGAAGCAGTATGTTTCGTCATCCATGACAACCCCATGGAATTTTGTGAGAAGTTGTTCATAAAGCTTTCTGGAGCGTGTTTTTACCGATTTTTGTTACTTTGCCGTTACGATCTGGGTATGTTTGAGCTTTGAATGATCTCAATCCAGCCTTAGCCTTCACTTTTTGCACAAAGCCGGTTGACATTTGCACTTTATTCGCAACTGTCCGTGTTGACACCTTCGGGTTTGCCTGAAAAGCAGCAAGGACTCTTTTCTCCTTCCTTGTGTTGCTTTGTCCATGTTCACCACCATTTCCAGCTTTCCATTTGGACAGTAAGACCCTCTTTATAACGTTTAGTCACATCTGCAAGAGGATTTTGTCCCCATCACGGTGATGGGGATTGTTTTGATTGAATTTATATAATTTGATAACCTACCTAACTACAATAACTACAATTTGAAAAACCTAGGGAAAGGGAACCATGTCGTGGATGACTTGGTGGTCTGATAGGTGGCAACGTGTTCTGTACCTATTGATAGGCTCACTAAAACGATCTTCGAGTGTTTTAATCTCGGCCAGACGGTGGATCTCAGTGTTTCTCGTCCGTGGAGGTGTGTTCAGGATTATCCTAAGAAACTTGTTTTGAACCCGCTGTGGTGTAGTGTGTTTTTGCGCAACTCTCCCAGATCTGCATGCCGTACTCAATAACCGGGAGTATGATCTGTTTGTAGATAGCAAGCTGGTTCTTCAGGGACAATGTAGACTTTCCGTTTAGCAAGGGGTACATAAGCTTCAACAGAACGTTACATTTTGTGACAGTTTTGTCAACCTGTTCCCTGAAGTTCATCTTGCTATCTAGTGTTACGCCAAGATAGGTGGCTGAATTGGTCCATTCCACCGTTGTACCGTTTAGACAAATTTTAACATCCTTAGCCGGAACAAGTCTAGGAGATTTTGAGTGAGGGAAAAGGATGACCTGAGTCTTCGCTGCATTGATGCAGATCTTCCAGTCTGTGAGATACTGTAACAGAACATTCAGGCTTCGCTGCAGTTTCGATGCGATCGCTCTTACTACCCTACCATTGTGGACGACTGCGGTATCATCGGCGAACAGCGACAGAGATCCGTTTTCAGGGAGTGGGGGTATGTCCGAGGTGAACAGGTTGAACAGGAGTGGACCTAATATGCTTCCCTGTGGAACACCAGCAGAAACCTCCAGAATGTTCTGTTTGATAGGTAGTTCTTCACTATCTTTACCAGAAAGATTGGAAGATTGTACCGATGCAGCTTGTACACCAGGCCATCATGCCAGACGTTGTCGAACGCCTTTTCCACGTCAAGAAGGGCCATGGCAGATGTTTTCGAAACAGACTTGTTTCGCTTGACAAAATGTCGACCTATCTCAGCAGCCTTCTCATCGGGAGTAATCAAACGATCTTAAGAGTCATTGTTGTCTAGTGGGATCAGCGGTGGAATGGGCCTAGGCTTAGTTTTTAAAATTTTTGTTATTTTCCAGAACGGCTTTGCACAATCTGGGAGGGCGCGAATTTTTTCGGCAAAATTATTGTTTCTGAGATCCACCATTCTGGCCTTGATGATTTTGTTCAACCGGTTGCACTCTGATTTTATGGCACTGGTCTGCCTGCCGTTAATACTGTCTGCGAGTGGTGTTTCGCAGACGGATCAAATTTTTAGTGAGACTATCAATAGTTAAAGAGTTGCTCACCTGTGTTACTTCTGGAATGTGGTGCTCCCGGGCCTGGGAGATCGCCTGCTCGATCGACTGCAGTTGCCGATCGATGTCGTTGGTTGATTCGGGGCGCCTATAGTAATCGACGGTGTTGTCGACCTGATGACGGAACTGGACCCAGTTGGCGCGATGGTAGTGCCGATTGACGCAGGACCCAACTTCAGCACCACTGAGCTGAGTTCTTGGTACACGACCGGCTGAACGATGTTGTTTCCCATGTTGGTGACAAATATGTCGATTGTCGAGTGGACCCTGGATCTGCTCAACCGGGTGGGAGTATCCGGCCCCAAGATGGTGTAATGGTTCCCTTCCAGGTCCTCCTGTAGAATGGAGCCGTTCTTGTTTCGTCGACCGTTTCCCCAGGTTTCATGTTTTGCATTCAGGTCGCCGGCGATAATGAACTGCTCATGCCTCCGAGTGAGCTTGATGATGTCGTTTCGAAAAGTCGTATCTGTCCTGTTGATTGTTCTTGCTTGTTTGCGACAATAGGTCGCGATGATAGTGATAGGGCCGACGGTGGTTTCGACCTTGACTCCGATGGCTTCGATGAATTTCAGCTGGAAGCTCGGAAGCATCTGGCAGTTGATGTTGGTGCGCAGGGCGATGGCGACTCCCCCTCCGCCGGAACTGGTTCTATCAAGTCTGATCAGACGGAAGTCTGGCAGAAACACGTTGATTTCAGGCTTGAGATGCGTCTCGGTGATGATTGCGATATCAATGGCTCGTTCGTTGAGGAAGTTAATAAACTCGATATTCTTGCTCTTCAGCGAGCAAGCGTTCCAATTGGCAATTGTCACAATTTCACGGTCCATTGAGAAACGCAATCATCGCTTGCATTTGATCCGAGCGTGTTCTGCAGGATCGCTTGATGATGGTGGCCTGAGTCAGGATTGCAACGACTTCCTCCGTTGAAAGCATCGAATCCTCGATCGCGCCAGATGTTGCACCAGAGGATCTTGGTCTTGGAGGAGAGTTTTGGGATGGCTGGGTTGCTGCAGCCGCAAACCGATGCTAGACAGAAGGCCAATTGGAGATCGGACGGTTTGGAAGTACTTGGCGCGTTGGGAGAGCAGGAAAGTTCTCGGTCGTGAGTTCTGTTGTTAGCTGACGATTTTCTTCGAATTGCAATGAATTCGGCCCGCTTCGGGCATTCCCTGCTGGTTGCTTTGTGTGCCGCACCGCAGTTGGCACACACTGGATCAGCATCCTCCATCCGCTCACAGGCATCGGGTCCGTGGTGTTTGCCGCAATCGACGCAGCGCTTCGGCATGTGGCAATTTTTGGTGCCATGCCCAAACATTAGGCAGTTTTGGCACTGGGTGACATCACGGTGGATCGGTTGGTAGCGGTCCCACTTGACGACAATGTGGAACAAGGCTCGGATATTTTGCAGATCCTTCATGCACGTCGAATTTTTCTCGAAGTGAATCTAGTAAAGCTGGTCCCGTTAGCTTCGAGAGATGTTGTGACGCATTTTGTTGATCTGCACCGGTTTTAATCCATTGGCCTATAATTCGTCGGCCAGTTCCTCCGTTTTCTTCTCCAGAAGGCCACGCAAAACCACCTTAAACGGTTTGTTCGCTTCAATGTCGTGCGTAAAATACTGCACATTCATCGGCTTCAGGATTTCTTTGACAGCGTTGTAGTGGGACAGCACCGAGATCATCAGTTTGTAACCCTGCGAGCAGAGTTGAATTGTGCCCTTGTTGATGTAGAAATACACCTCATCCAGTAGGCCTTCCGGAAATCCCTTCACGAACAGCGGCGGCATTTTCTCCTTCTTCTCTATTTTCGGTGTATCGCCGTTCTCCAGAACGGCGTACCGGTTGTTCGCCAAAAGCTTCTTCGATGACAGCACATCATCGGGTGAATTCAAGCGGGAACGTTTCCCAGTCGAGCTTGTGCCGACATCACTAATCGGCGGCTTCCCCATACCGGGGTCGGACTGTGTATCACACAACGCGAGAGGATAAACTGCACGACGCACCACAACGAAAGAGCGATCGAAAAAAACACCACAAAAACTTTTCAGAGCGCGAGCGAAAAACACGACCGAACGTGTCGCTTGTTCAAACTGGAATGATACTGACGAATCCGCGAAACGGCTCGCTCTTTTATTTGCGCGCTTCGCGTGCGATTTTTGTTCCACGTGTTTTGCGCGTTTCTGTTTGGTTCGCGGATTTCGCGCGGCAAATAGTAATGATTTCCCACGGTTTTTCAGTATTCCTGCTTGGGATCTTCTGATTGGTTCACGTGTCGCTAGAGTTGGCATATTTTCATTTTCGCTCGTTTTGATGAACGTAAATGTTAAATTGTGCTTTAAATCAGAATTTATTCTTTTATGCGGTGAATAAGGTTCATAAGGTCTATTTTCATCCACTACTTATTTCGACTCAGAGCATATTTTAAATAAGCTACAATGTTACAATTCCATATCTAAGGGCTGACAACCGCGCGATGAGAAAATATTTTGTTTCTTCTCTTCTTTTCAATTGAATTCACGCGCATATTCATGCGATAGAATTACCAGAAAATGCAATTCAGATTTCTCTATTTCTAAAGAACTACAAAACACGAATAAGATTTAATTGATTTAAATTTTATTGATTTTATCGCATTTCTACTCTACAGTAAGAGATTTTTTTTTTTTTTTACACTCTCTCTCCCCCCCCCCCCGCCCCCCCCTCTTTTTTTTATTTATTTCCGCGTTTTTTCGCGCCGCCGCCCGTGAGTGTAAAAAAAAAAAAATAATACACACAACCCCCCCCCGCTCTAGAGTAAAAAAAAAAAACACCCAAACACACAAAAGAAAAAGAAAAAAAAAACCCACGCGCGCGCCCCCGCGGGCCCCCCCGGGGGGGGGCCCCTCTTTTTATAAACAACAGAAATCACATTTTCCTTTTCCCCCCACAACACAAAGAAAAAAAAAAAAAGTTTTTTCCCGCTTCCTTTTTTCGGACATTTTGTTACAAATCCAAACGAAGTTTTCACTATCCACCGCACCAGCGAATCACTGAGAGAGCACTGGCGCGTCCTCGCACAAGTGTACGCGGCAGCGATCGCAGGCGATAGCACGTGGGCGAAGACAGATGAGAGCACGTGAGAGTGGTCGTTTAAAAGAGAGAGTAATTCACTCACTCCAAGCCATCCCAGCACTGGCGCACACTTTCACTCTGTCTATTTACCACCGAATAAAAGAGCACTTTGGTTCATCTGCCGTGAGTTATGGTTGTATCCTCTGTGAAGCTACAAATCTCACGCGCCGGCGTAACTTTAGTGCGAAATGCCATCTCTGGCTGCAAGAATAGATCAAAACAAATACCAGATTTAAAATGATGCCAAATAGATCCGGTATAAAACAAAATTTACAACACCGGTGCAGCTATGTTTTTGCGTTTGGTCTGAGAAAAATAAGTCCAAACCAAGATTTGGACCACCGTTGGAGATGCCCTTACACCTTTAATTTTTGCTAACCTCCTCAGTGGAATTCTGGGTTCTGTACACAATTTGCATAATATTTCGGTGTTGTTTACGCATTTTGAAACAAGAAGGTTGGAAACTGTTGTTGTGCTGAGTGCTGAGAGATAAACGTAAACAACAGGATGCAGCCATAAAAAAGAACTCTTACTGCGTCCCTACTTTCTGTTGCAGTCTTTACCGTAATAACATTGAACAAAAATTTCGCACGTCAAAGATTTTTAATCACCTCAATTTGAGCACCGCAGCAAAAAATGTAATTAATGTAGCCATGCAAATCGGCCATATCTAGCGACCCTCACCTTTAGATCACACAATCATGATCTGTCGATAAGTAGTTTAAGTATTCACAGCAAATATGTTGGTTGTCAGGCCGCCTAGGATACTCCATTATGAGGAAATTCAGAAGTTGGGATTATGGAAACCGTGAGCGGATTTTACAATCTTGATTTCCTAATAAACTTCTAACCCTCATCAACCTTCATCATTTTTTGTACAGACTCATATTACGAAATAAAGAAAAAAAAAACTAGAGAGTTGCTTTTGGCGAAGAACTCCTTATGGGCACTCTTCCGACGCAATGCCTCACAGAATCCGATTCAATATTCACATTTTTATGAGCTAAGCTACCTTTAACCCACCGAAACGACACCCTTTCAACGGATCAAGAAACTGTTCCCCCGGAAAGCGACTGAAAAATTCCATTTATTTCACATTCCTACGCGGCTCAGTGGAAAAATCCTATTTTTAACGCTCCCACTTTTCTTTTCCATCGCAGCTCTCTACAAACAGCCCGGCAAAGTTGCCGTCGTCACCGGCGGAAATCGCGGCATCGGTTTGCGAATCGTGAAAAAGCTCGTCGAGTGTGACATTGAAGTGATATTAGGTGAGTAGTCTTCCACCCATAGCGCCGGAATATGTGACCATCGTAGTATGCGATGGCTGGTGGGTGGGTTGGTTGACATTCCGTCAAACAATAAACGAAAATATGCTCCCGCCCGTCAGAAATGGAAAAACAACAATCTGAAAAGCTTTCCTTTCATCCTCTTTTTTTCTCTCTTTTTCTCTTCCGCGCCGTCGATTGATGTTGTCGGTCTGCTTCGAAACGGATTGATTTTCGACCCACCTTTTTGCGCTGAAAACCAAAACAACAACAACAACAACAACAACAACAACAACAACAGGTGTCCGCAATCCGGTGGAGGCGAAAAAAGTGGTCGAAAAGTACCTGGAGAATGGGAAAGTGGCGGCCGGAGCGAAGCTGCACTTCGAACAGCTCGACATCGGCAGCATGAAATCGGTTCGGACGTTTGCCGGGAAAATTCAGTCCAAGTTTGATAAAATCCACATTCTTATCAACAACGGTACGTATGGAATTTCGGGCTGGGGAGTGGGGCCTATGGAAAAAAAAATGGGCGGATGTAAATATTAGTGTCAGGCAATGTGAGTGAGTGCGTGCGTGAATTGTGATGAATTTTGAAATGTTTTGTCCATCAGGGTTGGAATTTGTAGCAACGCTGAGAAATATTGTTCCGGGTGATGGCTGAATCACAAACAAATGATGACATACAATGAATAAAAAATAGCTGGGTATTTATTTTCTCTGATGATCGATTATACTTATCAGTCTTGATAAAAGTCATGCTCGCTAGGCTTAAAAATGAGGATATTCAGGCAACATAACTATGACTTCCTATAAAATACAAGTGAAAATCAAATGATAAATCTTGTGGAAACCGATAGGAGATTTCCGCGATTTAATAAATCGAAATGTTTGATTACTTCTAACAACGTGTTTATTTCTTCTTGCTTCAAAACAGACTAAAAATCCAACATGGTCGCTTTCGATACAGGGATGTAATCAGGTGCGCACTGCAGTCCAGTGTTGGCAGTATGCACCACATAGTTCCCCCCAATTACACCAAGAATCTAACCCTAAGTCCCGATGGTGTAATTTTGGTTTTCTGATCTGCTAGCGGATGCTCACTTATTCCTTGATCACAAACGAAGGCTGGTTTCAACCGATCTATCGAAATCCTCTGAACCTTCCCATTCATCCTTACGTCCATGTACTTCTCATACCGCTTCACCACTGGAAATGGTCCTTCATATGGTTGCACCAGAGGCTTCTTGACTGCATCGATCCTGACGAAGACGTGACTGCACTTGTTGAGCTCAGGATTAAGGAAAACGGTTGGCTTGGCATGGTGAGCAGAATCGACTGGTTTCAGCTTACTAAATGTAACCTTCAATTGCTGCGCAAAGTCCGTTCTACAGACATCTTCATTCGAACATTCTAGGAACTCCCCAGGAATTCGCAACGCTTGTCCATACATCAATTCCGCAACCGAACAATCAAAATCGGATCGAAAAGACGTACGCAATCCAAGCATTATCACCGGTAATTGAGCACACCAGTGCTTCGAATCGACAGCCATGATTGCAGCTTTCAGAGTTCGATGGAATCGCTCCACAAGACCATTTGATTGTGGGTGGTACGCCGTTGTTCGGATGTGCTTGGAACCCATCGCTTTGCCTAATTCACGAAACAGTTCGGATTCAAACTGTCTTCCTTGGTCAGTAGTGACAGTTTCAGGAACGCCAAAACGAGAGATCCAAGCAACGCACATGGCACGCGCCACAGTCTCAGCAGTCATGTCTTGAAGTGGTACCGCCTCGGGCCATCGAGAAAAACGGTCGACGATTGTTAGAAGATAGCGGTTGCCATTCGATGGAGGCAGCGGTCCCACAAGGTCGACATGAACATGACGAAAACGACTGCTCGGTAAAGGGATATTCTGCAGAGGAGCCACTGTGTGACGGTGAATCTTGGAACGCTGACATTGTAGACAGTTTTGAACGAAAAAATTTACATCCTTGTTCATGTTTTTCCAAACGAACCGATCCGCTAGAAGGTGACGAGTGGAACGTACACCTGGATGGGCCAGACCATGAACGTGTCGAAGAACCACGTCGCGATGTTGAGGTGGAACGTATGGTCTTACCTTGTTCTGTGACACATCACAGTACAGCGGCTTCGATGCTAGAGTCGTCTGACGTAATTCCAGTTTCAATGCACAACGCGAACCAAGAAGGCTTTTAAGCTCGTTGTCATCAACTTGATCAGCAGCGATTTTGTCGTAGTCGATCGGCGTGGGAAGGGAGATCGTTTCTGTTCTGGATAAAGCGTCCGCTACCACATTGAACTGTCCGCTGATATGACGAATATCGTTTGTGAACTCCGAGATAAACCGTAAGTACCGCTCTTCATGTGGAAGACGACTGCTTGGACTCGAAGCTAGAGCATGTGTCAACGGCATATGGTCGGTGTAGATAACAAATCTCCTTCCTTCCAGCATATGACGAAAATATTGAACAGACAATTTCATCGCCGTCAGCTCTCGGCCGAATGTTGAATATTTCACTTGAGCAGGAGAGAATTTTTCCGAATAGAAGCCCAGCGGAACCCAGTTGCTTCCATTGAATTTCTGTAGCACAGCCCCTGCTGCAGTATTCGATGCATCGATGAGTAGACTCAATGGTTTCGAGGAATCCGGATAATGTAAGAGTGTAGTTGCCGCTAGAGAATCTTTGCATTGATCGAACGCTTTCCTGGCATTATCGGTCCAAATTATCTTCCGAGAATCGTTCTTTTTGTTCCCAGGAATAAGGTTCCGAAGATCAGCTTGTAGATCGGACGCATGCGGAATAAACCTCTTGTAGCAGTTCAGTAACGCAAGGAACCGTCTCAATTCTTTCACGGTGGATGGGATTGGAAAATCGGTAACTGCCTTGACTCGATCCGACAAGGGGAGGATTCCATCTCCGTTCACCACGTACCCAAGAAAGTTGACACTACTTTTTGCGAAGCAACTTTTTGCCACGTTAATAACTAGACCGTACGATTTCAGTCGTTGAAATACGGCCCGCACATGATTATAGTGCTCTTCGGGTGAACTTGATGCAATACAAATATCGTCTACAAAGACCACAACAAAATCCATGTCGCTGAATACTCTGTGCATGAACCTCTGAAACGTTTGGCTAGCATTGCATAGCCCAAACTGCATACGTGTAAACTCGTAGAGGCCGAACGGGGTTATTACGGCGGTCTTCGGGATATCCTCCTCTTGCACCGGTATTTGATGATAGGCTCTTTCCAAATCCAGGGTGGTGAATATATTTTTCCCTTGGAAGGTGTTAAGCAGGTCATGTATATGAGGAACGGGGTATCGATCTGGCACGGTCACTTTGTTAAGCGCTCGATAATCGCCTACAAATCTCCAATCTCCACTTTTTTTCGGAACGCAGTGAAGTGGACTTGCCCAACAACTGCTGGAGGGACGACAAATGCCTAGATCGATCATTACTTGGAATTCTTTCTTTGCTGCACTCACCTTATCCGGAGCCATTCGTCGACACTTGTTGGCAACCGGCGGTCTTTTCGTTTGTATATGATGCGTGACGTCATGTTGCACTGCTGTTTTTATCATCGTCGGTAGGGTGACTTCCTTGAATTCTGCCAACAGCTCACGGAACGGATGGTCTGAAGCAACTACTGTAACGCTGTGAACGGATGCGTCGGTCAAACCTCCCGTCGATGATAACTTCGTTAGTCCATCCATAAGGCGCCGATGCTTCAAGTCCACTAGTATGCCAAACGATGCAAGAAAGTCGGCCCCGATAATGGCAACTCCCACATCTGCCACGAGGAAAGGCCACGTAAAGCGTCGGCGTAGTCCCAAATCTGTCGTGACGTATCGCTTATCGTACACTTTGATCCTTGATCCGTTTGCCGCATGTAACAGGAACGGTGTTGCGCCTTTGCTTCTGTCTTTATTCGTCGCTGGAATTATCGATACATCCGAGCCGGTATCGATGAGGAATCGCATGTTGGTTGAATGATCATATAAGATAATACGGCGGCTTTCCGATGCTGCGTTCACTTCCGCCGTTTCGAGTGAACGAGATTTTAGTTTTTTGGATTGTACTTGCAGGGCTCACGGCATTTCAAAGCACGTCCTCCAAACTTCCGGTGGAACCAGCATATTTCGTCGTCTGTTACTCGGCTTGATCTCGATGTCGATCGGCTTCTTGAAGTACTTCTCGATGATTTGAGGTGGCGTATCTCCGCTGTCAATGCCGCGATTTGGCTTTGCAGGTCCATTACAGCATCTGTTCCAGAGGCACTGGCGGAAGCAGCAGCGACATGCGACGATGGAGACTCAAGCATTTTGTCTGCCATCTCGGCGAGTTTCCCGATGGTACCATCACTGATGGCAAGAACCGCTTTGACACTTTGAGGCATCCGCTGGAGGAACAGCATCTTCAGCAAATCTTCCGTAACGTTAAGCCCCGCTGCAAGTTCCTGCATCTTTGCCAGGAGGTGAGTGGGACGCATATCCCCAAGGTCACAAGCTCCCAGTAGTCGCTCCAATCTTCCTAGCGCTGACACTTGGAATCGAGAAATTAAACGCTCATTGACGGCTCCGTATTTGTCTTGCTCCGGCGGGTTCGTGACCAAGTCTGCTACATGGCATATGACAGACTGGTCAATCTTCGCGACGATGTGATAGAACTTGGTGTGGTCGCGTACAACGTTAGCGCGAGCAAACTGTGCTTCGGCCTGCGCGAACCACATCACGGGGTCGTTTTTCCAGAAATCTGGAAGTTTGACCGCAACTCCTGCAGCAACAGCGGCGTTAGCATCAGCGTTTTCGTCCGTCATTTTCGAATTCGCGACGTAATCGATTTGCTTTCGTTGATTTTCGTACCGCGAGATCACGTCGGGGTCACCAATGTGGAAACCGATAGGAGATTTCCGCGATTTAATAAATCGAAACGTTTGATTACTTCTAACAACGTGTTTATTTCTTCTTGCTTCAAAACAAACTAAAAATCCAACATGGTCGCTTTCGATACAGGGATGTAATCAGATGCGCACTGCAGTCCAGTGTTGGCAGTATGCACCACAATCTTTACAACAAACGTAGCCAGCTCTCCGGAATGCTTTGACATTAATTTAAATTAACAGGTTTATTTTCAATGTGTATTTCTATACGTCTGAAATGAAATTCAATGAACCACAATATAACGGGTTTCTGCGTTGGGGTCGGAAAATATGCAATGAAGATTCCCATAGCGCTTACAGTTGAGACCACACTACAGGAATCGGCGTGAACGTACTCATGTTGCAACTCAATAGGCAATTGAGCTGATTAACCTTTAAATGCGCAATGTTGCTTTTAAACAACATACCGGAAAACGCTTAAAAATAAATTAATTCTATTCCTTTTGGGGAAATAATCCCAAATTGTTATATAGACTTCGATAAGGCAATCGTGTGAACTGGGAGCACTGTATCGAAGCATTTTGTTAGTTTAAGGTGAAACTGGAGGGAGTCCTTTTTCCATATGATTTATAGGCTAGGTTAATTTTCACTTCGCGATTTTTGAGATCAAAAATCACAAACAAAACAAAACAAACAACGCTGAAATTGCTAACCGATTCTTGAAAGTTTCACGCCTGAAGTCCTAATAATTTTCGAACATTTTGCTAAGAAAACTACGAAATGATAGGGATTTGATCCCGTATGTCCTTAACAGCAGTGAACGTGTTTGAAAATTTTGGAGTTATTTGAAGATACAGTATATTGGTGTCTTAAGAAAAAAAAAAAATTATATAGTTGGCCATATTTTGGTGGCATCACCAGAATTTGCTTTTACTGGCATTCACTTGTCATTCACTTGTACCATCCGGATCAGGGTTCAAATTCGCTTCATATTAAAAGATTTTAGAAACACCATCATAGGAGATGCCATTTTAAGTGAATTCGTTTTTGTTCAGTTCCAACCTAATTCCGCACCAGCTCCAACCTAAGGGCATCTTCAAGGGTGGTCCAAATTGTGCTTGGATTTATTTTTTTAGACCAAATGCATGAACATCGCTGCACCGGTGTTGTAAATTTTGTTTTATACTGGATCTATTTTGCATCATTTTAGGGCATCTTCAACGGTGGTCTATTTTTGGAACAACTTTATACTTGATTTGCATCAGCAAAACTAGAATAGAACCAGCTAAAATAGACGCACTTTGCGTTCCCCGCACCGGTGTTGTATTTCTTGATGTTAAACCCGCCAACACCTGTCATCCGGTCAATCATTCAATATCAAAGATCAGAAGATTTTTTAATCAGAGATCGCAGATTTTTCGCAAACTTGTTACCATGTTAGTTGTTAGTTCGATCAAATATTTTTTTACTGCCAGTAGAGCGTCGATAGCAGACGACGAGGAAAACCTGCTCTTTTGTTTGCCTGAAGATTTAATAACATCTATTTATTTCACAGAAATTCCGCCATCTTATTAAAAGTTAAGCAAATCGACCAACTTCCCAGACTTTTTACAATGTCTCGTAAATTATTGATATATTTCTGATATTCTGCTTTCTTTCATGAAAGATGTACCAACTGGGAGTCCAAATATTTTCTGGTAAGCTAAATCTTCTTCTCAAAGTTCCGGTTATTTCCAGAAAGTTGTTTCTACTTCATGGATGATCAGCAAACTTTTTGGAAGTTCAACCAAGTTTCCAGAACCGTTGAGAATTTTCCGGCAATTCAATGGACTTCTCTGAAGGTCCCCCACTTCTCTTCTGAAAAGAGAGTGAGTAAACTTCATGATTATCTTGAAACTTCCAATAAGTTCATTCAACTTCCGAAAAGCTTAATCAACTTTTGCCAAGTTCATAATATTTCTACCCAATCTTCATAGATACTCCGAAGTTCATAGTAATTCAGAAAATAATTTTCAAAGAGTTTGTTTAGTTTCCAGAAGCTTATATAAGTTCTGAATAATCCATGTAACAGTCCAGACAGTTTAAAAGCTAAAGAATATGAAATTTAATAATAACGTTTGCATTTAAAACAAATGGACTTTTTTCGGATGGTGATAAAAAAAAAGCTAAGACAGATAATTGCTTTTGATAAATTTCCCATGGAAGGTAATTATTTAAGCTTACTTGCAAAAACATTCTACGCCCTTGCGAGCGGCCTTCCTGCAGTTAACCGGAACGTTCGCCATGGCGGACAAAAACATGCGTGTAGGCATGTTTTTGAGTTCTTTATTCGTTTAATTTATCAATTCCTTCTCAGTTTTTGCGACAAAGTTGTTGGAGTAGATCTTACGCTTAGGTTGGCCAAGAAATTCTCGGTGGGTCGAAGCTGGGGGACGTTGGGCGGGTTCGCCGACTTGGGTACCACATCGATATTCAGCCGCTCCATCTCCCCCAACGATCGCTTCGAGTAGTGGGTTGACGCCAGATCCGGCCAGAACACCGCGTCTTCGCCCTTATGGTATTGCTTGATGAACGAAGCAACTTCCGGCAGGCATTTTGTACTACAAATTTCCCCGTTCACGGTTAGTCCGAAGCGAAAGAAGAGCGGCTTTGACATCCCCTTCTCGCTGATTATCAGCTACAGCAGCACCTTCTTGGAGAAATTGGTGTGTTAAAGGAACTTCACCTTGGAGCTCACTTCCTTCGTGGGGGAAGTAAAATACGAAGTGCCCTGTCAGTCGTTGCCAGCCAGGGTGAACATAGGTCTCGTCGTCCATCACCACCGCCACGTCGCGATTCGCCGGGAAAACCATCTTATTCCGCCGCTGCCGCTACGTCATTGCCTGCAGCTCCGAAACCAGTGGACGCGACTTCCGCTTCTTGACATGTATGTTTATGTTCGCCAGGTACTTTTACACTGTTTGGCCGGTTGAACCGACCTCCCGGCCAAGCGCACGCAGCGATGTAGCCACTTTTCCCTCGGTCTTCCTCTTCAGCATCCTTTGGAGCTTCTTGTCGCTCAGGGTCGTCGGCCGTCCGGAAAGGGTTTTCTTTCGATGCTCTGATTGTTGTCTAATAGTGCCTAGATGTTGTAGATGCCGGAACGGGCGTATCCAGCGTCCACAAAGTGTCACACGATGTCCGTTTTCGACGCGGCGGGGTGCCGTTCTTTAAACGCGCACAGTTCTGAACGGAGTTGCTTCACTGTTTTTACCATCACGGCTAGAGTTCGACTGATAGAGCTGTCAAATGTTGTCTGCTGACTCATGGGTTACTATGATTGATGCCGCATGGGTAGTTTCGTCAGTGCAGGTGAAGGTAAACCCATGAAAAATCGGCAATTTTTCCATTTTTTTATCCCCTGGTTATGAGTCACAAACTTGCTCTTCACTATTAAATTCATTCCAGGCCGGTGCAATTATTTGCTTTGCTTCGCTCGTTCGTGTCCTGGTTCGTTTGGTGCCATCCTGGTGGGGCACTATTGAATTTTAATAAGTGTGTGGAGGGCACCACAAAACGCTCCTGTTGGTGGGTCTTGGGCAATTTGTTGTTTTGTGGTTGGGGGCCATGGTTTTTGAAAAAGGGGGCCCTAAATCGTCCCTTTTGAATTTTTTGGGAATTTTTTTTTTTTGGCAAAATTCTACAATCAAAACTGATGTCCAACATACGTACTTTTCTGTTAGAAATGCTTCGTTTAGCATAAGTTGAGTCTTATGATAAGAGGCTCATCAAGCACAAGAAAAATGTGTTCATAAGTTCAATGTTATTTTAATCATGCGTGTTTTTGCCTCAGTGTAAAAAAGCTGAAAGGATGTTCCTAAGCAAGAAAAAAAGAAAATCTCGATAAGTATCAGTGCCTTGGATTTTCATTAAATATTCATGAGAAGTGAAAATGATTTTATCCCAGTTTATCTTTCCGGAATTCGTGGTTACCGTATCATAAATGAGCATAACAAACGAGTACACCTCTGACACTTCCATGACAAATGAACTTTGTTTTCTGTAATGAATGGAGTCTTGAGTACTCTTTCAAACAGTCGTATCTGATTTTGTAAACAAAGAGGGGAAGTAAGATTCGAACATTAAAATCTTGAAACCCTTGTGAAATGTGTCAAAGAAAAATATATGTTGTTGAATTAACATTTTTTTGTTATTTACAAGCTCAGAATCTTAAAAAAAAAACAGTTGCTGCCAACACTTTCTAGAATAGCATAAGAAAAAAATTATGTGTGGCAAATGTAAGCAATAAATTATGTTGATTGCTCACGAATTGCATAACGCTCACGCAATCATATTCCATATCTAACAAATTAATCTATGTCATCAAGATGCAGTTGTTTTTTTTTTTTTTTTTTGACTGAGTTAGTCTAAACCTACAAACGATCAGCTTTTAATTCCTTTTTCAACATTGTACCACAGGCCTATTTTACATGTTGCTCCACGTTTTATGTTAGTTGTTCTTGCCGTGCGCACGCATGCAAGCACATTAATCACCGGCACAATTTATGACGACTTGATCCGAGGAGTAGGACTACAAAGGTGTGGCAGAAGGAACTATTTGACCCTTTCTTTCTGCTAGCGTTCTTCCGCGTTCTTGACGTCACGATAAATTATGCTCAAGAAAACTGGGAGAGTGTTTACTTTCATTCAGCCTTACCGAGTCAAGTACATTGAACTCGATAATCTGAAAGTGTCAAGCCCTTTTAGCGAATTCGTTTTTGATTCAATTTCAACCTGGATCGGGTATCAAAACTGAGTTCTCTTGTTTTTTTTGTTTTTTAATAATCGTTTATTTGTACAGGCTCAATTGAATCAACTTTACAGAGCCAAATTTTCATATTTATATACATCGTTTATCTTAAAACTAAAGTTAGGAGGATAGAGCCGATTACTCGCGGCCGTCTCGAGGTTAATAGGAATTACAAATTACGGATGGGAAGGAGGGTGGGAATTTAAATTATGGTTTACATAACACATTAAATTTAAATTCTAAATTATCTAAAAACTTATAACTATACAATTAATGGTTTTCTTTTGACTTGAATATTTTTTGAAAAAGAAAAAAAACACACATACACACATACACAGATAAAAAAAAACTTATAGTAAACATACAGGTTAAACTAACTACAATCGAAGGCTAATGTTAGTCAAAAACACATAAATGAGTTTCATGAAATCCTGCTCCAAATCACGTACAGCCAAAAAATCTCGAATTGGGAATCATAAAGCTCCGATCTGACTCCACGATGTTCAGCACAAGACCAAATAACGTGATCTGCGTCCTGATAGCCTTGTCCACACTCGCAGAGATTGCTGTCGCTCAGCCCAACCCGGTATAAATGAGCGTTCAAAGAATAATGATTGGACATGAGGCGAGACATGACACGAATGAAGTCTCGACCCACATCCATCCCCCTAAACCAAGATTACTTCGACACCTTTGGGATGATAGAATGTTGCCATCGCCCCAAATCTCCTTTACTCCATTTATACTGCTGACGAGTGACTGTTGACGAAAAATAGGAAAAAATTCGTTGAAGGCGATTTGTCGATCACAAATATCGCCTTCCATAGCACCCACCTTTGCAAGCGAGTCCGCTTTCTCATTGCCCGGAATTGAACAATGAGATGGGACCCATACAATGTGATGATAAAATAACGCGAAGATAAAGCACTTAGAAGCTCCTGTTTGAGTTCTCTTGTTATGTGTTGAAAGTCCGTGTGTATGGTATTATTTGTAAGTCGTATCGGATTGAGGTTCGCACTGAAAATAAGTTCAGGTATCGAATTCGATATTTGAGAGACAAAATTGAGAAAATAAAATGCAAACAAGTGCTTTTCGTATCTTATTAAATAAATTTTAGGTTTTGCGCTGAGCTTTTTTGTTTATTTTTCAATAGAATATGTGTTTATGTTATGATCATTAATATGTGAAATTTTATAATTGATTATTGATAAAAAGATGACTTTCAGCATTCTTCCCATCATTTTTAAACCAGCTACGAACGGTTTTTGGTATTCTTCTTCACTGTTCGCTGAAATTGAAGTGCAATATATTATATTCATTTAGGACAGGTGACGATGCAATACTAACGGTTTTCATTTTCAATTCCATTTGAATTGTTGACGAGGGTTTATTAAACATCAGGTCTGCGAGTCTGGATATGTTCAGTCTATTAGCTTTATCGCTTTTTCTAGATTTTTTCTTTTCGTCGCTTAAGTGATGAAATTCACTATTTATTTGAGCCAACATGCAAAACATCAGCATATTCAAGTATTTGTCCGTGATTCTTAAAGCACATGGAATGCAAATGACGTCCATTATAAGAGATTCATTTTCGAAGGATTCATCGTGAGAAAGGCAGTTAGGTGAATCAGTTGAAAATCACGTTCGAAAATTTTACAAACACCTTGAAAATACGTAAAGATGTTTTCACCTGGCGTGTTGATTCGAACATGTTCGTTGTAACGTTTAAACATCGAAAGAGATGTATGCTCCTGGGACATATTCTCTCTACCAAAGGTCACACGTTTCAGACATGCTTCGTGTTTTACTTTGCTGCAGGCCCATCCAGTATTCCAATGTACACTCGATATCTGATTTTCGTCACAAGATTGCTCATCTTTCTCAATGCTGAAGCGTGATAGCAGTCTGTCAACAATTTTGAGCTTTCGGATTTCTTCGCTTGAAACTAGATATTTACTTATATCTGCCTGAAAGTTACAAATTTTCTTTGGAACAAGTAGTTGATTTAGAACAACTGCTTTATAAGCAGATGTGAACTCAGATGATTGTTGTTTCCATTTCTCCAGCGAATCACGGAAAAAAAATGTTCAAGGCAATCTTGGGTTAAGTTTCGAGTGCGCAAGAACCAAAATCCATGCTTTGTGTTCAATTCTGTCCACAGATCTTTCAATGCAGCGATGTAAAGAATCCACCGTTTGACGAAATAAGGATGTTTCGAGTTTTTCATCAGAGGCTTGCATTGGAACTCCTGAAATTTAGCATAACCATTATGAACTTTATTGCTAAATGGTTTAATTCGTCATAATTACCTTTTCTGCATTGATGCAACATTTATCCACAAAGTAAAGGGATCGTAGTTTCTTCTGCATGCTATCCAAAAAAGCCCAGTGTGGAGAAGATGATTTCACGGAACGTTTGAGTATCTAGATATGAACAACTTAAAACTCCTGTGAAGTGTGTGATGTTTATTTTAACTTACTTTTTTCTCATTGAAATTTAGTGAATTTGATACGTCAAACAATTTGTCGAAATCCTCGCAAAACGAAGCCACTCCTAACGTATTCTTTTAATTCAGCAGTTACAGAATAGCTAAGTGTTTGAGCAGTCAACCTCACATTCGTTTCAGTAAATTGCGCAAGTCTTATGTGATCGTATGTGAAACCAGACTGATCGTGGTACATTTTTAATATCTTCCCAATAAAGATCTACGATGTGCTTCCCATCCCACATGGCATTATGCTTCAACAAGTTGTTCCGACATGATTTGTGGAGATGTGGAGCATCATACATACAATATACACGGTTGGACTTTGTCCATTTGTTTGGAGGTTGTCCATTTGTTCTTAAAGGGGATAACATATCCACCTCAAAATAGGGTGTTTCCTCGGAAATACCGTAGCAGTTTGTAAACAATGATCGATTTGCTGAATTTTGATCGCAATTGATCACCTTTGGGATAAAACCAGCTTCGACAATCAGAGCCATAGCTGTTTCGATGATAATCTTTAAATCAGACGATTTCAGATTGCAACAGAAAAAAATAACCGATTGCCTGTTTGAACCCGCTCTTTAAAGTTTTTGTCATTAGGGTTAATGATGACCTTGCTCCAACGCAAACGTTGGTTTCATGTTCACGTGGTAGCTTCGTAGGAAAACCTGAGAAGTAGTCTGGTTTGGCATTTGGTACATAGGTCACTCTTTCGGTAATAGCCATCTCATCTACAGACAAAGTAACCAATCTCTCGCTGTTATCTAAAAAAGCCGATTTCATTTTGAGCAGTTTCAACACCGTCGTTGAAAACTCTTCTTTAATATCGATCCTTCCAAGCCACCTTCGGATCGCTTTGAGTCCAGGGAGAGCACACAGCTTGGTTGCTTTGGTTGAGCAATGTTGCAATACAACCGCCATATTTTTCATCGACACTTTCTCTCTTTGTTCTTTTGTAGTTCTACCAGAATAGGATCGTTCAGCGTATTAGATGAACATCCAGTTATCTTCTTAAGCTTTTTAAGTTCTTCGCGAAGATGAGCTACCACAGTTCTGGTTCTGCACATATTTTGCTTTGTCTTTCTCAATTCTTGCTTCAACCTGAAATTTTGTTCCTCCAATTCTACAATCTTTTCCGCCATAAGTACGTACTTGCCAGGTCCTGCCAGATAAGCATGGTCATGCTCAATACTGTTCACGGTTTTATGCTGGTTAGTTCGGCGCTCCTGAATAGGAATCTCAGGGTCGCTTGGTGTTTCTCCAACCACAACTTCTCCGACGATGTCTAAACTATCTCCACCGATGTCAGGAACATCACGACTGACCACATCAAGCATTTTTTTCTGTTCCTGCGTCATACAATTGTCTTAATGGATATGCAGGAATTGCTGTTGCTCGAAGTCTATAAGAGAAAAGTATAATGACATGCATTTTTTAATTTAGAGTTTCATAACTTACCCTTGACTTTTGTTGAGAGGATTTACAAAATCCGCATCACCAAAATGGTCTGAACATATGTAACTTCCGGAAGAAAACTGTTCAACGGTGGTTGTGAATTAGTTCACCCTACGGCCGTTATAAAAACCAGAGGAGCTGTATGAGTGATGTATGTTTGCTTCGGAGTGAGCTCTCTATTATAATTATTTCTCTAAGCCCCAACCAATGCAATTATGACTAAATTTATCTATGTTTTTGTTTTGTTTAAGTGCATACGTTGTTGTTGACTCAATTTACATTTCTCATAATATTTCCAACCATCTAAGCTTATCAGTTGCACCATCATCCAGTCACCCAATTAAAATGCCCGCTCTCCCCGTTTCTCCCCGCAGCCGGCATCATGTGCGTTCCATTCAAACTCACCGAGGAAGGCTTCGAATCGCACATGGCCATCAACCACTACGGTCACTTCCTGCTGACGCACCTCCTCCTGCCGCAGCTCCGTGCCGCCGGTACGCCCGACTGTCGTGCCCGAGTCGTAAATGTGTCCTCATGCGTTAACAAAATCGCCGAAATGAACTACAGTGACATCAACATGACGTAAGTAGTAACTGGATTCCCAAAACGGTGTCCTCCGATCCGAGCCATTAGAAAATTTGCTTAGAAGCAAATTGGTTTAACGTCCGTGCGGATATCGTTCGATTAATCGAAAAATGGAAACGGTGGCAGCCTCGACGATAAGCCCTTCGTCGGCACTGGTTGTGGAAATTTTACAGCCTAGAGCATCTCATCGGACTGTCATCGTGGCCATAATCGTTTTAACGATGCAATTTCGTTATGATCAACTTTTTTTTCCCGTTTCATTGCAGCAAAAATTACTACCCATCGACGGCGTACAACCAGAGCAAGCTGGCCCAGATTCTCTTCACCAAACACGTCAACCTCCAGTTCGAGGAAGATAACGACCCAATCCAGGCGCATTCGCTGCACCCCGGGGTAGTCAATACGGACCTGTTCGAACACTCCAGCACCTCTTACGTCCCGTGGGTTCGTCAGTTACTGTTCAAGGTAGGCCGTATTTGGTCGTGGAAATGCCACCAAATTCACCGTTTTCTCTTCTTTCCCGTAGAACCCCGAACAAGGCTCCCGCACCGTGGTGTACGCGGCCATCGCACCGGAACTGGAAGGCAAGGGTGGTTCATATCTGAGCAACTGCCGCGTGGCCAGCTGTCATCGCTTCTGGAAAAACTCCGTCCAATGCGACAAGCTATTCCAATTCACCTGTGATACGCTAGGAATTAAGGACTTTTTCCACAAAGGGTCGAAGTAATTTTTCCCAGATTTTTTTCCCGTCCACTGCCGTGGATGCAATTCGTTCGGTAATGTTTGTTTCGTTCTTACTCTGTACACACAACAAATAATGGGAATCCAACTTCAGCGAGCGTCGTGGAAAACGCGGTTGAATCAATGCAAGTGTAATAAAGCTATATAACGAGTGGTTCCGGGAATGTGCCCGGAAAGGAAGAGACTAATGGACTTTCTCTCTATCCGTGCGCTTCCTATCTCCACCGTCCCCTTTACCGACCATCCTTCTATTTGTAGATAGATCTCGTCTTTTATTTATGATAATCCGAAAAAAAATATGATGCGATGATGGTGGATTGTGAATGCTTCTAGTAACAAGTTGCAGCGGACAAGAAGTAGCTTTCTGCTAAGCTTCTGACAAATTCGCTCGGTGGGGTGGTGGGGGTTAAAATTCCAGGCAAACTCTCGTAAATAAAGAAAAAGAATTGATTCCAAGAGATCGAAGCAGTCCGCTCTTCGCAGGTGACGTATCTTGGTTTTATATTCGTTAGCTTTTAAGCGTTTTTCAACGGGAAATAAAGTTAAATATTTTCAGAGAATTATTTTTCCAGGTGAAATTTGAAGCATTATAGAACACCTGCACATATTGTGGGAGGAGGCGTGTTGGAGAACCTTTTCTCTAAAAACACATGGCACCTTACAACTGTTAGAAAAATTAGTGATCGTTTTGAATTATATTGCCAAAAGTGCTTGGAACCCTAAATACCTTCATGTTCAAGAGATAATAAATTGAGGAGTTTAAAAATATTCAAAAGGCATGTAACATACAACAGACCTGATTTAGGCGATATCTGGCTTTTATTTACTTGAATTTACCCCATGGATATATGCGAAATCTAGCATTTTCTTTTTGTGTATTAGATAACGCAGAAAATTACAAGTTTCTTTTAATCTGTGCATAGTTAGATTTCCAACAAAAGTTTAGCAACTAAAAAAAAGAACGAAATTAAGGACGGAACATATTAACCGCTGAAGTATTTAATTTCCTAACGTAAGATCAGATTTCCCAATTTTCCCACATTTCCCAACTTGGAATGGCAACCCTTAAAATTAGCTTACATATTTATTTCATCTATTACAAAATTTAAATACAATTTAAGTGCGAAAGTCCACTTGAGCAGTGTTATTTGATGTCTGACCACCAAACAAACTAATATTGCTCTCAACTAACTCGTTTTACCCCTGCCACCCCTCCTGGGTTTGAGAGTTTGGAATACCTATACCTTCTTCTTTGGCATTTGAAGCTTATTGTATTCACAATTCGCTTATTGCTTGCTCTCAACTTAGTGTGCGAAATGCACTTCCACAGTTATTAATTGAGAGCTTTCGATGCCAAGTACCATTTCTGCATTAGTATGATTGTGTGGCAAGTATAATCAAGCCCTATGCCCAGGGAGTCGGTAAAATTGAGGGTTATTCCGAGATTCGATGTGACGTTTGTCACTTGGTGAAGTGAGAAAAGTCACTTGCAGTGACGTGACTCCTCTGGGTAAATCAAATGGAGAGTCACATCACTGCAGGTGACTTTTCTCACTTCATCAGGTGACAAACACCACTTCGACTCTCGGAATAACCCTCATTTTCCCTAACGAAAAAATCCCAGACCAGACCGGGAATTGCCACCTCCAGCATGGTGTTGCTTTGTAGCTGCGCCTTTACCGACTGAGCTAAGGGAGGACCCTATATAGGTACTGTAAATACAAACAGTCGGAAAGTGATTCGATAAATTATTCATAAACTGCTTTCTATCTTGTCTTGATACTTACATGTTTTTATGCTTTATTCTTTTCGCCGAAGCTCTCGAGAAGCTTTTGATGATGGGGCTTTTCCAATTAAACGAATTGTATCAACAATATTGTTCTCGCTTGCGATTGATAAAGGGAATCTGTAATTCGCGTATTATAAAGAATGAATTCATTGGAAGTTGACTTTTCCTATACCCAGCTTTTTGAATGTTAGTTGTGCTATCATGTCTCGTGAGATTTTCTTATTCTTTGCGCGAGCGTGTGTGATGAAGAGCTTTGTAATGTGAAGCCAATAAAAACAGTTCTTATCCAATTAGTAGTGATCTTATAATTGTTTATTATTCCAATCACGGTGGTAATCAAGAGTATCAAATTGGCGACGACGTGAAATTGGAAAGGTAAGAAAAATAATCAACGAAAACTTGTCCGTTTAAGGAAATGTTTTGATTTAGCATAGAGCTTTCGGGAGAGGGAAATTTTGAGGCTATTGAATAAAAACATGGAAATAATATTTTTTTCTGTATTCAATGTACCTTATCTAATAGTTTATAAGCTGCACTAACTGTGTAGTGGCTGCCGGAGCGCAGTGGATAGAAAACTGACTGACAGTGACTGCCAAAAGAGCAGTGGATCGTTTTTCGTCGCTGTAAGCGATAGGCTACGATAGAGTAGCGGCTGTGATAGCGGTTCATCGTCACCTCGGTGATAGGCTACACGGAAGTAGCAGCTATACAGCGGTGTGGACAATAAACTAACCTACCACAGTAGCAAGAAAAGGAGCGCAAAAGCGAACATCCGAGTGGAACGAAATCATGAACAAATTGATGATTAGTTGGTTATTTTGTTTTCGTCGTTTATAGGGCGAAGACAAGATTGAGAAATGGAAAAGTGGGAGATCACGCCATTCAAGTTCAGGGCATTACCGCGGAACGTCGTTCGAAACGAATGGACGAAATACAAAAGGAACTTCGATTATATCGTTGCGGCTACAGGGGAGAAGGATCAAACTCGCATTAAAAACATCTTTCTTGCAAAAGCAGGACTGGATCTGCAAGAAGTTTTCTCGTCTATTCCTGGTCCTGATCGAGGCTAAAGAGAAAGGCATAGATCCGTACAAAGTACACACTTAGAAATTATGAATTTTACACGAGACGTAATTCATGTCTGTAAAAAGTCGGGGAACGTAAACAAAGATTTCGTGTAAAAGTATGTCTCCTGAAACTGACAAATATGCAATTCGACAAAAGATGTGTTTGATTGAATTTATTTTCTCATCTCTTTCAACTCATTCTTATGTGCTAGAGGACGCTTGCATGTGTCGGTCTCAGGGGACAGAAATTTACATGACATTTTGGTAGTGTGTAGCCATTCAGAAGCTGGATGCATACTTTTCGCCTAAACAACACGAAACGTTCGAACGAAACGTTTGTTGGACGCTAAGGCCGAATCAGGACGAAACTCTGGAGAAATTTATGCTACCGTGTCAAGACTAGGCAAGTAAGTGTAGTTTCGGTAATAGCGCTGAGGATAGTCGAGCAATAAGTGTCATCGATAAAGTCATCTTATTTGCTCCGAGTGACTTGAAGGAGCATCTTTTACAGAAGGACTCATTAAACATTGAGATCGTTAGTTCCTATGAATCTGTTAAGCACCAGGCACAGTTGATGAATCTTCAAACAGCGTTAATAAAATCCGACACTATCCAGTCAGAGAAGGTTCAAGATGCGGAAAAAGGGATCATCTCGGGAACGATCCATCCATCCATCTGTCCTGCTAAACGTAAGGAGTGCATCAAATGCAAACGAATTTGTCATTTTGCTGCCCGATATCGAACACCTGCATGAAACGGAAGTTAAGCGAAGAACCTAAACCGGGTTCTAGCAAGGATTTCAAACGTCATCGTGTTAGGAACAATGATACTGAAGAGGTACAAAAGGATCGAAGTTTCATGTTTAGCATCAATGACGGAGACGAACTTATGTGGATGAAACTGGGAGGAGTAGTACTACAATTTTTAGTTGATTCAGGATGCAAAAGGAACATCATCAACGACAAGGCTTGGGAATACTTAAAAAGTAACGGCGTGAAGTTGTGGAATCAACAGAAAGACTGCTGTGAGATTTTCTTGCCGTATGGAAAAGACGCTGAACCGTTGACTGCCTTGGGCAAATTCGACACTTATATCTCTTTGGAAGATAAGGAGAAACATATTGAACAGGTTGCAACATTTTATGTTGTACTAGGTCCTTGTGATTGGACTACCAAGTTCTCAAAGAATCAACATGGCTGAGATAGGGCGGAAGCGGCCGTTCCCAAAGATTAACGGCGTACAGTTTGAAATCCCAATTGATCGAACTGTCTCTTCAGTGTGCCAACATCCTCGCCGTCCTTTAATTGCGTTATTGTCGAAGATAGAAGAAAAGCTTAAATCGTTGCTCGTCAGTGACATTATCGAGCCTGTCGAAGGAGGCTGTCAAGGGCCGGTTCATAAACCACGTAGGCTCATTTTTGAAAATCTCAGACCCCCCCTCCCCCCTCGTAGACTTTTCTCCATACATTTTTTTGAAATTTTTTATGGAGCGTAGACTTTGGTCAAACCCCCCTCCCCCCAAAAAAAGTCTACGTGGTTTATGCATAGCCCCCAATGAGTTTCGCCTTGGGTGACAGTTGTCAAAGATAACGGAGACCTTCGCTTGTGCGTCGATATGCGACGAGCAAACGTTGCCATACTTCGAGAACGACACATGATGCCAACAATCGAAGATTTTCTTCCCCGGTTCATGTCAGCTAAGTATTTCAGTCGTCTGGATATTAGAGAGGCTTTCCACCAAGTCGAATTGAAGGAAGAAAGTCGTTATATTACAACGTTCATAACGCACATGGGTCTTTTCCGGTACAAACGGCTGATGTATGGAATCGTTATGGCACCGGACACATTCCAACGCATCCTAGAGCAGATTTTGAGTCGTTGCAGTAAAAATGCAATCTATTTTATTGACCACATTCTAGTTTTTGGTAGCACAGAACAAGATCATGATGATGCGCTCAAATCTGTTCTTTCGGTTCTGAATGAACGGGACATTCTACTGAACCAGGAGAAATGCTTGTTCAAAGTGAACTGCTTAGATTTTCTAGGCCATACAATATCGTCAGACGGCATCAGACCTTCGGATAGCAAAGTAGAGGTTCTTCAAAGGTTTCGAGTTCCAGTCACTTCCGAAGAAGTTCGAAGTTTCCTCGGATTAGTGACAGATGTGGAACGATTTCTACCGAATCTGGCTACAATAACGGCCCCGCTACAAGAGCTAACGCGTTCTGGTATCAAGTTTACGTGGGGCAAAGACCAAGATGAAGCATTTACGAAGCTGAAAGAAATGATTGGTAACGTTCAACAAATATACTTTTTCGACAAAACTCTTCGTACATGAGTTGTAGCTGACGCATCACCAGTTGCTCTAGGAGCATTATTGCTCCAATTCGAAGGAGAAACTGATTTTGAACCACGACCAATTGCATACGCAAGTAAAAGCCTGACAACAACGAAGCGCAGATATTGTCAGACCGAAAAGGAGGCCTCTTCAAGGTAGAGTCTTTGAGCTCGAGACGGATCACAAACCGCTGGAAGCAATTTTTCAGCCAACTTCCCGACCATGCGCTCGAGTTGAAAGGTGGGTTTTGCGCCTCCAATCTTTTTCCTTTGTGGTGAAGTATCGTAAAGGATCTTCAAATATTGCCGATCCATTGTCACGCCTGGTCGACAACCCGTCATCCGAGAGCTTCGATGCAGAAAGCAAATTTTTGGTACTTGCAGTAATGGAATCTGCGGCTATTGACATTCAAGAACTGGAAGTAGCGACTAATACTGACATGACTCTAGAGATCGTTAAGCGGTGTTTGCGTTCCGGTGTTTGGGACTACGTGGAAGTTAAACCATTCGTGCCTTTCAAGAACGAATTGGGTTTTGTTGGGGATTTACTGGTCCGTGGGAACAAGCTCGTAGTTCCGGACAAACTGAAGGCCAGGATGCTCGAGATTGCTCACGAAGGACACCCAGGTGAATCAATCATGAAGCGGCGCCTTCGCGAAAGAGTCTGGTGGCCGGGAATGGACAGCGATGCGGTAAATCGAGTAAAATCATGCGAGGGTTGTCGATTGGTAGGATTACCTAGCAAACCCGAACCAATGAGCCGACGCCCACTACCATCAGCTCCGTGGGTCGACATAGCGATGGATTTCCTTGCACCATTGCCTTGTGGATCCTATCTACTTATAGTGATCGACTATTTCAGTCGCTATAAGGAGGTGGAAGTTATTTCGAAAATTACGGCCAAAGAAACTGTATGCAGACTCGATAGAATATTTACTCGCTTAGGATACCCTCGAACAATAACCTTGGACAATGCCAAGCAGTTTATAAGTACAGAGTTGGATATGTACAGCAAGACCCATGGAATACATCTGAATCACTCGACACCATACTGGCCCCAAGGGAATGGGCTTGTTGAACGACAAAACCGGTCACTAGTGAAGAGGCTTCAAATCAGCAATGTTCTTGGGGGAGACTGGAAGCAAGACTTACATGATTATTTGGTCATGTATTACACCATGCCGCACTCTGTTACTGGTAAAACGCCAACAGAACTCATTTACGGACACACGATCCGATCGAAATTGCCAGCAGTAGATGATGTAGAGACCGCTCCGATTATTACAGACTTCCGGCATCGAGATCAAGCGATGAAAGGAAATAGGAAGGAAACAGAGGATAACCGTCGTAGAGCTAGGAGTTCATCGATCGATTGCGGTGATATTGTACTCATGCAGAATTTGCTGCCGAGTAATAAAGTCTCCACTACATATAACCCGAAGGAGTACTTAGTGGTCTCGCGATCCGGCCCACGTGTAACAATCGAAGATCCTGGAAACGGTAAATCCTATGACAGGAATGTCGCTCATTTGAAAAAAGTATGTAATCCTATTCAAGAGTCGGTGGAAAGCCAGCGTATCGCAGAACAACCTCAGGATTCATCAGAAGAAGAGTTTCATGGATTCGAGTTGAAAGATGAAGATAAACTGCCAGAACCAAGTCAAGCAGACCAGTCAGCGTAGATCAACAAGCAAACCAGCTAGATTCGATGATTACCATATGTAACTTCTAATTTCTAAACAAAGGGAGATGTAGTACCGGAGTACAGCCCTGCCAAAGTAACAGGAGTGTCGGAGTACGGCTCTGGAGAGTGAGGGTTGCGTGATCGTATGTGATGGAGAGCTTTGTAATGTGAAGCCAATAAAAACAGTTCTTATCCAATTAGAAGTGATCTTATAATTGTTTATTATTCTAATCACGGTGGTAATCACGAGTATCACAAACCGATTGGAATTATTTCTAGCATTTGGTAGCGTTATTCAAAACTTATAGTAATTTATTTTCTAAAGTTGTAAAGGACTGTCGTGTTTGGTCCTGTTGGAAAACTAATACATATAGTGGCAGCGTTAATATGCAGCGTTCAAAGCAAACGGGCTGCCCACACCGCAATCGACGAATAGGTTGCTGTTTGAATTTGTTGAAGCTATTAGCAATTATTTTACAAATTAATCTGACTGATCTAACTCTTTTAAATTATCAAATTATCAATTACACTGGTCGACAACATCCGAAAAAAGTCTTGAGACCCAGAGCCCCATGCCAGTTTTCGTTAGATTGGGTCCCAACACCACTGAATATCGTATTTTGACCTCATGTGATTTGCATTTTTCTTCAAAAAATTTCATCAAAAATTGAAATTTTGATATCTTTTAAGAACCTCTCAAACAACTGCCTCGGCTTAAATATAAGTGCTCCATTTTTTGAAATTTTTCGGACTTTAACAAACAACTTTGCAGAAGAAAGCGTGTCGATCCAACTTCACCAGAAAAAGTTATGACCGTTGAAAGGCAGCATATTTGAGCAAAAAAACAGCATAGTACAGTAAACCCCCTGACATGCGCGGATTCGCTTGATGGTGGTCTCAAATGATATATCGGCATTGACCTTTTTTGTTTCATCAGAGAGTATCTCGTGATCCTTCGTATATAGGAAGTTAATTTTACGAGCAAAGTTGTTCAATAGATCAAGGCCTTCAGGATGGTAAACTTAAAAGTTCAGAATTATCTCAATCGTGGCGCTAGTGTGCATGTACACTTACTTTATAACTTGAGTATCGAGGTCCTTGACATACAGCAAGTTGGCGTCTTTGACAAAGATGTTTGGTTGATTGAGGCCTTTAGGATAGTTCAGAACTCATCTGCTACGTGGCGCTAGTTTACATGTGAACTTTGTGTATTACCTATATTTTTAGATCTAGATCGTGTATAAACTTACTGTTTTCAGGAAAGTTAGTTGTAATATTATGACCTTCCAGACGTTAGTGTGCATGTAAACTTAATGTATAATCTGGCATGTTCAAAAAAAATATTCGAAGGGTCAGAGCTTTTTGAGTGGTGTACACATTAGATCTGAATTCATCCACTACGTGGTGCTAGTGTTCACGTGCACTCTTTGTAATATCTGTATTTTGATATCTAGATCATGTATGAACTCATTGTTTTCAGGAAATTTATTCGAGTAATCTTGGTCTTCCAGCCGGTCGACTTCATAGTTCAGAACTATTTCACTGCGTGCCACACGTCTGCCTGTGAACTATGTAATGAATGTTTATCGCTAGTGCACATAAGAGGCTGATAACCCCAATATGGGTATTTTTGGTACGTTCTTCTAACAACTTCGGGTAGTCCTTCAGAGAAATTCTTCACAAAACTTCTGGTAAGTCCTTCAGAGAACATCAAGGAAGTTCTTCAGAGAACTTCAAGAAAGTTCTTCAGAGAACTTCATGGAAATTCTGCAGAGAACTTCAGGGAAGTTCTACAGAGAACTTCAGGCAAGTTCTTCAGAGAACTTCAGAGAAATGCTGCAAAGAACTTTTTTCACAGAACTGCAGGGAAGTCTTTCAGAGAATTTCAGGGAAGTTCTGCAGAGAACTTCAGGAACGTTTTTCAGAGAACTTCAGGAACGTTTTTCAGGAAACTTCAGAGAAATTATTCACAACACTTCGGGTAATTCCTTCAGAGAACTTTAGGGAAGTTCTGTAGAGAACTTCAGAGTAGTTCTTCAGGAACTGCAAGGTAGTCTTTCAGAAAACTTCAGGGAAATTTTGCAAAGAACTTCAGGGAAGTACTGCAGAGAACTTCAGGAAAGTTCTGCAAAAAACGTCATGGATGTTCTGCAGAGAACTTCAGGGAAGTTGTGCAAAGAACTTCAGGGAAGTGTTGCAAAGAACTCTAGGGAAGTTCTGTAGAGAACTTTAGGAAAATTCTTCAGAGAACTGCATGAAAGTTCTACAGAGAACTTCAGGGAAGCTCTGCAGAGAACTTCAGGAAAGTTCTGCAGAGAACTTCACGGAAGTTATTGAGAGACCTTCAGAGAAGTTCTGCAGAGAACATCAGAAAAATTATTCATAGAACTTCAGGCAAGATTTGCAGAGAACTTCAGAGAAATGCTACAGAGAGCTTTAGGGAAGTTTTTCAGAGAACCTTAGGGAAGTTTTTCAGAGAACTTCAGGGAAGTTTTTTCACAGAACTGCAAGGAAGTCTTTCAGAGAACTTCAGGAAAATTCTGCAGAGAGCTTCAGGAATGTTTTTCAGAGAACTTCAGGGAAGTTCTTCAGGAAACTTCAGAGAAAATATTCACAACACTTCGGGTAATTCCTTCAGAGAATTTCAGGGAAGTTCTGCAGAGAACTTCATGGTAGTTCTTCAGGAACTACAAGGAAGTCTTTCAGAGAACTTCAGGGAAATTTTGCATAGAACTTCAGGGAAGTACTGCAGAGAACTTCAGGGAAGTTCTGCAGAAAACTTCATGGATGTTCTGCAGAGAACTTCAGGGAAAATCTACAGAGATCTTCAGGGAAGTTTCGGCCATAGATCGTTTTCAACAGCTCCGTCTTTTGGGTTCCTTTGTCTTTGAGGAATATCTTTCACCTTCAGCCTATTCTTCATCTTCGGGTATAATTGAAAAAAAAAATCCTGCAGCACAAAAATCACCCTCCAACGCCAAAAAGAATGACTGGTTACCGGAACATTCTACTTGATCAAAACCTCTTGACTCAAGACAGACAGACAGACATACGAGGAATAAATCAAACATTTAAACCAGTTCAAAGTCTCAAGCCGTGATTTGGCTAAAAAGATCGGCATGTCGCAGAGCTACGTCCAGAATGCAAAGAAGAGAGCTGGACTACATACATACAAGGTACAGAACTTCCCAAACCGCGATGAGCGGCAACAATCGACGGCTAAAACTCGGGCACGGAAGCTCTACGAGAAGATGCTGACAAAATATGGCTGCTGTGTGATGAACGACGAAACGTATATAAAAGCCGATTCTAAGCAAATTCCGGGGTTGGAGTTTTTCACCGGCAAGAGCAAGTTCTATGTGGACGACAAATTTAAGAAGAAGAAAATGTCGAGGTTCGCCTCCAAATATCTCATTTGGCAGGCCATCTGCTCTTGCGGACTGAGGAGTGAGCCTTTTGTGACAAAGGGCACAGTAAATGGCGAGATCTACAAATCTGAGTGCCTCGAGAAGCGCCTTTTGCCGTTCTTGCAGCAGCACGACAAAGCTCCGCTATTTTGGCCAGATTTGGCATCATGCCACTATTCTAAAAGTGGTATGAGGCCAATTCTGTCCATTTTGTTCCAAAGGACATGAATCCGCCAAACTGTCCGGAGCTGCGCCCGGTGGAGCAGTACTGGGCAATGATGAAGCGGGAACTTCGGAAGAGCAAGAAGACAGTCAAAGACGAGAAGGACATGTTAAGAAAATGGAAAAAAAAACTGAGAAAATGGTACCGGATGACACTGTAAAGACTTTGATGGAGGGCATCAAGCGAAAATGCGTTCAATTTTACACTCAAGGCTCCATCGATTAACTTTTCTTTTGATTTTTGAAGTAAATATATGTATAAAACTACCCTAAAATTTTGGTTTGATTCTAAATATTATAAGAAAATTGGCATGACATTTTCGGTGTTCGTTGTTCGTGTTCGCCCTTTATGTCATGTTTCACTGCAGCACCTATTTTAAAAACCCCATTCACTTCCCAACAATATTTTGAACAACACAACGAATCCAGTAACAGTTGAGTACTGTCATAAGTTTCCTTCAGCCATTTGGAATGTGCTACTGGAACAGAAGGATGCTAATTTCCATTATGCAGCATAACAGCTTTTAAACTTTTTGACAAGCTATTGGTGAATATTCTCCACTCTTTCGGCTCGTATTTAAGGCCCATTTCGTCAAACAAGCCATCATGACAAAAACCAAGTCCATCCTATGTAAAAAATTATGAAAAGGACTCATGCCGCTTTCATTGTGTAGTAATTTTAACGTCAGATCCGAGGGACTCCCATTCTTCGAGACGCGAAACTTCCCTGAAGTTCTCTGCTGGACACCCCTGAGGTTCTCTGCAGAATTTCTCTGAAGTTCTATGAAGAACTTCCCTGAAGTTCTCTGAAAGACTTCCCTGTCTGTCTGAGGTTCTCTGCAGAATTTCCCCGAAGTTCTATGAAGAACTTCCCCGAAGTTCTCTGAAAGACTTCCCTTAAGTTCTCTGAAAGACTCCCCTGAAGTTCTCTGAAAGACTTTTCTGCTGTTCTCTTAAGAACTCCCCTGAAGTTCTCTGAAAGACTTCTCTGAAGTTCTCTGAAAGAATTGCCTGAAGTTCTCAGCAGAACTTCCCAGAAGTTCTCAGAAAGACTACCCATAAATCTTTCAGATAACTACAGGGGAGTTCTTAAGAGAACAGCAGAGAAGTTCTCTTAAAAACTTCTTCTTCTCTGTAGAACTTCCCTGTAGTTTTCTGAAAAACTTCCCTGAAGTTCTCTGAAGAACTTTCCAGAGGTTCTCTGAAAAACTGTCTGTCTGTCTGTCTGTCTGTCTGTCTGTCTGTCTGTCTGTCTGTCTGTCTGTCTGTCTGTCTGTCTGTCTGTCTGTCTGTCTGTCTGTCTGTCTGTCTGTCTGTCTGTCTGTCTGTCTGTCTGTCTGTCTGTCTGTCTGTCTGTCTGTCTGTCTGTCTGTCTGTCTGTCTGTCTGTCTGTCTGTCTGTCTGTCTGTCTGTCTGTCTGTCTGTCTGTCTGTCTGTCTGTCTGTCTGTCTGTCTGTCTGTCTGTCTGTCTGTCTGTCTGCCTGTCTGCCTGTCTGCCTGCCTGTCTGTCTGTCTGTCTGTCTGTCTGTCTGTCTGTCTGTCTGTCTGTCTGTCTGTCTGTCTGTCTGTCTGTCTGTCTGTCTGTCTGTCTGTCTGTCTGTCTGTCTGTCTGTCTGTCTGTCTGTCTGTTGACTGACTGGTGCCTCCCGGAAAATCCGGATCCCTTATCCTCCTTAACTCGATCCCCCGGGACCACGAAATGCTGCAACTACCTCGGGGGGGGGGGGGGGGGGGTGCCTGTGCTCATGCACTTCTTCTAAAACTCCGACCCCTATCTAAGGCTAGTTCGCCGACTGGCTGGATGATCCACTGCTCCGCTGCTACGTTGTATCCATCCCTCGAATCCTCCTGCTTCCCCCAGGCGTTGAGCGTGTTCCACCAGTTCCGGTGAAGGAAACTTCCGCACTGATGGTGCGGAAGTTTCCTTACGCGCATTGCGCAGACTTCGTCTTCGGGTTGCAGAGGTGGTACGACAGTTCCGGTGCTGGATGACGTCCGCACTGGCGGTGCACTACATACCCCAAGCACTTTCTTCTTCTTTCTTCAGCAGGCTGGCTGTTCGAGTGCCGAGGTCGGCCCGACGATTCCGGTTGGCAGAAGACTTCCGGTTCACCGGCGCCCCGATGACATGAAGCCGAACACTGCTCACTGCGCTGGATACTCCTCAGAACCGGCGCTTGTTTGCTGGTCCCGTCTCCATTTACGCTGCAGCTCCGACAGTATTTGCGTCACGACTCTGCTTACCGGGTTCCACGTGTCTTCCTCGTTGCACATTCGCTCTGCGATATTATCCGGCCATGGGGCAGGCATTCCCCTTCGCAATTCCGTAAACCTCGGACAGTCGAACACCACGTGCTCTGGGGTCTCCTCTGCGTTGGCACACGCCGGGCAGAAAGGTGACGACGCATGACCACACCGGTGCAGGTATTGGCGAAAACAGCCGTGCCCGGACAGGAACTGTGTGAGGTAAAAGTTCACCTCTCCATGCTCCCTGTTCACCCACGTCGACACATTGGGGATGAGCCGGTGGGTCCACCTTCCATTCTCCGCGTTGTCCCACTCCTGCTGCCATTTGACCATGGAGTCCAGCCTCGCCGTCTTCCTCACATTACTGTTTCCTCTCCGTTGATAGCATTCGATGCAGCGCATGCAGCGCTGTGGCGATGGCCTCCCAGCTGGCACTGTTAAAAGCGTTTTTGACGTCGATCGTTACTACCGCGCAGAACCGATTGCCGCACCTCTTCTTCTTGGACGCTCTCTCTGCAAGTCTGCCTGTCTTGAGTCAAGAGGTTTTGGTTACCAGACTGAATGTTCCGGTAACCAGTCATTCTTTTTCGCGTTGGTGGGTGATTTTTGTGCAGCAGGATTTTTTTTCAATTATACCCGAAAATGGCTGAAGGTGAAGGAAATTCCCCAAAGACAAAGGAACCCAAAAGACGGAGCTAAAGAAAACGATCTATGGCCGAAATCGCTACAGAGTTTTTGGTTCGAGATCGCGAAAAGGCATTTTGGAGGATCGATTCGAGAAGTGGCTGCAAATACGTGCAGGCAAAATACGCTGGTGTTTCTACTTCATCAATTCTTCAAATGAAGGACTGTTCTTTCTTCTTCACGGTAGAAGCACAGAGAACAAACATCCAAGCTGCAGTACCCTTCGTGTGTAAATTTCTGTAACTGCCATTATAAAATTACAGCTCGTTTTCGTTAGTTTTGGTGAATCGTATGTTGATGGAGCCACTTGCCCGCCTCGAGATTTGATAGTCTGTCAATTTTAGTTTGGTGAAACCTAGACTAGGCGGCGTTTTTTTTCAACGGTTGCTTTTAAAAAATTTCACAGCAAATTGGAAAAAAATGTTCGAGCCTGGATGTCTGTTCTCTGTGGTAGAACGTTGAAATTTAATTACATTCACTACTTTCTGCAACAAATGAATGATGAAAGCAAAGCAACACAAAACAATTTGATTCACCTTGCACTAGAGATTCATGAAGTCAAATTTGTGTTTACTTCATGTTCGGTAGAGACAGTACGTGGTGAACAATATGCGGTCTCAGTTAGGGAGCATTATGAGAATTGAATATGAGATTTGGGTCCCATCCCCCTCTGGAAGGAGGGACTCTCATTCAAATGAAAAACAAATTTCAACCCAACATGAGAATTATCCAGGTAACTAAAACAGAAAATGAGTATTTCTAGGGTAAGAAGCATGTTCTGATAGAAGTTTGAACCCCTTTTTAATCAAGAAAAACAACCATAAATGAGCCAGTTCTATTACATTTCCATTCATGTAGTTGCAAGCGTAGCAGCACACGCACGGAGCTCAGCTAGTTGCATCTAATACTGAAATTAAATTTATAACAAAATGTTAATCGAAGCTGAAGAGCCCATAAGGCTAAATCAATTGATAAGTAATGTATCTTGTTAGACTATGAATGTAAATATGAAACAATTTATCATCATTAGTGCAGTAAGTGTACATTCACCGTCAGCTCTACCGAATTGTAAACCGGCCTTTTTCTCTGCTCTGTGAGTATAACCAATAAGACTCAAAATAATAAAAATTAAATTTTATATAAACTAGAGCACTACATACCTTCAAAGCTGATGAAGACATCATCGAATGATAACTATCTTGTTGAATTCCACATTCATCCAGAAATCAAAATACCACTGAGAGTCAAATAAATCATCAACTAGATTCCGTAGAGATCAACAGACAGCATTTATTTATTTTTATTCTCAAGAACTGCAACCGAGAGGAGACGAGGGCTTTCGAATGAACTCAACCTTGCAATAATAGAGAAACCTCTTTCCTGGTTTACCATCACTTAACTATATTTCTCTCTTTATTCCTCTGCTGCCCTTTGCTGGGACAGTTTTCCAGCCCCATAGCAGCTATATTTACATTTTGTGAATTAATTAAATTTGAATTCCTAAAAATATTACATCGTCCGTTTCTGTTTTGCTGGCAACTGCTCCTTCTCCAGCATTGCCTACACTTATCCCCAATCGTAATATTCTCAAGAAGTGAGTTTCATCAACAGCAAAAAGCTTCAAGCCCCCCACTCCCTCCCCATTGCCCCTTTTCTGCCAACATATGCTTTTCTTTAAATCGCAGCAAGCCAAAGGTTACAGTTTGAAGTCTTACACAAACACAAACACAGCACATTATTCCCTCGGGAAAGTCGCAAGATCGGAACGGGTTTTCAATTTCCCAATTTCCCGCCCGATTTATCGTCGTCGTTTTCGTCTTCACTTTGTCACCATCTCAGTATCAATGGCCGGTAAGAGCCAGCCGGTATGTAGTCGTAGTAGTTGGTAGTTATCACATTTATAGTCCATTTTATTTGTTTTACCCTCCCGGTGAACTTCATCGTCGTCCGCTTCGGCACTGGCACTGGTCTGCTCGTTCGGTGTCCAGAAGAGGACAAACTAGTTTTACTTCAATTTCATTGAAAGTTTTCCCGCCCACACTCGGTGTTGTTTGTCGGCAGAAGTCCAGTGGCAGCACTCGTACGAACTTTTTCGTATTTTTTATTTCTTTGAACAACGATTTCTTCTTATTATGCTTAGAACTAACATTATTCTTATTCGTCTTATTTTAGAATTCTTGCCGCCTCGACCAGCAGCCGGCCAAACATAACCCCGACCACAACAAGCGAAACGAAAGCTAAACACTTGAGTTTTTACTTGTTTTGATTTTTTTTCCTTCTTCTTTTTGTATTCAAAAGTTAAATTTATGTATAGAATGCACACAAAAGGAGCTTTGGAAACTCGTGCGAATCTGTTGGGCACCCTTATATATGTACATACACACCTCAACACCGATTTGGCCACTGCATGGAGCAGCCTGCCAAACTATTCTCATATCTATCTTTTCCGACCACTTTGAACTGCTGTTCTTCTTGTTTGTCTGCCTTTTTTTTGCTTCTACCCACCAGCACTGACTTTTCCTTCCGCTTGATCGAGGACAAGTTGCGTTGAGCGGGGGTGGTTTCTCCCAGGGGGAGGCGTTGGGTGAAGAGAATGATGAAACATTTGAACCAGACAGACCACAAACTTTCTACGACATATTTATCTAGAGCTGCAGGAAAAATAAGAAGAGGAAATTGGATCCCGGTGATTGGGAGTGATGGGTAGGTGGTTAGGCGGAACACATATTTGCTTGCAATACTTTTGACAAATTTGTGTGACTGACAGTTCCCCTGGGGATTGGAACTAATTGCTGTTTGAGTCCCAACAGAAGGGAAGGCAATTTGTGCGTATGACAGAAAGAAGTGATAGGTGCAGTGCTGTTTTGGCATTGAGGTTGTAATTAATATGGAATCACAGCTTAGGCACAGTTACATTTTGGCATTGATGAAGTTAACTGAAGAAGTTTTCGAATTTGAACTTCGGTGACAAATGAGCTTTTATGGGAATGTGAACGATACAACAAAGGTCAATCAGAAGAATCGAGCTTCGATCTGTCACAATCGTTATCGTTATGAAACTGATGGAAATATCTTTTGGCACACTGAATCAAATTTTTAGAATATGATCTTTCAATGAAATGAAATGAAAAGCAACTGGTGAATGTCTTCAATGTAGTTACCCCTTTGCTTCTCATCGTTTCTGAAAAGTGCTTTCTTGTTCGTGAACTACGAAACTCAGGTTGTACCAAGTGAGTAGCAAATGCCTTTGACGAAACCCTTCTGCTCCAACTGTACTTAACATGAGTGACAAAATTGACTACACTGAGCCAAAAAATACAGAGGATAGGCAAAATGATTGGGATAGGCAAAATTTTGCCCAAATTCAATTCCTTATAACTTTTTGACAAATTTTAAAACCGGAAGCATTCGACGATTAATTTAGTCAAAATTTAGGAACATGCATGGTCACGAATACTGGCCACCGGACACCGGAGATGTTCCGGATATTCAGAGGGCAAGTCAAAAAGGCATTTTTTCTGCTGCTCGTATTTTTGTGTGGTGTGAAGTTACATCGATGACCACTATTTTCCTAGAAACTAGAATCCATTGAAAATTGAATGCCGACGGTTGCACTAAGATCCGTTGAAAAACTTTCGAAATATGGCCATTTCCGTAAAACTGGTTCCGGATACTATGGTCAATCATGTATATCCTTCCAATCATGTATATATCACAAAAACATCAAGATTTTTCATGGAGGTGCATCAGGGAGCATTTTCAGGAAGAACAGTTGCCCTGACAACTCTGTAGTAGGTTCCAGGTGCCCCGAGGGAAGTGGCCAATTTGGAAAATGTCTGGAACCATATCAATATTGGTATCAAACTTCAAGTTTTTTCAAGGTGATACTTCTAAAGGGTGTCCACGATGAAATTGCCACACACAAAATTGATTCGCAAAATTCGAGTTTTCATCCGATTGCCATCAAATTTTCAGGGATTGAGAAATGACTATTAAACTTCATTTTACCATTTTACTCGTATTTTATTTACAGTCCATACGCAAATGCCCGCACCTTGGCCTTAACCCCGGCCATAAGATTCTGCACAACCTGTGAATCAACCGTTTTTTGCATGTAAACCCATACTTTCTTCAGTTCCTCGACTGTCTTCCGACCTTAGGTCGTTTAAGAAGGTGCTGCTTCATAATCGCCCAGTACTTCTCGATGGGGCGGAGCTCCGGAGTGTTGGGAGGGTTGAACATTTTCAGCACGAAATTGACCTTATTGTCCGCATACCACTTCAGCACGTCCTTGGAGTAGTGTCATGAGGCCAAATCCGGCCAGAAGATTGTTGGGACGTTGTGGGCCTTCAGGAGAGGGAGCAGCCGCTTCTGGAGGCACTCTTTTATGTACACCTGTCCGTTCATCGTGTCCTGGGTCACGAAAGGTGCACTCCGCTTCCCGCACGTGCAGATGGCTTGCCAAACCAGGAATTTCTTCGCAAATTTGGACATCTTCTGAGTGCGGACATGCTCCGGAACGCTGAACTTATCCTTGGCCGTGAAAAACAGGTTGCCGGGGATCTGTTTGAAGTCGGCCTTCACATATGTTTCGTCGTCCATGATGCAGCATTCAACTTTCGTCAGCATGTTGAGGTACAACTTCCTGGCACGGGTTTTGGCGGACTTGTTCTGCTTCTCGTCGCGATTAGGGGCCTTTTGTACCTTGAACGTTCGAAGCCCAGCCTTAGTTTTGGCCTTCTGGACAAAACTTCGGCTTAGGTGCAGCTTCTTAGCCACATCCCGAACGGAGGCGTTCGGATTTCGGTTGAAGGCCCCAACTACGCGGTTGTGATTTTTGGTGTTGTACGGAATACTTTTTCCTTCACTTCTGGGCTTCCGATCGGTGGTCAACCGTTCCTCGAACCGCTTAATCACTCGCGACACCGTGGAATTCGCGATTCCCAACGTTTTAGCGATGGAACGATGCGAGAGATTCTTGTTCTCGTGATGAATGCGCAAGATTTTATCACGCACGAGCTGTTCTTTCGACTCCATTTCCGCGAGTTTTGATCACAGGACTTTAAAACTTGCAGGATGTAAATAATGCACTATGAACTAAATCCACCAAAATTTTCATTAAATTCTACTCAACAGTTAAAAAGTTAGAGCAATTTCATAGTTTGGCAATTTCATCGTGGACACCCTTTAAATGGCCATCATCAATGGTGCCATGTTCAATTTTCATTAGTGTCCCCTCCGCCTCGTAGAATATTGTCACAAATCCACTAGACCCCCCCCCCCCCATCTCCCCTCAAATGCTACGCTTTAATAAGCTCATAAATAACCTTATGAAGCATGGAGCTGGTTGGCGTAGCCTGGGCAATGTTGTCATTTTGACATTAGCGAAGTGAGGGGTAAATCATATGATATAATTTTCCATTCTCATATCAATTAATGATTTCAGCAGGCTTTAACTCAGGAGCCTGGAGCAACATGACATGGATAAAAGGCTGAATTTGCTATTCAGCATTTCAGCATAACATTTACTTTGAATTTGCACTTCTGAACATTAGCTTCTATATTCTTAAAAGACTGGCATGCGCTTATGGGCAGTATGGGATTGTGTTTAGAGTTATTATAATTAGATAAGCCATTTATTTCAGAAACCATCACACTGGGCTCTGCGATCGCTCCAATTGCTATCATAGTAATGTAACTAGAACAATAAAAAAGACGTGTTTTAACAACATGTCTTATAAAATAATATCTCTCATTGAAATTATAGTTTTGATATTTGGAATGATATTTTCTGTTCTCAGCTTTTCCTGGACTAGTAGGATATTAATACATATCTAATTATATTTTTTCAGTAACAATCCAGTGAATGTCAGATATGTTTTGTACATACACATATTATGTTCTCGTATTGACTTACTGTAGCCGCTTTTTACATGGTCAAGTAATTTAATTGTCTCTTAAAATGCCATGTGCAGCATTCAAGTTGGAAATTTGTATTAATAGCATTTTTGTCTTACATGATATTTTATTTTTTTATGTGAGGAAAGTAAGACCTTGTAAAGAACGAGCAAAGTATATGTATTTCAGTTTTGATTGCTGTCATATTGGATCAGTTTATAAAATCATATGGGTCCTATACGTACAAGCAGTGAAAGATGCGTTTGAAAGTTTTATTCCTTGAATATATGATACAATATATTATTATTGCACCAGTTACTGTCAGCGCTAAACGACGGTGACAGAACAGTTTGAAACATATATAAGGAAAAGTGTCGTGTCGTAAAAATTTGGTTTTGCTTTTTCACTGCGCTCTAGCGAAACCCATTCCCCTCCTGGGGTTGAATATCATCCGAATCCTGCGGAAAAGTTCCGTCTTCTTGTGTCGAGAGTCTCTGGGCAGAGTCGAAATAGTTTGGCACATTGAGCTGCCTTACGTCGCTAGAAGCACACGCGTTTTGATCCCTAAAGGGTGTCCACGATGAAATTGCCACACTATGAAATTGCTCTAACTTTTTAACCGTTGGGTAGAATTTAATGAAAATTTGGGTGAATTTAGTTCATAGTGCATTATTTTCATCCTGCAAGTTTTAAAGTCCTGTGATCAACAGCTCGTGCGTGATAAAATCTTGCGCATTCATCACGAGAACAAGAATCTCTCGCATCGTTCCATCGCTAAAACGTTGGGAATCGCGAATTCCACGGTGTCGCGAGTGATTAAGCGGTTCGAGGAACGGTTGACCACCGATCGGAAGCCCAGAAGTGAAGGAAAAAGTATTCCGTACAACACCAAAAATCACAACCGCGTAGTTGGGGCCTTCAACCGAAATCCGAACGCCTCCGTTCGGGATGTGGCTAAGAAGCTGCACCTAAGCCGAAGTTTTGTCCAGAAGGCCAAAACTAAGGCTGGGCTTCGAACGTTCAAGGTACAAAAGGCCCCTAATCGCGACGAGAAGCAGAACAAGTCCGCCAAAACCCGTGCCAGGAAGTTGTACCTCAACATGCTGACGAAAGTTGAATGCTGCATCACGGACGACGAAACATATGTGAAGGCCGACTTCAAACAGATCCCCGGCAACCTGTTTTTCACGGCCAAGGATAAGTTCAGCGTTCCGGAGCATGTCCGCACTCAGAAGATGTCCAAATTTGCGAAGAAATTCCTGGTTTGGCAAGCCATCTGCACGTGCGGGAAGCGGAGTGCACCTTTCGTGACCCAGGACACGATGAACGGACAGGTGTACATAAAAGAGTGCCTCCAGAAGCGGCTGCTTCCTCTCCTGAAGGCCCACAACATCCCAACAATCTTCTGGCCGGATTTGGCCTCATGCCACTACTCCAAGGACGTGCTGAAGTGGTATGCGGACAATAAGGTCAATTTCGTGCCGAAAATGTTCAACCCTCCCAACACTCCTGAGCTCCGCCCCATCGAGAAGTACTGGGCGATTATGAAGCAGCACCTTCTTAAACGACCTAAGGTAGTGAAGACAGTCGAGGAACTGAAGAAAGTATGGGTTTACATGCAAAAAACGGTTGATTCACAGGTTGTGCAGAATCTTATGGCCGGGGTTAAGGCCAAGGTGCGGGCATTTGCGTATGGACTGTAAATAAAATACGAATAAAATGGTAAAATGAAGTTTAATAGTTATTTCTCAATCCCTGAAAATTTGATGGCAATCGGATGAAAACTCGAATTTTGCGAATCAATTTTGTGTGTGGCAATTTCATCGTGGACACCCTTTACTTATATTTCATTCGCTGACTACAGAAAGATTATAAAGAAGAAAAAATTCTTTGGTGAAATTTTTCTTTTTTTTTTTTTCCACTCTTCGTTCCCCCCCCTGTACTGAAAAAAAAAATTCCCGCCATTTACCAAAAAGTCTTTCCTATCGGGATTTCACGGTGTCGGAAGCTACTAATCGGGAAACGCACACTCAAAAAAATCGACACGTTACTTCCACGTGAAACGCACGTAATTTTCGTCCACTGCCAAAACCAGTAATAAACAAGTGGAATTCACGTAAGAGCTACGTGATTTCCGCGTAAATTCACATTCTACGTGAAAATCACATTATATATACGTGATTTTCACGTACAATTCACTGGACACGTAATGTTCACCTGATTTTACTGAAGAAGATTTGGTTACGTGTTCAAGTGGAAGTTACGTGAAATTTCACGTGAAAACAACGTGTCGATTTTTTTGAGTGCAGCATTTATAATTACCCGTTCCCGATAGTAATAGGTCCATTTCCGCGACAACAATTTAGTCGCCGTGCTTCAATCAGTGAAACTACTCAGCAGTTCTGGGCGGCAGACGACACTATTCGGAGCACCAGAAGTAAGCGTCTATTCAGTCAGACGTCAGTGTGAGCGAGATAAGGCGCTATAACCTTGGCAATTATTGCCAGGCTTTTGGTTCAAATGTAAAAAGTTCACCCATAGGCAAAAGGAGCATAAACTTAACTTTCTAGCATTTATGCTCCCAACGATGTAGTACAAATTATCACACTGTTTAACTCTACATGGAAGCGTTTGGTACGGGAGGTCCACGCTTTCTTCCTTCCCTTGATTCAGAGTAGTAGAGCGATTTTAGATCTTTCTGGATTCGCTCTATTTCTTGGAATCCTCTCTGCGGCACACAATACGCAGTTGGCCTGGCCGATGACAAGAAAAATGGTGTACTCAGGAAACCATCATTTTCAGGATGCTTTCAAGAATTGGCAGCATTAGTGTGAGATAAGATTAGATTAGATTAGGACATTGTGACTTTTGTCAATTGAAATCTTCCCATTTGAAAGTTCCACAGTTCGCAAATCCGCTCATCAAAATAATTATTAACTTTCTGCTGGTGTATTGGATCATAAATTTTCGGGACGAAGAAAGTCATGCATGTTCTCGGAACGAATCAGATGCAAATGGAAGCTCACTTGGTTGAACAGTAATCGCAGGCACCCAAAGGTGGGTTGGGGTTCTAGTTTTCACGTCTTTTATTTTGAACAACCCTCACTTCTGTCTAAGAACACGTGTAGGCAGCTTTACTTGATAAAAGTTTGCTACACGGTTTACAAGAAACACACACCGGATGCAGCTACACGGTAAATCTGAAGTATGCAATTATGACTTTAAAGTAGGCACTTTGCTTGAAGACTGGAATTATGCATAAAATGCCTAAGCAGGTTTTATTCGAAAATGCCTAAAGAGGCTATACGTCAAAACGTGTTTAAATTTTAGGCATTTTGCAGCATGTGAAAGAGATTAGAAACTATGCTTTTTTAAATGTGATTGTATGTAAGAACTAGTCACTTTATGAAATGAAGATAAAATAAGAAACTCAGCGCCAATATCTTAAAAGTACGGATCTGCTTGTTTTTTGTAATCAACTACATTCCGTATTGATTTATCTCAAAACCCCGCTCATGCAAATTAAATACACCATAACGTAGGAACATGTATCTTCTTGCTGGGATTGATGATTTACAGGAGAATGTTTTCATTTCCGAGAAAGCGACGGTTATAGTAACAACAGATATAGATCAATCTAAATGATCTAATTAGTGCCTCGTAGCCTGTCCATGGTTTGGCTCGCAAGAACTCATTTGTTTTATTTTCCCTTTTTTCTGGCAAAGCCAGTCAACTAGAAGAAATCAATATTTCCATTTTGATGATAGGCAAGTTTTTATCACACTGGAATAAAAAAGGGCTTAAAAGTATTCATGTTTAGGGATTAATAAGTAGGCATTTTTTGACGTATGGAGAATGGCCATTAAAATGTATAGAATATAGTTAAAAAAATGACTACCTCAGAATTACCGTGTAGGTAGATTTTGGATGAACACCAGAAAGTATAAGAAGGCCTTGGATGACTGGAAGGATATGTGCACCTGAAATCAACAGCAGCATTAAGCCGATAATTCAACAACCGAGGAAAATCGCAGTAACTCGGAGATGGAACAGCAAGGTATAATTCTCGGAAACTTTTTCAAACAGACGTATGTCATTTTGTAAACAAAGAGGGGAAGTAAGATTCAAAAGTAAATGTCTTGAAATTCTCAGTACCCTCACATAAAGTAGCATCACAATCATGTAAAGCAATGTTATTCCTTGTGTTGGTGGCCCAAGTTTGCATGAAAGTGGTAAGGGTTACGTCTGTTTGAAAAAGTACCCGAGAATTATAGAGTAGAAAGAGCAAATTGCGATTAAAGTTTTGGTCAGCGTTGCGTGTTGATGATCGAAGCATGTTATCTTGAAATGAGTTACTAGTTATCGAAAAATACATTTGGCACAAAATTTCTGAGGGCCTCCAGAATATGCTAAGGAGTGAATCAAACAGTAGTTTCAAACATTTGTAACGTTCTCGCACATCAATACAAGCACGCACAACTTCACTTGACGTTTCATTTGATTTATTGACATGTCAAGTTTCAATTTCCGGTGCACACTTTATACTGTAAGTTTGTTACAGCAAAGATGTCGCGAATTCAAATTGGAGTGCGGAAAGAAATCTTGCACACTTGGAGTACTGTGAAAGGTGTGACATTTAATCAAATTGCAAAACGTGTAGAGTAGCACCTGCAAGTGTAAAAACATTGAGAATTATTGAAAAATTTGTAACGCACAATACGGTTACCGATTTGCCGATATTTGCATGAAAACAAGGTGCCAGTGACCTCAAATTGGACAAATGCGTTGAGAAACTGATTTATAAGAACAAATCGATTTCTATGCATGATTTGGCCAAAAATCAGGAACTTCATATGGAATTATCCATTGAATCAAACGGCGATATGTCCTCAAAACATATAAAAAACAGAAAGTCTTCAAATTTCTAAACAGAAAGAAACTGCCAGAAAAAGATTGCAGTAGCTCTATGATCGATTTTTGGAGAGCGACAGTTCTGAAGTTTGGACAAAAGATACTTGTTTGGCAGCTGCTTTGCAGTGGTGGTTTACGTCCATCCGGTTTTTTCACGAAAGGGACTATCAACGCCGAAGTATACCGGAAAGAGTTTCTAAAGACGCGGCATTTGCCGTTATACAAGCAGCACACAACTCCACCACTGTTCTGGCCGGATTTGGAATCTGCCCACTATACTCGTTCGACGATTGAATGGTTGGAGGAAAACCATATCGATTACCGTGGAGAAGCACATCAGCCCACCAAACTGTCCGCAGCTCCGCCCAGTTGAGCGTTATTGGGCAATTGTCAAGAGAATATTGCAAAAGGATGGCAAAGTGTTCAGAACATGGACCAGTTCAAAAGAATTTGGAAAACTGCGACGGAGACATGTAGTCAGGCTACTGCGCAGAAATTGATGAGTGGAATAAAACGCAAAATTCGTTTGTACGTCTGGAATGAACTTGCTGTCTGAGTTTGGTCACAAAATGCACTTTTAACATTGTTCGCGCTTGGAACGTAAATATTCCTATTCTGTTGTGTGTTGACAGCCATATCTTAATTCCAAATCTTTGAACACCCTGCTAATCCCGAGCTGACCGCGGGCAATCGATTACCAAAAACTTAAAATGTTAAAATGTTAAAATGTTGTAGGACTACGTTTTTCTTTTCTATACTGGGGTACAATTTAAAAAAAAATCTATTGCGACCGTCACAAAATGCGGCAAGGTTTTCAGCGTTAATATCTGAGTCATTTCTCCAAATATTTTCTAAATTTTTGCTCCAATCGATCGGAACTATTTCTACGTGTCGATTCCAATAATAAAAAATATTAATTTTTAACATTAAACTGTTTAAAATATCGCAAATATAAGGTCTTGTAATGCCGATATATCAGAGTAAATTTACTAAATGCACAGTATTCTCCTATCACAGACTTCAAATTTAAGTAAGGAAAGTCTCCTATGCATCAGTGAAAGATATTTAAGGGGGACACCTTAGCATTTTGCTTCAGTCTTTCGGCGATCTCGAAGATGTTGTGTCAGCGCTCGGCTACGCACTGTCAAGTCGTCTGGCAAACTCTACTGCCTAGCAACATGTCAGGACGTGACAAATTTGCAGTCGGATTACAACGAGTGCGTTGGTGCCGGTAACCCTGCCTGCCTCGCTGTGGTGATGGAATACCTGATTGCTGCAGTCCTCGAGTTGGCAGGAAACGTCAACCGCGACCACAAGTAGACCAGAATCATCCCACGTCACCTGCAGCTGGCCATCCGCAACGACGAGGAGCTGATAAAACTTCGGTGTGACCATTTTACAAGGTGTTGTCCTTTTCAGGCCTTTCGCTTGCACAAGAAGACTGAGTAAGAAGCTTAAGTCAATCGCGAACCATTTCCCCCTTGTCATCATCTAAAATCCGTTCTTTTCAGAACGAACAAATTAATTTGCCCAACTAAAGAGTTTGTTTAATTGAAGTTTCTCATGCGCTCATCAAAATTTCCATTACCACGCACCGCACAGTGGGAAAAAAAGTACATGAATCGCGAAAGAATTCGATAATTCAGCTCCAAGTAGCACAAGGTTAGTGAACAAAACCTTTTTTTGTGAAATTTCCTGGAGAATCGAATGGAAGGGGTCCCACTTGCCGCAAAATTCAGTGGACGGAGATATTGGGCTTATTTTAACCCACTTCCCCCGTATTTTCGAATAACGCCCAGTAATCTATGCTCGGAGGGGTCTGCGGTAGTCAAAATAGGCCTATTCTTATGTAGAATTTCCCTAGGAATCGAATGGAAGTAGTATCGGGTATCGGAGATATTTCTGATTTTATCGTTCAATCCTACGCAACACATTTTATTATTATGACTGACATTTTGTTTCCGCTATTGCACGCACACTAATGAAACAAATCAAATTGTCTGTGTTTTTCGATTCAAAATGTTTTCAAACCAGGAAGTTACGGAAATATATTTGAAACGCTGGAAGAAACAGCATGTTTTGGATTTTGTTCGGCAGAATGTTAGAGTGGAAGAAGATGTTGTTGAAAGGAGTCTGGACACTTGGATACACACATTTCAAAATTATTGGAGAAATGTTCGAAGTAAGGCGGAATGGCTCGCTTTGCCGTTCCAGGTAAGTGATGTTGCAACAACGCCAACATGTTCGGGTACGATAGAAGAGGAACAGCGATTGACTGACCCGCACGAATTTCATTTAGTGCAGGGTACGAATAAGGTGTAATGCAATCATTCTGCTGATGACAAACAGTACGAATGTTGCTCACATATTGTATCATACATGTGTTCAATGTACGAAAAGTGTGTTTGCAAAATGAGTACAAGCAAATCTTCGAGAAAATATTTTCAGTTTAGATTTGTACCTTCAAAAATCCTTAAAAATTGTTCTTAAATCTAGTGACCTTTACCTTAAGTAAACCTTGGTTTGCCATACTCACGGGCATATGTAAATTGAATTCCAATTCGTGCTGTACTATCTCACTTTCATACGAAATTAGTAACCGTATTGTACAGGAATAACCAATCCTATTAGTCTCTCCCCTGAGGAAATTCCAGGCAACCCCACCATTCCGTCTGGAACCCATCATACACATACGCTTTCCAAATTTAACCTTGCTTCATCATCGTCGGTGTAATCCTCTTGATCCGTAGCCAGAACAAGTTCGTTTCCATTCTAATTTCGAACTCGTCTACCTCCCCCCTCCCCCACCCATCACTCTCTGTCACTGTCAGGTTATCACATACTTCAAGCAGCTTTAACGACTTTGTCGAAAATCTTCAACTGTTGTTTCACTCTCTTCACCCATCGCCTAAGAATACCACCCCACCGTAATTTCCTTTGTTTTATTCGTTTTCTGCCCGCTTACTTGCCCGGAAGAGATGAACAGAAAGAGACGAAAAAACCGAATCCGAAAAGCCGCAAAAGTTTAATCGAGTTTCTCCGAGGCCCTCCCCTTGCCCTTATCTAATTTCCCACATACGCTACGAACGAATGAAACGAAATGCCGCACACATGATGAAATGAAAGGAAAATCCCGCGTGGCCCAGAAATCAAGCCCCACGCCCAGGTTGCCCGCCGAATTGGCTCATTCCCGAGTTGGTGGAGATATATTACAGCAGGCTGGTGGTGCTCCGCAACGTCATCGTCGTCAGTGCCAACGTCAGGACGAACAACGGGGCGGTTAGTCGCAGTAGGATCCACCGGCACCAGGTTCTTCTGCAACCGCCACCGGCTGGGAGGGCTGTGAATAGAAAATGAGAACTTGTGAGTATAGCGGGTGATGTTAGACTGGGTAAGTATCGGAATAGAGCGGCAGTCAGTGGCAGTCAAATCACATACATGCGTACGGTGTGTGAGTTTTTGCAAGATTTTGGTGAGGGGGGATGTGAATCCAACCTATGTCGTGCTGCAAACGAAATATTGGATTATGCTCGCGGGAACCTTTGCCAGTTCCCTCGGGAGTGAAAATTCGGATTCGGATGAAACTAAGCTTGTGATGAACGGTCGTTGAATTTCACTCAGAGCGGAGCACAGTTTACTTAAATTCCAAACAGAAAGTGATTATTTGTAATAAAAATATACACATAATTCAACAAAACAGTTTGTTTATTTCACATGTTAATCCTTCTTTCTGTAAAATTCTCGAACTTTCTGTGGTGCACCCACCCGCCATCAGGTTCTGTACGGTATCTTCAGATACGCCCGCCGTGACGATTCTCCATCATCTCTTGAAATCATCGGTACGATTTACTTTCTTCTTAGTTTCGAAGAGTTTCCGCTTAACTAGAGCCCAGAACTTCTCTATTGGGCGAAGCTCTGGACAGTTTGGTGAATTGGCTGTTTTTGGCACGTATTTGACCACTTGTACCTTATACCATTACAGGACGGTTTTCGCATAGTGAAAAGAGGCCAAATCAGGTCAAAACAGAGCTCGAGAGCCGTGGCTTCTGATAAACGGTAGCAACCGCTTTTGCAGACATTCTTTCTCGCACACATCCTTATTGATAGTGCCGATAGAGCCAAAACTTTTAGATTTTCGACCACACCCAGGTAACCAATAAGCAGTTCCAATGCGTCTTTACGGCAGCCTATCAAGCAATTAAGTCACCTTAAATGCAACATACATGCCGTTTTTGGCCCAATATACGGCAGATTTACTGCAATGCTATGATAATGCTACATCAATGCTGTTTTGCATTCGAAATGCTTATTACAGGCTACAAGCAATTAAATAGCATTTGAAATCCAACTTTGCAGCAGATAGCATTTAAGATGCTGATATAATGCTAATATAATGCTTGTAGCATCTGAAATGCAGATTTAGGGTTGATTTACTGCATATGCTATTGCTTATTGGTTACCTGGGCAGTTACATATGGCCTGCCAAATCAAATAAACACCTTCTTTGTCCGGAAATGCTCGGCAACGGCGTTCCTGTGCATTGCTTTATAAAAAGCCATACCCGGAAGCTGTTTAAAGTCTTCGAGTACGTATGTTTCGTCGTCCACTGCAATACAAGAAAATGTTTGCAAAATATTAATGTAAAGCTCCTCAGCACAACTTTTTGCAGTGAAATTTTGCTTGTCATCACGTTTGGGCACCTCTTTCACTTTGTACGCCTTCAGTCCTTGCCTTTGCTTCACTTTTTGTACGTATGATTTTGACTTCCCAACTTTGCGAGCCACATTTTGCACAGAAATATTCGGATTTTTCTCAATCATTCTCAACTTTCTTGTCCATTTGTCGGAAGCATACTTTTAGATTTGTTCCACTTCCTAACATATGTTGGGAAAAATTCAAAAGCATGGTACTTGAAATCAAACAATCGGATTTTAAAATGCTCTTCAGGGTATTTTATTCTATTAATAAATTGTTGAAAAATATATTTACAGTACGCTCAATGGACCATTATCTTCGATTTTACGCAGTGTACGGGGAACATGTTGAATCAGGTTCTGGTTCTGAGGAATTGCTTCAATTTCGACAGGCATTGGCTGATAAAGGGCGAACACGAAATTATTGTGACACATTCAACAGGGCATAACTTTTTTACCATTGGGTAAAAATCAACCAAATTTTGCACACTTTCTCATTGATGTGTATTGTTTACATGCTGTCAAACTCGAAGTCGTGTTTTTCGATTCAACGAAAATGGAGGTGAACCAACGCGAGTCGAGAGAACAAATTCTTTCCAAACACCTGGAATTTCCTGACCTGTCGCACCGGCAGTTGGGAAAAATGTTGAACATTCACCATTCAACCGTCTCCAGAGTGTTGAAGCGGTTACAGGAGCGGTTGACGTTGGACCACGGCAAAGGAGCTGGAAGAAAACCGGGACCGGAGAACAAAAAGACGGAGGGAAAGGTGAAGCGGATGATTAAAGCAAATCCCAACGTCTCAAGCCGTGATTTGGCTAAAAAGATCGGCATGTCGCAGAGCTACGTCCAGAATGCAAAGAAGAGAGCTGGACTACATACATACAAGGTACAGAACTTCCCAAACCGCGATGAGCGGCAACAATCGACGGCTAAAACTCGGGCACGGAAGCTCTACGAGAAGATGCTGACAAAATATGGCTGCTGTGTGATGGACGACGAAACGTATATAAAAGCCGATTTTAAGCAAATTCCGGGGTTGGAGTTTTTCACCGGCAAGAGCAAGTTCTATGTGGACGACAAATTTAAGAAGAAGAAAATATCGAAGTTCGCCTCCAAATATCTCATTTGGCAGGCCATCTGCTCTTGCGGACTGAGGAGTGAGCCTTTTGTGACAAATGGCACAGTAAATGGCGAGATCTACAAATCTGAGTGCCTCGAGAAGCGCCTTTTGCCGTTCTTGCAGCAGCACGAAGAAGCTCCGCTATTTTGGCCAGATTTGGCATCATGCCACTATTCTAAAAGTGTCCTGGAGTGGTATGAGGCCAATTCTGTCCATTTTGTTCCAAAGGACATGAATCCGCCAAACTGTCCGGAGCTGCGCCCGGTGGAGCAGTACTGGGCAATGATGAAGCGGGAACTTCGGAAGAGCAAGAAGACAGTCAAAGACGAGAAGGGCATGTTAAGAAAATGGAAAAAAAACTGAGAAACTGGTACCGGATGACACTGTAAAGACTTTGATGGAGGGCACCATGCGAAAATGCGTTCAATTTTACACTCAAGGCTCCATCGATTAACTTTTCTTTTGATTTTTGATGTAAATATATGTATAAAACTACCCTAAAATTTTGGTTTGATTCTAAACATTATAAGAAAATTGGCATGACATTTTCGGTGTCGCAATAATTTCGTGTTCGCCCTTTATACACGTCAGAATTGACAGCTTTGGCCTTGTTTGGGCGTATCAAAGGCGCCGAGATACCCTTCGATGACATGGCTGCCCACACTAACACCTTTGGCTCATATTTCGATTTGTTGGCATATTTAACATCGTCTTGTGTGGTTGTTTTAATGTTAGCAGTATAGAAACCATCGTTGCCACTCAATTCATGGTGCGAAAACGTGAAGTAAGATTCATCATCCAAAATTATGCACTTTCCATTTGCAAAATGCTCGCGACGAAGTGCACGGCAGCATTTTGGTATTTTTTCGAGTTGTTGCTGTGTATATTTTGCTGCACGCCGACGTTTCCGATAGATTACGTTATGTTTTCTCAAAATCCGATGAACTGTCATGTTTGAAACGTGAGATTTTGGTGCTAATTTGCGTGTTGATTGGCCATTGACCTTGTTTTCAGCGCTTGACAGCCGTTTTTTCGTTGTTCTGGCACTCAATTTTGTTGGGCGACCACTTTTCTTTTTATTTTCCTGTTCTTTACCAGCACGAAAATCTTTCAAAACACGGTATATTGTTGATTTTGCTATTGGCTCGTCTTTGAACACGCTCAAAATTTCACTTATACTAGGCCGTCCAAAAAGGTTGGCGACTTGTGCTCGTAAATCCAGCTTGTACGACATTTTTAATGGAAACTACTGCGCAATTTGAGTTTGACAGTTCAGTAGGAACACAGATGAACGTGACGAGTACATTGGTTGACATCTGTGTGTTTGTTAATGCTGTCAAATAAACGCCTGAAAGTATTCCCAGGCCTTATGTTACACATGTTACCTTCCGATCCACAGTCAAGCGCTGGTCAAATGATTTGCTAACACAAAACACGGTACTTGCGTTTGCGCACTTCCACTTGATTCACCGCCGTTTTACTGAATGTAACAAGAATGTAAACATGTGGCATAGGCGTAGCCAGGATTTCAAATAGGGGGGGGGGGGCGAGTTTTTTTTAGAGCGAGAGAGAGAGAGAGAGAGAGAGAGAGAATTCCATCGTCTCCAACCAGTGGTTGCACATACTGAACAATTAATATTAACGGACACTTAACGGACAATACAACGCCCGGTGGACCAGTAGAGTAGGGTCATTTTCATGTTCCGACAGATGGAGCGGGAATGGAGCCCCATTTATGTGACATTACGCCTGAATGCGGGTGGATTATCTTCTCTACTCGCACCCAAAGTATTTGACAATACCCGTCCGTTTCTTGCAACAAGATTAAACAATTCTAGGCTTGTTCTGGAATAAAAAAAAAACGAGTTTAAAAACTTTCGATTTTTCCCATGTTTTTAAATCAAACCACATTGAATGCCAAACATTTAACGGGTCATGTTGGATTTTTGTATAGAATAACCACCGAATTTGTTTGCAGTTTGTACTGAAAATGTACTTTTCATCCGCGACCCTCTCACCCAAAGCAACACAGAAGAAACACCGTTTTTTACTCACCATGCTCACACCGTTTGAATAGATTATTTTTTTTAATGGTTGTTCAAATAATAAGTGATTAGCTTTTAACAAACATACATTTTGAGTTTTGGTGGTTTATAGCTTATGGTTTGTGTCCCCTTTGCTCACCTTTAGTATAATTATTTTATCTGATATTTTCTAAACAGGAACATCAAACATAACCTTTTAAAACGACGTAAGTAACAAATGTAAGCAAGCTGTGTTTTTTGTGCTGAATTGTTGCTACTTGCATTCTCAACACACGAGTAGTTAGTAAATAATTTAAGAAATTTTATTCATCAATGACGAAAAGAAATTCATATGCGTTCCAACAGCTATTCCTCAATATTTTAAAAATAATTTATATACACATCTGCATCTGCGTTTTGAAATTTGAACCGATTTATCTGATATGATCCAAATGAAACACGTTCTGTCGAAACACGGTATATGTAGCAATCATGTGTATCTGAGTAGTATGAAACCAAAACGGTGTATCATTGAATTACATTAAAATTGTTGTTCAAATTCGAGAAATACAACCATTTTGCAAATTTTTCTATTCGTGGTTATTTCAGCTGCATGAAAAAACATTCGTTTTGTTTTGTTTGCTTGTTTTCTTTTAATTACATGCTGGAAAATATTATACTTACTTTTGAAAAACTTTCGAATGTCCATTTACGGTAGTGCTGGATAAAATGAATCAAATAACTGCTTAGGCTGCTTATAATTAAAAAAAAAAACCGTATGTATTTTACCCGATGATTCGTTTTGTTATGAAGGTTCTTCTGTTTATAAACACGCGCAGAACCATCGCTTATTCTTCCTGTCATCCTCTAAACTCTCCACCGATTGCTTGTCGATCTGCCAAACTTGGAAGACATCTGCATGGAGTAATCTCAAATTATAATAATCCGTCCAATCTATCACAAAACGTTGCGATTGGTTGAGCGGACTGGAGAGAATGAAATCCTTTTGTATAAGGCCAAGTCTCTCCCGGTTGGTATTAAACCGATGAGCATGGATATCAATAGAAACATAAAGTTACCAGAAGGCGCAAAATGCATCTATGGACTCTTATTTTTACGAAATCCCTCAATTTCAATTTTTAATGGATTAGCATAGATTGTTCATTAGACACTTCAACTTGATTGATACAGTTATTAGTTACAGCAGTGCAATAGATTGTAGAATACAGTAGTAAAAATTGTAAGTTACGAAAAAAGAGTTTGGTTCGAGCATCGGCTGTGAAAGGTTGTGTCGATGCTTTATTACGCACTATTTTCCTATCGAGCATGGCGCGTTTCGTGTTGTTTCGGGTATCTATAATTCGGTGTAACGAGTGATCGAGTGAGCACAGTAAGAGAACAACAAAGCGTCTCTCAAGCGTTCATAAAATTATCCTTGTTTTCCTAACGGAAAACCACCATCACACTTTTTGAGTGGCCCCAATAGCATCCTTATTAAAAAAAAAAAAAACCCTCCCAATCATCCTTACTGTTGTAATCGGTTCGAATCAGAAATCGGTACTAGTATTTAAATATTTTACTAAACGAAGCGTGAATTCAGCTTATTGTTTACCAAAACGAACCCTGCTGCCACCCAATCTTGTCATCCAAAATCCCAGTGATTTCTCGTGGAAGTGCGGCGGTGGTCTCGGCTTCCAATAAAACGTCCAAATAAACGTTAACGCATTCCTACCCTTTCCTTATTTGACCTGCATTCGGGCGAGGCCAGCGCCGGTATTGCCTTAGTTTGGGATCACCAGTTTTACACATTGAGCATGTTTGCATCATCTGTTGATCTTCTGAGTAATAACAGCTGAACTGGCAGTAACGGAATAACAACTTCGGGCGGTCAATCATGCTCATTATCCTGCTCATGCTCATAAAAACGGATAAATTATTTGAATAGGATAAGACAACTGCAACTTCTCGCCCTGACTAGCTTGCTGTTCTGCTTCTCACACGCTGAATCAAACTGTAAGATATGATCAACATATATTCTCAATAATACGAAACTACAGTCCCCTTAAACGGGGAAAGCGGGGTAACGGGGTGGTTTGACCCATGCCATGAATAGTTCAAATAAATATTTTTCGTTGATACTTTTTCTAACTATCAACTGTGTTTCTTAATCTAGTATTATTTGGCTTCTGAAAGCTATAGCATAGGTTTGAATATTCAGTTTTTTGATTAACCAAGAACTGAACATTTTATTGAGCATAGCTTCTTCAACTTTCAGCTAGCGGGGAAAAAAATCAATCAATGCTTATCTAATAGCTAACATTACAGATTAAGAGATATTTCCCTAGTAGCACATTTGTTTCAACCCAGTAAAGGTTACTGCTCTGTGACTCAATTAAGTCACAATAGAGCTGCTGAAACCAGTTTTGACTGTTGTGTGCTGCTTGGGGTTTTTAGATACTTTAGGCTACATAGGTTGGGTTCTAGGTTAAAGGAAAAATATTGTAATAAAATTGTTACTCGTTACTATTTAAAAACTATTCTATAATTACAACTTTTTTCTCATGGATGTCAATTTTTTACGCTTTTTTGCTACAACTTGTTACAAAATCGAGGCAACTTCGCGTAATTTGGCTTATTTATTTAGGCAAAGGAGCAATCTGACAAACATCCCAAGCAACACAAAATCGTCATATTTGGTTACAGTGACTTGATTGTGACTTAATTGAGTAGTATTGGAGTAACATCAACTGTATTGCAACAAGTTACCTTGCAACCTTCTAGAGATAAAAAATAAATAATAATATATTGAAACAAATAATAAAATTCGAAAAATAAAATCAAAACTTAGGGGGGCAACGGCACCCCCCCCCCCCCCCCCCCCCCCTACGCCTATGACATGTGGTACCACGAAATAAAGTGGAGAGAATCAGCTTCTATGACATGTCCTTTGATGATATCGTTTCGTAAATCCTTTCGAATCATTTTGCCAGCCGCATACGGAACATGTCGTCCAAGAAGACATTGTTGCAAATGATGCGGAAGGAGCCACCGTTTGAGAATTTTGAGTCCTTTCGTTTGTTTTTTTTTTTCAATTGTTTTTTCATTATTTTGTTAGTCAGTGTTTCGTTTGCAAGTTTAGTACAGCTTTTCCTTATTTCTTCAGCCCTTTGTAGTTCAGCCCGTGAAGTGTGGCATTTATGTGCTATGAGAGTCTTTCGAAGCAGTTTTTTCGAACTAAAATTAAGAATTTATTGTATTGTTACTTGTGTGTTAGAATGCAATAACTTATCTCCTTTTGAAGCATTTCACCAGCCGTGCAAGGATCATGTCGTCCATAGAGACGCTGTTGACACTGCCTCAAAAGGTGTTACATATTCAAGTTTGCTTTCCGTTTCTCTCAGTCAAGTTCATGTCCACTGTTTTGTATGGCGTCGTTTTGTCTTTTTGTTATTTAGTTTGTCAATGTGTTTTCTCTAGTATTGTGTAGAATTTAGGTGCTGTGAAAGTATTTTTTAGCAGTTTTCTTGAATCAAAAATAAGTTGTCATTATTTCGTCGAGATATTTGAATTCTACCAGTTTTAGAAATGTCTGATGTTACAAGTTTCAGTAGTTCCAACGGTGTAATTCTTATGGTTTACTGATAAGACTCATGAGAGAGAAGTTTCCTTTAAACGAGTTTTGTAGGTCATTTCGTCTCTTTATGTTATTTAATAAGTAAGTAAGTGTTACGGTCAAGAAGGCATTTTGTAACTTCTTCAGTCGTTTATAATTTAGTTAATAGATGTCTAGTTCTACTGTGCCCTGGAATTCATCGATGCATTCCTCGTCTTATCTCGTTTGATTGACCTATCACTTTGTCCGCCTTAGGAAGTTCTTGCCTTCTGCGTTATTCACTTAAATTCATTAGTTCTATTGTCGAAAAGTTTACGTTTACTTGTCCGTTCATTGCCTCTTTTTTATTTGTCTAACCCTATTATCTAAGTCGTTTAATCGCTTCAAAGTCTTTCCTGCACGTGCAGCCTAACAATAACTATACGAGTTTTGGTTAGCTATAAGATTCACTTTTCGGTGGCAAAGTAAAGCTTCATCACGCCTATTCCCTATCTATTATCAGCTTCTATGATCGCTGAAACGTTTCAGCGATCCGTGAAATAATTCAAAATCGACACTGAAGGAAAAGTGTCAGAAATTTAACGAGGACAGGCTTTATTCTCGAGCAAAGTAGACTGCCAGATAACATCACGATAACTCATTTTGTTATCTTGTATTCATTTTGTTTTTCCCTGTCATCAATCAAATGACTTTGATGCTAACATGTTTAGTTATCACTAGTGAACACATTGAAAAGTCATGTGCACGATGGTAAAATAACATTTTTAATGCACAAAACAGCCTTTTTAAGTTCCATACTTACTTTGATGCGGTACGTTCTGTACTATTATGAGTATTAAAAAATACAAATTATTATTAAACTTAAGTTTATTTGCGTATTTTGCTTGCAAGTCGAAATATAATTAACAATTGTATTTTCGTTTTGAACCGAAACGCTAACGCAATACCGGAGATCATGTTCTACTTTTTTCAAATGATAGTCAGTGCTGTTTTTAAGAGAATACGACGTGTTTTTATCCGACTTGACACTCTCGAAGCCGGTAACCCATCACGAGCTAAGTTCCGACCACTATCCGCTGGTGTGCGAAATGGACTGTAACCCAACACAAGTTCTACCATCGATGAGATGGGATTACCACCGAGTCAACTGGGTAGCTTTCAGTCGCCTGGTGGACTCTCGTCTTCCCGACAACCCGGACGTTCCATCAGTCGAAGCCATCGAAAACCAACTGGGTATTTTCGAAGAAACTATCCACGCCGCAGAGGAAGCCTGTATCCGATGGGTACCGGTGAGAAAGCAGTACACCAGTATTGACCGTTACACTCGTCAATTAATCCAACAACGGAACACCGTTCGCCGACAGTTCCAACGTACCGGATGCCTGCTTAAAAAAGAGGAGCTCTACATTCTCAGCCATCAAATTGGGGATCGTATGAAGGCCATAAGGAATCAACAGTTCTCCAACAACATCGCCCAAATGAGCGACCACTCGAGGGCATTCTGGAAGGTGGCAAAAGTTTTAAAACAGAAGCCGAAAGCAATCCCGCCACTATAGGACGACACTGGGGACATTCTGTTATCCCCGTCGGAGAAGGCCAACGCACTCGCCAACAAACTCGTTGAGGCTCACAACCTCGGTGCCAACATGGTGAGTCCCCATGAAGCTGCTGTCCAGCAAACCACTCGCCAGCTCGTGGAGCAAATCGATATTGAACCTTTCGTCGGCCAAGTGACGGAAAACGAAGTTCGTGCAGCAGTGACGTGCGGGAAAAACATAAAGGCCCCGGGAAACGATGGTATTTTAAACCTGGTGCTGAAGAAACTCTCCGGCAAAGCATTCCGCTTCTTGGCGGTACTTTTCAACAGGTGTTTCCAGCTGGACCATTTTCCAACGAGGTGGAAGACAGGGAAAGTTATCCCTATCCTGAAGCCTGGAAAGGATCCAACTACCCCTACAAGCTACAGGCCTATCACTTTGCTTTCGGCTGTCAGCAAAATTTTCGAGCGGCTCATCCTCCAGCGACTGATGTTGCACGTTGAAGAGAACCAGGTCATACCAAGTAGGTAAGTAGGTTATCAAATTAAAACTAAATTGCCTTTCAAAAAGAAAAACACACAAGGTCACCTGAAAAACAAACAATCATCATCGATGTAAACACAAGTTAAAGGTTGAAAACATTAAACTGTAAATCACTTGCAAAATAAGATATGTATAAACACAAAATAAGAAATAAAGATTAATTGAACTGGAAAAAAAAAATTTACTCTATAGTGTCGCAGACTGGAGCTGGGCAGACCAACGAACCATCGAGGATAAGCAGTTGGCGATGGCATAAACTCTGGAGGAAACCTCGATGGCACGAAGCCTGTAGTGCGGAGCGGCAAAGCGCCTATTTGGATTTAACAGGTGGTGGTGGCACGTACCATAGAAGGTGCAGTGGCGACCAACCAGTGGACAGGTAGCTGATTGCGCTGCAGGCTGTTGCTAGCAATCCCTTGGCTAGACAACCGTTGCTAGGCAGCCACTTAATTGCAGTGGTGTGCTAGGCAACCGGTTGCCCAAGCTGGTGATGATTTGTTGCCAGCCGGTGGAAGCCACCAGTTGCCTGAGTGTGTGTTATACTTTCGGTAGCCATCTTTATTTATAGCGCAACGTGTACGGCAGCTTTGTGAAAAGACCGAGAAGGATTCAATTCTTATGCGGATCATTCTAAATCCGTCCTTTTCAGGACGACCAATCCAATGTTAAGAGAGTTTGTTTAATTTGAATTTATCTTACCAATTGGCAGAAAACGGTGGCTAAAACATTTTTAATTTTCTCTTCGTTGCATACCTTGAGCATTGTGCACAATTAACAAATGGCTGCCGTCATGAAAAATAGAAACGTCTTATGGCAAGGGTAGGGTGACATTTGAAAATCTAAAAATAAGCGACCGTACGACATATTGTTACAAATTAAACGCTTATAACTTAATAATTGCTCGATAGATTTTCAATATGTTTACATCGGTTCATCAATTTTCTCGCGTTCTAAATCAATTATAAAAAAAATATCGTTTCAGAATTTTAAAATATTGAAAATAGGGCAAATTAAAAATGATGTCTTATAATTTTGTTTTGGAGCCTAATTTTACTAAAAGCACAGTACGTTCCTATCACAGATTTCAAATGTGAGCAAGGGAGTTCTCACATTCAACACTGAACGATATAAAGGAAATTTTCTCATTTGTGTTGCAGTACTGGAGCTGTGTGGAGCAACGAGCCAGTATTCATTGGGAGCAGGCGATGGCATGTAACCTGGAGGGTGCGCTACGTTGGATTTTTCTGCTGGCGGTGGCAACCGTTGCTAGGCAGCCACTAATTTGCAAAGGTGTGCTAGGCAGTCGGTTGCCCAAGCCGGTGATGATTTGTTGCCAGCCGGTGGGCGCCACCACGAGGAACTAAATAAGGTGCCTCAGTGTGTGTGATATTCTTGGTAGCCATCTTTATCTAAAGCACAACGTGCAAGGCAGAAATAACCTGCTTCATGAAAACATCTAGAAAGATTTAATTCTTGTGCGGATTATTTAAAATCCGTCCTTTTCAGGACGACCAATCCAATGTTGAGAGAGTTTGTTTAATTTGAATTTATCTAACAACTTACCAATTGGCAGAGAGCGGTGGCTAAATCAATTGTAGTTTTCTTCTCGTCGCATACCATGAAACACCGGTCGATAATAATTGGATCGTTTCTTGATTGATTAAATTTTGAGCTGAGATTTTTTCACCAACCTAGAAGTTTTTACGATTGCCATTTTATTTAGTCATTTTTTTTATATTTTAAAGAAATGATATATATTTACGTGTACATATTCATTAAGGGAAGGTCCATAAATGATGTCACGCACTAAGGGGAGAGGGGTGGTTTGGGAAAACGTGACAATCCATACAACATATTTTGAAGTTCCATACAAAAAACGTGCCAAGGGGGGGGGGGGGGGTTGTGGTTGTAAGAAAAAGTCACTTTTTGCGTGACGTAATTAATGGGTGTTCCCTAACCGGTGTTGGAAAATTTTAAAGAATGTTGCGTTCCGGCAAGTATCAAGAATTTCCCCAACACGGACAATATTTTGATCCGCGAAGATGATATTCTGAAGTAACATTCTCTGCACATTCCAATAAGTACTGTTATAGTTATTCTGTTGTGTGAACGATTCACGTTGGATAAGAATTGGTGATGCGTTGCCAACTACTGGTTGGGACGCTGGAGAAGGGCCTTCAACTCGAGGCCGTATCATAATTCATCTCAAACGGCCCTTGTCAGGACACACACACACACACACACACACACACACACACACACACACACACACACACACACACACACACACACACACACACACACACACACACACACACACACACACACACACACACACACACACACACATACCATTGGATTTTGATATCCCAAACAGACTCTGAACAATCTATAACGCGATAAGATATGCATATAGTACCTGCGTTACAATGTTCCGCTACAAAACAAACGAAAGTAATCAAGCCGTTCAACGTAGTCTACGTCAACCGGTCGTGTGTTAAACACAACCCCACTGATTTTTTTCATGTTTATAAATCTGATTTTGCATAATTCACTTTATATGAGTCTTAAACAATACAAAGAAAACATTGTTCGTCGTTTTAATCGTATATTTATCTTATCAAACTTACAGTGACCGGCGAAAAAAAAGATCCATCGAGCCGTATACTAATCAGGCGTAGATATCTTTACAACTTCGTATCAATAGCAACTTTCTTACCCGTACTGTACATATTTGGGTATCATTCATGAGGCTTAGCGTAAAAGTTTGAATATACATATTAATTTCAGCCAACTGCATGTGAAAAACGAAATAAGCTTGTGTTTACGGTATGTCAATAAAAAAGATCCACTAAGAAAAAAATACTTTCCGTGTACATCCACTTGGCTTACCCCTTGTTGATCATGCTTTTGACATTCCTTTACATCCATCACAGATAATTGCTACAGTTGTGAGAAATAAGTGAGTTTAGCCCAAGTGACGAGTTTTTTACGAATCGATCATGGGAGGAAAGAAAATAACAGTCCAAGTTCGAAATCTTATCGTGCGCGATTGCTCAAAAAACGAATCTCAGCGCAAAGTTGCCGAAAAGTATGGTGTAAGCCGTGGTGCAGTGCAGAAAATAGTTTTAAAACACCGAAAGCTTGGAAGTGTCGCAGATCGAACAGGACGTGGACGCAATCGCAAGTCAGATCACCGCGAAGACACTAGAATCATCCGAGAAATTAAAAAGGATCCGTTTGTTACCATCCGTGCGCTCAGAGAAAAGCTAAGCCTTTCGATATCCGATCGTACAGTTCGGCGACGCATTGCTGAGCACGGTTTGAAAAGTCATTTTGCTCGGAAACGGCCGTTCATAAGTAGGGTGAATAAGGAGAAGCGATTGCGGTTTGCAAGAAACCATATAAATAAGCCACTGGAAACGGGTTGTTTGGACAGACGAATCAAAGTTTGAGCTGTTCAACAGAAAACGACGACTGCGAGTTTGGCGGAAAAGCGATGAAGGGCTGAAGGATAAACATCTACAAGGGACCATGAAGCACGGCGGTGGAAATATCATGGTCTGGGGCTGTTTCTCATGGCTTGGAGTGGGGAATCTGGTTCTAATCAGTGGTATTATGACGGCAGATGGGTATAAAGATATTCTGAACGAGAATATTGAAGAATCTTTGCTGAAAATTGGTCTGGAAGATAATTACATTTTTCAGCAAGACAACGACCCAAAGCATACGGTCAAGAAAACACAAGCTTTTTTCCGTGCCTGTCGGATTAAACCCTTGGAATGGCCTCCCCAGACCCAAGCAACACAAAACTGTCATAATTGGTTGCAGCAACTTGATTGTGACTTAAATTAGTCACACTGAAGTAACACTGACTGATTTGCAACAATTGTGCTACTAGGGGAGCCCGGATTTAAACCCAATTGAAAATCTATGGGCAATTCTCGACAATAGAGTCGAAAAAACCCACGTAACAAACAAGCAAACATATTTTGCGGCACTGGAGCAGGCCTGGAATGAGTTGGATCCACAACACCTCAGAACCTTAGTCGAAAGCATCCCGAAACGATTGCAGTCCATCATTGAAGCGAAGGGAGGTCATATTGACTATTGAAGAGTTGATTCCAACTCTTTCGATTATTTTTTTTTATTCATACATGAAGTGGATCTTTTTTTATGTCATACGTATTTTACTAAACTCCAATAATTTTGTTTTTTATTTTATGCAAGGAATAAAAGTGATCGTTTTTTTTTTGTACTGGAATGGTTCGTCTATGTTAATTTTTCAGAAACATGTATTTAAATACCCTACTTTTTTCAAAAATATGTGTTTTTTTTCTCAACAATAATACATTGATCAAAGGTGGATCTTTATTTTTGCCGGTCACTGTATCTAGACAAGTGTAAAACTAGTTAAATATTGCTTCTAGCTTAAATGTTTTATGAGTTATAACAAATAATGTAATCGATTGTTGCATATTAGGCTGAGCCAAGGGACACATACCCTACATCGCTAAACTTTTTAAATCGAATTTGTTATTACAAATTCAATCGCATACGATATCAAATCAACTCGTTTAGCAAAACAATGGAATTTGCACGTATATGGCCTCCACTTTTGCACGCATAAGCCATATTTTTGCCTTCTATACGCTTTGCTTACTTTCATATATGTTTGGATATCATAAAAACAACTTTCAATATACGTGCACTTTGGCTGTCTGGGTATAGAGTAGCCTCAAAGCGGGAGATTTTGATTATTGGCAGAGTGTAGAGAAAATAAAGAGAACCAGTGCAATGTAGAAGACGGCCATTTGCTGGTCAGAAGCAACGAACGAAGCTAACGCGCATGGGCGCGTGAGTGGCTGGCGCTGGCATATAATTTCCGATGCACTCACCACGTGGTGTACAGAGGGAGAGCTGTGAAGTTTGTTTTCTTTCGTTTCACAGTAATTGTGATATTTCAAGTTAATTTTTTTCTCGAAAGTGTTTTTGACCTGTGATTTTCATTGCATTCGTGCGCGAAGTACTAATTATATTCGTGCTGTTCCATTCAAAAAGGATTATGTGAAAATATTTGCCAAATAGCAAAGTGCTACTTCTGCAGAGACATAAATGCATCCTTTAGCATGACGGGGAAGCCATCCAAAGCAAGACTGAACATCAGCAATACTTTCCGGTGAGATCTATCTGATTATAACTAAATTTGAACAATACTGCTAAATACGTGCCATCCTCAAAACAATATTATTTGATGATGGAAGTGTACGCACAGTACAAATATCTATTTGATGTGTGTACTGTGTTTATGCGGGATTTGTTGTAAGTAAAAGTGACCTCGGAATGGACGTGAGTAACCAGGTATTCTGAAATGGGTCACTGGAACCAAACAGAGCTATCACCTTCCAACTCCCGGGCTAAAAAGTGCCGACAACAGTTCGTTTAACTGCAAACATTTTTCTTCCATAAAAACACTGCCTGGCGGTGGGCGTTGGATAGTACACACAAACAAACACGCGCGCGCGCGCGCTCACCCACACACACACACCTTTCAATTCGTGGCTCCTCGAAAACAATCACTATTTACGGAAAGTTCAGGAGCTGATCAAGTTGTTGAAAGATGAACGCGTCGAGTGTAGGTAGGCTCAGACCGATAGTCTTACGCGTGTATTTATGAGTGCAAGATAAGCGTTGCCGGTTTATTTTCGATACAATCTGTAGTTCTCTACTCGAACAGTTTGAACTCAGTTTGAAAGAAACTTATATTTTTTTGCATTATCTAATACTCATAAGCGAAATGCTAGATTTGGCATAACTTCACGGGATACTTGATGTAAAGTTAAGCCATATATCACCAAAATCAGCTCTGATGCATGAAAGATTTCAATCAATTTTGTTGATAACGCTTACTTCGGCTTGCAAATGGTAAATTTTTTTGCTTTTTAAAAAAATTAATATTTTTTTTTTTAAAAAAAAAAAAAAACAAAAAAAAACCCCCCCCCTTAAAATTCCCCCCCCCAAAAAAAAAAACAAAAAAAAAAAAAACAAAAATCAACAAAAACCATTTTTTTTTTCCCAAAAAAAAAGGTCCACCAAAACTTGAAAAAGTTGGGTAAAAATTTAATCCCTCCTTTCTGTAAAATTCTCGAACATTCTGTGGTACACCCACAATCAGGTTCCGTACGGTATCTAAAGACGAGGGGCAATTCACTTGTGTATTTTCGATTCAGGTCAACGTATTGAAAATTGTATTTGCGTATTTTTGCGCATTGAAATGTATTTTGTGTATTAATGTATTGTTGTGCATCTATTTTGAATGAATGTTATTTTTCGTGCAGTAGAAGAATGATGTGTATTTTGTTTTGTATTTCTGTATTGAAAACAATTAAGGTGAATTGCTGCTCCGTGTATTTTTTCCTATCTTTTATCTCTCTCTCTCTCTCTCTCTCTCTCTCTCTCTCTCTCGCGCAAATTTAACTCGCTATTTCAAATTGATAAATATCGATTGTAAGTGAATGAACATCGAATCGATTTACATCAGATTGCTCACAACAAGTAAGCATACAAACTGATGTGATTAAATATCCAATATCTAATACAAATTCTGAGTTATATCAATTCTTGATTTTGAGGTAATGGCTGCCTTCGAAAATGCTTCAGCGTAAGCCCTTAATCGTGTTTTCTGCCATTTCTATTATTTCGGTGTATATGTTTGCAATTCAAACTCAAAAGCTGGTGCGCCGAAGAAATCTCGATTGAAGATTGAAATTTTCGATTGAGTCATCTCTTCTTGGTAGTTAACCAATTACAAAACTCTTAGTTAAGGCGCCCATTTATGTGGCGGAGGTGCTGCATCACATAACATGTCAAAGCATCGAGTCAGAGTCTTGTGGTGTGAGGCGAATATCGACCAAATGTTTTGACATGCTAGCACATGTCACACCTCCACCACATCAGTAGGCGCCTCGCTTTAGTTCCAGCTCTTCTCTCAAATGAAAATCCTCTCCCTAGTTTTTCAAATTCTTTATATTAGTTTTTCAAATTCTTAATAACTTTATTTCCGAGGCTATTTTCCATGGTTCAAAAATGATAATGATAAAATGGCAGCATTTTTTAACAATGGAGCAAACAAAAATAATCTCCATAACAAGTCGAATAAGATAAGATCAGCAGTTTTCCTAAAATTATCCCTGATAAGAAAATTATGAAAAGAAAAACGACATCAGTTTTTCAACAATAGAATACAAACGAAAAAAATCCATACATTCAAATTCAATACTAACAAGCCATCACTTTCCTACATCCGAAGAATCGATTGTCATTAGTTAATTGTCATGAACAACTGTATCGCTGGGACCGAGACTGTCTCGACTACAGAAAACTATTTAAATATATCCCTTTTCCAACGTTTTTAATCAATGAGGCTATCGAGCAATTCAAACCGAAAAAAAACTCGAATCAAAACTACCGCAAAACACTTCTGTTTTTTTTTTTGCAAGATGGATTTCTATATAATAAAATACATTAATCTGAACTCAGATTAAAATATTCTCGTTGCAGTTGAAAACCGGAAAAATCACTCGCGCAAATCAATATAGCTGCTTTTCCGTATGGCAACAAAGTGTCGCATCTAGTGCGTTGTGTAGCACATCAGATGCGCTGTACAGCGCACTAGATGCGCCACAATTCAATGAGAGAAAAACCTTTCGGCGCCCGTGGGTTATTCCGGTTTTCAGTTGCAACGATAGTAAGTATAATGTTCCGCATTTCATTCGCATAATGTATTTTTACTGTGTTCTCAAATTTTAAGTTTAATAAATAATTCATGTGCACTGTTTAGTATTAGACCGAATATTTGTATTTGTTCTCGATTTGCGAAATTTTATTGCATTTTTCTGCTGTATCGTGTATTGGCGTATTTTCGTGTATTATTTTCGATCACGTATTTTGGATTCAGTAGGTAATGGCAGTGAATTGCCCCTCGTCTAAAGATAGGCCCGCCGTGACGATTCTCCATCTTCTCTTGAAATCATCGGTACCATTTGCTTTCTTCTTAGTTTCGAAGAGTTTCCGCTTAACTAGAGCCCAGTACTTCTCTATTGGGCGAAGTTCGGGACAGTTTGGTGGATTGGCTGTTTTTGGCACGCATTTGACCTCTTGTACCTTATACCATTACAGAACGGATTTCTCATAGTGAAAAGAGGCCAAACCAGAGTCGTGGCTTCTTATAAACGGTAGCAACCACCTTTACAGAAATTCTTTCTCGTACACATCCTTATTGAAAGTGCCGGTACACCCAAAATAAAATAGCAAGATTTTGTTTTATTTTTCGCTGTAAACCGTCACTTGGAGAAAAAATGCAATATTGGCTGTGGGCAAAAAAGCAACACATAAATTTGCTTCGAAAAATTCAATATGTGCGTGGAGTGTGTTTTGTTAATGAGATTTTTTCTACCACCCAGCGCCCAACACGACATTTTTAACTACTACCTTGCCTTCTTTTTTTTTTTAACATTCGTTTTTTTTTTTTTTTTTTTCATACGATTTTCTTAAAAAATTATGAAAAAAATTGCAATTTTTGGGTAGCGCATGTTTTGCCACCTTTTCAACTTTTGGGTGTAGAGACGAAATTTTTAGATTTTCGACCACAGCTACAAATGTCCTGCCAAATCAAATACTTCTTCGGGAATTTGGACACTTTCTTTGTCCGGAAATGCTCGGCAACGGCGTTCTTTTGCAGTGCGTTGTAAAAAGCCAGACGTCGTCCAATATGATACAAGAAAATGTTTGCAAAAAAATGGTGTAAGCTCCTTAGCACGACTTTTTGCAGTAAAATTTTGCTTGTCATCACGGTAAGGCACCTCTTTTACTTTGTACGCCTTCAGTCCTTGCCTTTGCTTCACTTTTTGTAGGTATGATTTTGACTTCCCAACTTTGCGAGCCACATTTTGCACAGAAAGATTGGGATTTTTCTCAATAATGGCTGCCACCTTCTTGTCCATTTGTCGGGAGCATACTTTTCGATTTGTTCCACTTCCATCCTTCCGATCCACAGTCAAGCGCTGGTCAAATGATTTGCAAACACAAAACACGGTACTTTTCGGTAGTTTTAGTTTCTTGGCAAGATCGCGTACCAATTAATTCGGATTATGCTGCCGTTCGTACAAAATGCGTTCGCGCACTTCCACTAACAAGAATGTAAACATGTTGCACCACGAAACAATGTGGAGAGTTTCAGCTGTCATAGAAGTGAAACGTTTCAGCGATCCGTGCAATAATTCAAAATCTACACTGAAAAAAAAGTGTCCGAAATTTAACGTAGACAGGCTTTATTACCAATAAACATAAGAACCGTCACTTATCTAACTAACGGGACTTTCGAAAGTCCAACTGGAATCAGTTCAAATGACCAGAAATAGTTCTAGATTGCCTTTAGGCAGACAACAACCCTTCTCACAGAAATAATAACTCTTCAGGAACGCCGTCAACAAAGAACCTTCGAAATACAGACTGATTAATGCAATACAGGGGTTTTAACCTATTCTCGTACTTTATACACAATGCACCCTTCTATGAGTATTTTCGGTGGGTGTTGGCCAAATTGGGATTTTTCAGATATAATCCTAAATAGGTTATAGAGTATTTTTTACACATCTAGTAACATAACGTCCGTGCTCCATCACAATATTTTCTATTGTGATGTGTCCAACTCAATGGGTAAATTGAACTGAAGGTGAGTTTGAAAGAAGGGGAACTTGGAGTAGAGCTCACGTAGCCACTGGTTGATACTAAATATTGGCCAACGTGCTTTTGCACATTTGTTTGAGGATTTGTTAAGCGACACAGGTTTCCAAATCCAAAGTTCGGATACCGTGCTGCATCGGTGCCCGGACTTTTTGTTCATGAATCTGAACATTTTTCAATTCACAAACTAGCATGCAGTTATGAGCTTGTAAATTTATCATATTAGCATATTAGCGATAAATCTGAGAGTGTTGATTAATCGATTTCATTTACAATTTTTCCAAGTTGTAACATTCCGCTCACTTGCATGTTAGGCGGTGGGAATGTCTTTCGTAAGTAGAACAGCTGACTGAGTTCATCAGATATAGCTCGACTAGGCTTCAGATTAATAAACAACTTAGTATTATAGTCATTTATTCAATAAAATGTTCTTACTATTCTCATTCAATGCTCATTTCAGCCAATAGTGTTCAACACATAGTTATCACCAACCATCGACAGCCCGCAACAATAAACTCTTTGTATCTTTTCATAGAAATTGCTAAGCTCTTCAAACATCCGGGGGACTACACGGATTCTACTTATATCTTTGTTGTTAATTTTGTTTCTTTTCAGGCAACAAATAATATATTTCTACCAAATTTTGAAGACAATATCTAATATATCTCTATTTCTCAAAACTTTTAAAGTTAGGCATAAAGATGAATGAATTTGAGTTTTTAAAAGGATTTCCACCTCAGACCACAGCTGACCACTATTTCAGATCTTCTCAGCAAAGAAACAGGCTTCTACTTCATATATAGTTAACTTTAATAATCCAATAATCGCGCAGCAAGGACCGATCTCTTGCCATATCAATTAAGTACTGACTCTTACAATCTAAACAATGTGAGATCTATCCAAAGAGAGTCTCCAAAGAGTCTACATTCAAAATTTAATCATACACTTGGGATGTCCACTATTCTTTTTCATTCGACATTCGGCCACCCTGACCGTCATCCGACCCGGATGAAGCAATCAAGGCCATACCACCTGTTATCGGAATCATCACGTTGTCCTCGATATACTCGTCATCGTCACCAGGAACAAATCGTTTCATGTACTCCGCACACGTTGAGGTCCGGTTCGGCCCTTCATGTAGGCCGACTTTTTCGACATCTTAGCAGTCGTTTCGTTTCTGCTTCGTTACACGATAAGGCCCGAAAAACTTCTTGGCTATCTTCAAATGGGTTCCAAATTGAGTCCTGCTGATGGCGACCAAATCGCCAACTTCGTAGATGCTGGCCCCCCTACGCTTGCAATCGTACTGCCGTTTACAATTCTGCTGGTCCTCAGATATCTTAAGTCGCGCCTCAGCACGCTGTTTATCTCGCTCTTCGTCGAACAACTGCACATTTTCCTGCGACACTACTTCGGACAACCGCACATCTTCTGTGCATCTCATTTTAACCCCGAACAGTAACTGGAATGGGCTCCGGTCAATAGAGCGTTGATAAGAATTGTTCAAATAGCGCTGCAGGCATCCTACTTGACGGTACCAGTTCTCCGGGTTCTCGAACGACAGTTTTGCTAAGGCTGGAACAATAATACCATGGACTCTTTCAACCTGTCCGTTTCCGTGAGGAACCCCAGTAGCCGTTAAAATATGCTGGATTCCTTCACGTTCACAGTACTCCTCAAACATTGCCGAAGTAAAAGCTGCTCGATCGGAAATGATCCTAGCGGGGTTCCCAAAGCAAACTTTTTGCACTTCCAACTTCTGTAGGACCTCTTCGGTAGTTGTTGATTTCACCGGGTAAATCCAGACAAACATGGTGAATGCATCCACAATAGTAAACAAGTAACGATAGTTTTTCTTAGATGCCGTAAGTGGGCCAAGATGATCAACATGATATGTTGATAGGGCCTGTTCATAAACCACGTAGACTCATTTTTGAAAATCTCAGAACACCCCCCCCCTCCCCCATCGTAGACTTTTCTCCATACATCTTTTGAAATTTTGTATGGAGCGTAGACTTTGGTCAGAAACCCCCTCCCCCCAGAAAAGTCTACGTGGTTTATGAACAGCCCCATAGAGGAAAGTCATCTTTGGGTATAGGGTGAAGCAGTCCTTCTTTTCCATGGGATGCAGTTTTCGGTGAACCGTTCCAATTTTGTTTCCAAACCTTCGATCCAGTACTCGCGCTGAATAAGTTCCTTCATCTTCTTCACCTTGAAATGTCCTCGCTCATGAACTTGGCGAATCACAGAATTTTGCATCATACCCGGCACTACCAGAAGTTTATCACCAGCATACTGTTTGTAGAGCACTCCATGGTCCAAGAAAAAGTCACCGTACTCGCCATTCTCTAGAATCTTCATTATTGCTTGTAGTCTTTGATCGTTGCGTTGGTTTGCTTTCACTTGCTCGATCACGCTGCTCTGAAGAAGGTAGACCGCTGGACTGCGACTTAAAGCGTCCACATGCTTCATACGCACACCTGGGCGATGCTCTAGTGTATAGTCATACTCTTCCAATAAAAGTGCCTACCCTGCGATTCTTGGAGCAATATCTTTTTTCTCCATCGTCATTTTGAACGCAGAGCAATCAGTCACGATCTTGAACGATGCTCCAAGTAGGTAGACTCGAAACTTTTTCAAAGCTGATACAATTGCTAGGACCTCGAGTTCATTGCTCGGGTAGTTCGCTTCTGCAGGTAATGTTTTTCTGCTGTAGTAGTAGATTGGATGGAAACTATCATCTACCACTCCTTTCTGCAATAAAATTGCCCCATACCCGATCTTGCTAGCATCCGTGTGCGATTCCGTCACCGCTTGTGGATGATACAACGCTAATGTTGGTCTATTAGATAGAGCCTCTTTTAACTGCTCCATAGATCTTTTTTGCTCTGGACCAAACTCGAAAACAGCATCGTTTCTCAGCAAATCGGTCAATGGTTTTGCGATGGTAGAATAGCTTTGTATGAACTTCCTGAAGTATCCAGCCAGTCCCAGAAAGCGCTGAATTTCCTTGAAAGTTTTAGGATCTGGGAATTTTATCACTGCTGTAGTCTTATTTGCCGTTGGTTTTATCGACCCATCTTCGACTTCATACCCCAGGTACTCCATTTTCCGCATGAGAAACTGACATTTCGACCACTTTATCTTCAACCCATGTTGCTGTGCTACTGCTAACACCATCGACAACTTTTCCAACGCCTCTTGTTCGTCTTTTGCAGGGATTAGAAGGTCATCAATGTAGACAACAACCACCTTCCTTCTGATTAGATCCTGAAAAATATCGTTTATGTACCGCTGGAACACGGTCGGAGAGGTACATAGTCCAAATGGTGTAGCTAGGAACTCATACTGTCCAAAAGGGGTTACGAAAGACGTGAATTTACAACTACTTTCGTCTACAGGAACGTGGAAAAAGCCATTCTCCAGATCCAAAGTTGAGAACACCCTAGCTTCATGTAAGTCATCCAAGATATCTTCGATTAGCGGTAGAGGAAAATGATCACGAACTATAACTTTATTCAATCGCCGGTAATCGACACAAAGTCTTCTCGGTCCATTTTTCTTGTGGGCTAGCACAATGAGGCTGCTGAACTCCGATGTGCTCGGTTGAATTATGCCGTCGTTCAGCCATTGATCCACCTGTTTCTGAGCAATTTCCTTCTCCAATGGTGCTAGGCGTCGCGGAAGTTGCTGGATCGGGGTCTCATCTTTCAATACGATCTTCAATTTAACGTCCGATGTCCCCGACATGCAAGGGTTGTAGCTGCTTACCAGATTCAGTGTTCGTTCTCTAATGGACGTATCTACTATGTGCGAAAATGAGTCATCTGGAGCTATAGGCGTAGTATCTATGCAATGCACAAAATTATCCTCTTTAGCGTAGAATCTCGATCCTGCTACCGAAACCTTCACATCACCGTAATAGCAAATTACGTCCAAGCAGCAATTCCATGGTCATGTGCTCCATTGACATTACACAAAATTTCAGTGGCATTACAGTTTCAGCGATCTGAATTTGCAGCACGGTTGTCCCCAAAGTCCAGACGGGACCGCTGAGTGTGTGTTACTCCTGCTTTTCATTTTCATTCAATGATAGGTTCAGCCTTTCATGAACGTCCACACGAACCAAGGAAACTGCAGCACCGCAATCAAAAAACACATGCTTATGCTCAGTACCGACCGTAACAGGTAAAAATGTCCCCGCATCCACAACAGACTTTGCACTGCACAATTTAACTGATCGCTTATCGTTCGGGCAGTCCCGCATAATATGCCCTGGTTCCTGACATTTATAGCAAACGGGGCGTCTGACTTCTGTCGCACCACTTCTTGGGCGATATGCGCCATTACGAGTTCCAGATCTGTAGTGGCTCCGGTCCGATCCAGTTGTAGAAGAACTTTTACTGTTTTTGATGTTTTGGTAGTTTCGTAGCCTTTCCTTAAACTCGTTCACTGTTTTAGCGCCGTATAACACTGTTTTATCGGCGCCTCCATCTATTATGCCATTCACTGTGTACGATATAATCGCTTCGGCTTCTAGATCGGCTTTTGCACCGAGCTCCCTCATCACCAAATAATACTCAAAAACGGTTTCTGTAGCACTTTTTTTTCGACTTCTAAGTTGTTCATGTATTACCGCACTGTTCTCACGACAATGGAACTCTTCCACAAGAAAATCCTTCAGTGCGTTCCAGTACGACGATTTTGCTAAACCTTTCAGTTTTCTTTTCGCTACGACATACTTTCGTAAATCCGACAGCCCGATTGACTCGGCCATTTCCTCGAAATCTTGAATCCACTTTAGAACCGGATAAAAGTCGCTACCCGAAAACTCGTTAAACGCGGATTCAACTTCCGAAACAGTCAAGTTAGCGGTTCCCATTAAATTAGCTTCGCCACGTGAACTTCCGATTTCACTACCTCGGGAAATCCGACTATTCTCTGAACCATGCTCGCTATAACCGTCCAAATTGTCCTCGGTTTTGCCGTACCGATAATCCCGCATGCGGCCACTGCCACTAGGGGCGTTCCGATGTGGTGTGCTCGACACTTGTGGTGGGTAAGCACGAAGATCGCCGATTACGCTGTTGAGTCTATAGTTCTCTGCTCGTAGCATATTCACTTTATCTCGCATTTCTTCTAACTGGGTAGTAACGTTTGCCAGCGTCATATTGGAGAAATTAAGCTGGTCCACCAGTCGCGCAAATGCATTATCATTGGGGTTTGAATACTGTTCGGGCACATAAGGTGGGTGAGGAGGAGGATTAATACCGTTCTGCGAAGGATTCATTTTCGGTAGTTCACAATTGCTTGCTGAAATTAGCTCGCTGATGCGTGGATAATTTTTTATTGGTATTAGCTGCAGTAGTATTTGTCTCCATAGAACGCAAAGTTCTCTCTTCAACGAAAGATCACACAACTAATCCACTAGACTCACTAGGCTCAATCTTCTATTGTTTGCAAACTGGTGATAAATTTTCACAATCGCTTGTTTTCTTCGACCTTCATATGACCTTCACTTAACTCGACTTCAATTTGATTTTCAAGCCTAGGTTTACACTGAAACCATTTTTATCTCCTACTCTGCTGATCACTCGACAATCCGATCACTGTCGTCACATATGGGTCATGTGTATCGCGAATCCCGGTTGAGCCCACAATTTTGTGAGTTTTTAAAAGGATTTCCACCGCAGACCACAGCTGACCACTATTTCGGATCTTCTCAGCAAAGAAACAGGCTTCTACTTCATATATAGTTAACTAGACTCTTACAATCTAAACAATGTGAGATCTATCCAAAGAGAGTCTCCAAAGAGTCTACATTCAAAATTTAATCATACACTAGGGATGTCCACTATTCTTTTTCATTCGACATGAATGTATCGGAAACTAGACGGACACATGCGGAGTTGAGTACAAGCGAATCGTGAGGTAGTAAGTGCTTTCAAGGACGTGGAGCAAGACAGGTAATTGTTACCTATTGTATCTATATTAATAAAATTTATGTTTAATAGGTTTGCGTTGACCATCGGTTAAATCGGTTGAATCGGTTGTGTCGATACTTTGTTCCGCAATATTTTGTTATCGGGCGTAGCGTTTTGTGTATTGTTTCGGTTGCCTATTGTTCGTTGCGTGAGTGATCGAGTGAGCATCAGAAGTCGTGGTTCGCCGGGTAAGATCGGTCAGTGGTGAGGTACATAATTAATTGTGATTCAAAATATTCGTTCGCCATACTCGTCGGGCCACCCTATCACAAATAAACCACTGTCCCATTTTGTAAGGGATTCCAGCGGCATCCGGACTGTTGGTGTAGATCGGTCCAAGTTGGTACTCAAGCTTTGAGTTGGTAATTCAACCTTGTTTTCCTAATGAAATACCACTATCACACTCTGTGAGTGGCTGCAATAGCATCCTTACTGTTGGTTTCAATCGGTCCAAATCGGCTTAAAAAAACATCTCCTAGTTTCCCAATGAAAAACCACAATCACACTTTGTGAGTGGCCCCAATAGCATCCTTACTGTTGGTTTAAATCGGTTCAAATCGGAAATCGGTACTAGTTACACTTGACAGCTTATCGTTTACCAAAACGAACCCTGCTGCCACCCAGTCCTGCTATCCAAAATCCCAGTGATTTCTCGTGAAAGTGCAGAGGTGTTTTCGGCTTCTAATATAGCGAGTATCACGTCAACATATTCCTACCCATTCCCTACTTGACCTGCATTCGGGCGAGGCTGGCGCCGGTATTGCCTTGGTTTGGGATCACCAGTTTTTACACATTGAAGATGTATGTTAATCCCAAGCATGATCTGTTGGTTCTCTGTGTAATAACTGCTGATCTGGAGACAACGGAGTAGCAACCTCGGGCGGTCAATCATGCTCAATTCACCCTTTTATGAGTACTTTCTCAGCATTGTGCATACAACTGACCTTATTGTTTGTTTTTATTTGTTTGCTCCTTGTTTCTCTATCTACTTCAATCGAAGGAAAACTTGGGAACGTTTTTATAAAACGCCAAACTTCTCAAGCAAGTGTAGTAGTAGTTTTTTATTCTGCGTGCAGAACAGTTATTCTATTGAAAGAAATATGAAATCAGCCGCATTTTCGAGAGCGTGTGATTTATTTGAAGAAATGCTGGCATAAATAAAAAAAAACTCACCAGTTTAAATGTATTGAAATCTAAGCCAAATATGGAGTGTTTTGAACTGAATTTGATTTTTTAAAACGGCTTGTCGAGAATTGCCAACGTTGCCGAAGCCAACACATCCCTTATTTTCCATCACGGTGGAAACTATAGGCTAAGCAACATTATAAACAAACAAAAGATCTAAAATGTTTAAAAATTACCACCCAAATCTGGATTGAACTGGTAAAATAATGTTTATGGGAGAATTTAAAATTCTTCTTAGTAATTTTTATAAATGCTGCATAAGCTTCTTTCGTTGCAATCTTACTCGTATCCATCAAAAATAGCCTCTCTCGAATAGCAGGGTTAATTAACAACGTCCCGTCTGTCACACTGCGAGTTGTTTTAAAGCCTTTGAATTTCTAATGCTATTAATACCTCGCAAAAAAAAAACCTCATCGGATCTCTTAAACCTTGCCCGGAATTAATAAATTCCCATCTGCACAGCTAATTGCCAAACTCGGCTAGGTGCTCCACTCGTTCGGAGCCTTGCAAGCGCCAGGGAAGTAAAGTTTTCCGCTGCTTTCCGGAAACTAAATTAACTGACTTTATGTTTTTCGCAACCGGCTTCTTCAAATTTCCTTTTTCTCCCAGCAACGAAGCCAGCCGGTGGGAAAGGAGACGAGCGGTTAAGTTGGTGGAAAACTTCCTCCATCATGTGCTTCGACCACTCGCTTCGGTGGCCCTCGACGACGATGCTGGTGATGATGATGATGATGATGAGCTTGATAATGGGAAGCGAAAAGTTTCTCGCTCAATGCCCTCCCGCCCTTCCTCCTGCCTGTCGCAACTCGGACTAAAGTGAAATTGAATGCGATCATCTTACCCGGTTCCATTATTACCGAGAGCCTGTCGTATGTGATCTGAATGCCATTTCGTGACTTCCGGAAATTAATCCAGCCACACGTACTGAACGTGCCCCGCCTGCCAACCTAATGGAAAGCAAAACCTACCTCTGCTGCCACCGCTGCTGTAGAGCATGTTCTCGTTGAAGACTTCCTTGAAATTGACAACATTTGTCACTTCGTCGGAATCCAATCCGGTGGGTTGTTCTCCGGCCGTGAAAATTCGCGGAGGCGTTGGTTTCAACCGAACGACCGCCGGTTGCAGGGATGGGGCGTAGTTGTGATGGACTACTCGGGCTGTCGGGGCCATCACCGTAACCATCGAAGGATGCTTGACGGCGTCGGCTTCCTTGTAGACCTCGTTGGACATTCTACTGGTTGAGGTGGTGTAGGGCGACCACGTTGTCAGCGAGTCGTAGTTTATGGTAGTAGAACTGGGTGCAGTCGAACTTGTGCTTGAACTTGATGTGCCATCAGCTATCGAACTCGTCGTTTCTCGGGTGGTTGAACTTATGGGGTCAAAGACGGAGTTGTGCTCCAGTACCGGGTCACTATTTGCGTCTGTGGTTGTGGAACGTTTAGATATTAGGAAGCATAAAACTATCGGGGATTGATAGGGAATACTTACCGATGAATACAGTTTCCTTGGTTTTGCTATACTCGGTGTCTTTCACACCTAAGGTGCATTTGATGACGTCGTCCTGCTGGATCCGTTCGTACAGGACCAATTGGATGCTGATGGAGCTGTCGTACAGATCGGACTGGGTGAGGAGAAGGTTTTCGGTGGCATTCTCCAGCCGGTATTCGTTAATCCACAGGGACAGCTGTGGCGCCGGGAAGATTCCGTACACGCTGCAGATGACCGTCACCAGGTTGCTGATGTTGCTGCTGTAGTATCGCAGCATGAAGTTCGTTTCCGGAACTGAAATTATGCAAGATTGGTGTCATAAGAATGGATAGAGGATGAGTTTTGAACAATAAATGTGTCGCACTACATTTGATTCGGCTCGGCTCTTTTATGTAACGGAAATCCAATTCAAATTTTCGTGAATTAGTATTGGTAATTCGCATTTTTGATGCTCAAAATGAATTTAAAATAGTCATAGTTTTAAGAAAAATATTCAAATGCCAGCAGTAGCCACTTAGTTTCACGAAACATGAGAATCTACAGTTTTATTTTAATTCCGCGAAGTTCTCACCGTATACAAAACATATATGAAGAAGTTCAAAATAACGAGAATTTCTTAAAATTAACTAGGTCCTGTTCCTCGTTTCGTTTTTGGGCGTTCCGACACTCCGAAGAGAACCCGTGATGATGAAGCCGCAACATCCGATCAACCGACCAAAATTCTCCGAGGAGCCGGTCCGTCATCAGCCAACGTACCATCAGTTCGTGTGGATGGACCTATTGACAAACTTTGGATTTATCTCACAAGAATTTCTCCTGACGTTTCTGAGGCAGACATCGAAAAACCAAGGACTGTTTGAATGTGGATGAAGCCGTTCTGAAACCGCTTATACCGAAAGGTCGGCCATTGTCGTCACTGACGTTCATCTCGTTTAAGGTAGGAGTCAGTGTCGAAATGAAGTCGAGAGCTATGGATCCTTTGTCCTGGCCGCAAAGAATCGTATTCTGGGAGTTCATCGAGGATAAGACGAGATCGATGAATTTTTGAAAACCTGTGCAGAACGCGGATGCAGGCCCAACGACCAGCACATCGAGCCAGCCGTGGTAACTCAAGAACCTTCTCCCAGTCGTCCTTTCACCTCTACATCTCTCACCGCATACCACCAGAACGTCCATGGGCTGAGAACTAAAACGAACACACTGCTCCTCTCTCTGCTGGCCAGCGATTTCGATATTGTTGTTCTTACGGAAACGTGGCACACCGAAATTGGTTCCGCAGAATTAGCGTGTAACTACGTTATTTATCGATGCGACCGCAATGCTTCTACCAGCAATCTGCGAAGAGGTGGTGGCGTGCTGATTGCTGTAAAATTGGAGCTGAACTGCAAGGCCGTACATCTAGTGGATTGTGATAGTCTGGAACAAACGGCTGTTCGAGTTGTTCTTCCGCAATTTTCCTTATTCGTTTGCTGCATTTATCTTCGACCAAACAGCTGTCCAGATAGCTACACAAGTCACGTGGAATCAGTCAACCAGATTCAAAATCAAGCCGACCCCCGTTATGTAATCGTATGCTTCGGAGACTACAATCTAACAAATTTAATCTGGCGATTTGATGAAGAGATTTTGGGATACTTGCCCGCTTATATGTCAACGGAACAGGAGCTTGCCCTGGTTGAGTCTATGTTGTCAGCGCGCCTCTACCAGGTGAATGATCTTCTGAACGCGAACGGTATGCTACTTGACTTGGTATTCGTAAGTGATCCATGTATCGTAGATCTCTTCGAGGCTCCATCTGCTCTTCTAAAAATTGACGCTCATCATAAGCCTTTCGTTTTAACTGTGGACGCCCGTTCTCGCGAGGATGAATCTCTATCAGGCATCACGCCGCGTAATGATCTGGACTTCAGTCGCTGTGATTACCAAGCCATAAAGGCAATGATCGCCCTCCAGGATTGGAACCTCTTAATCGGAGCTCTTAAATACCAAGGCCAGTTTTCAAGTTATTCGTTCATGCTCGGGTTCTATCCATGCCTCCGTTACCACTTTCTATGCAACTATCCATCAAATCATCCGGGATACTGTTCCTGAAAAACCTCGTAGGCCTTCGAAACAGTTTAGCCAACCTTGGTGGACGCCACAACTCCGCTATTGTCGTAACCGCTTACGAAAGATCAGGAAACGGTTCTTCCGCAACAGGAACTCTACGAGCATGAGAGAGAAGAAGCTTGCTGAAGAGGAGTACACTCATCTGCAACGGATTCGTTTCCGCGAGTATGCAGCAATATTTGGAAAGTATTCCATCGTATAACCTTTGACTTCCTCAAGTCACTTTCGGTGATGATTCATCTAAAAGTCCTGGTCCCGATCTCATTCCACCCGTCTTTGTCAAAGAATGTGTTCTGTCGCTGTCTGTTCCCGTCACAGCAATTTTCAACCGATTAGAGGTTCCATTTCTCGACCAATTTGCTTGTCCCGGGATTCGGGATAAAATTTGTTGCTTGTCACAGGAAATGTTTCAATGTGCTTAAAAACGCAATTTTGTGGTTAGGAATATGTTTTATTCATCAATTAAAAAAATCAATGGTTCAAATCAAGTAACTGGTCTTATCACTTTGAATTCATTCTCTGAAAATACGACTTCAAGAAGCAAATGTTATTAATGCTTTCATCGGACAGTGAGGTTCGCTTTTTAGAACAGATATTTCCGGAGTTCGAAAAGATGCGCTCGCTATCGGTTGACGTCGGTTTGATTGATTTTAAGCCGCCGAAAATGATTTCAAGATTCGGGCTCAACTTACCATGTAGCCAAAAAGTGACAGCTCTTTCGCAATTACTTTTGAAAAATCAATCATTGCCGAATCAGTCTGGGACGGGTTGGCATATTCCTTTATAGCCGATTCCAGTTCTTCACGCATGCTTGATGGTGTCAATCCTGAATCGTCATGCATACAGGACAATGCAGCATTCAAATATCATCATCGGTCTGTCTTTGGCAGTCTTGCAACAATCGAACTCCCAGTTCCTTGATGAACTTTCGTTTCGAGAGCTTTCCAGTTCTGCTGGCACTTGCGTTGACAACGGAAGACCTTGAAGGAACTTCAGCGCTGTTATTATTTCCTTTTGGCGCCGTTCGTTGATTCTTTTCGTGATTGCATCGAAGATTGCATCCAACTTTGGAGTTACTTTTCTTAAGCTACAAATACAAGAAACTCAAGCTGCCTTCCGCAGACAGACATGTAGCATCTCGTCTTCCCAATGCTTCCGAAGCGAGTCTGATTGGCTGAAGAGCTTCCTGAAGGTTTTTTGTAACCTCGAAATCACTGTCCAACATAAGACCTGAAAGGCCTTTTTCGGAAAGTGTCTCTTTGATGCAATCAAAACCGCGAATGAAGTGCTCCAGCATCGTTCCAGTCGAGTTCTAACGAGTTTTGACGTCCACACACAGTTGAAGTGGTTTATGTTGAGATGTAACATTTTCGTGATTTTTTCTTGAAGCAGTGCATTCTTAACCGGCGATTTTCGAAAAAATTTCACGACTCTTCGAATACGTTTCAGAGACTCTCCAAATCACGTGGTGTGCGAGTCTATAATTGAAATAAATTAGCTGTTTTCTTTAATATGAACATGAACATTCCAATATATTTACCCGAAGAACCAACTTCAGCATCGTAGTTATCACTATCCGAATCGTTGCTATCTGAATCCTCATTTTCAATTGGTACCGGTGGCTGATCCTTGTACAGGACATCGCAAACCCGCAAGTGAATCGCATGGTTGTAACACTGCTGATGAAGGTAATCCGACAATCTCCCAAACTTCGTCATCACTCGAGCTCCGTCAGTCGTTGATGCTACAATGTTTCCATCCTTAATACCGAATTTCCGGACCATATCCTTGACTATTTCCAAAACCTTTTCAGCAGGTAGTGATCCACGAATTTTGCCGAGACCCAGGTTGTAGAATGATCCGTCAGCAAAATGGGCATTCTCGTTTAAATAGCGCTTGTTGCTTAGACTTGTCCACTCGTCCAAAGTGAGACTAACCAGTTCACCGCTATCGATACGTTTCTCTTTTTCATCCGGCGTTTGCTGCTGAGCGTATCCATAGTATTCAGCGACCAGCTTCAAGACGGATGTATTCGACGTTGGCAGAGAATATCCACGATCTGCGATCGATTGTCTGATGAACTTGCTGTTGGTGATTGCATTGATCGGAAATCCGTCCTCTGCTGCCAGCCGAGCTACAATTTCCGTCAGTGACTGACGTTTAACGAACTTGAACATCGATACTTGTTTCACTGGGACATTCGGTGTGGATGAATTAACTTTCGCAGCAGACTCACTAGGATTTGTGGGGGGTTTGGAATCCATGTCGGGTTTGTTCTTCATGTGTTGGAGCAAGCCACTGGTCGAAGAGCCCGTGCACGACAAAATTTGCTCGCACTTCCGACATCGTGCTTTTTCTTTGTCATCCGCAATTCTATCGAAGTACAAATGGTAGCTACATTATTATTTTTATTACCTTTCCCCCAAAAACAAAACACAAAAAAAAAAAAAAAAAAAAAAAAAATTTTAATGAAAAAACCGCGCTGCCCCCCTTTTTGTTTATGTCCAGCGATCCCCCACCAACACAAAAAAAAAAATTCTTAAAAATAACACCATAGGTAAAAAAAAATAGAAAAAATAAATATTTGTTGTTTATGTGTTATTTTAATGCACGCAACCGCCCCAGAAATTTATTGGGAAGTATCAAAGCGAAAAAACAGCTCAATGGGGTTGTACGCAAAGTTGACGTAGGACTACTTAGCAATGTGTAATGAATTTTATTATTATTATTTTTAATTGCCTGTGTTAGAATAGAGGCTGCATTGATCGATTGGACAAGACCCCAAAACCGGTTTATAACACCCAACGGTTTATTTAAGCAACCGTAAACCCTTTTATGTATTTTCCTGTTCCAATATGGTAGATTAATTTCGTAGAGCAACATTGAAACTTAGGTGCTGTTCTAATGGGACGTTGGATCGGCATAGATAAGTAAGTATGTTAGAAAATTCTATGATTTGCTCTTTACAAATCTTTTGGCGGTGCTAGACTGCATTTAAATGTTGGTATGATGAAAGGGCAACGGCTGTGCTGGCAGTGGTGATTGTGTTGATATGATCGACTAGCTGGAGACCATTATCCTTATCGCGTTATAGATTGTTGAAAGTCTGTTTGGGAATTCAAAGTCAATTATTAATGATATTTTTGAACATTGACTTGACAGTTCCAACTGATTGAAGCAACAATCTCAAAAATCTATCGAGAAATGATAAAGTTATTAGCGTTCAAAATGTTTCAAATATTCGTGATGGTCGCTATTTTTCAAATTTTCATTTGACCTCTACCCTAGCCGATGGACGTAGTCTAGGTCAAAATAGCGTGGGTGTTCGTAGACCAGCATTAGAAAGTAAGTATGTGAGAAAATTCTATTGTACTCTTTAGAAAGCATTTGGTGGCTCTGAAAAGGGCCGTGTGGTTTGAATGATGATACGGACACGGTCGTATTTGCTACGATGGTTGAGAGGGTCCTGATCTTTATGGCATGAAAGATAGTTGAGGACCTGTTCGAAATATGAATTTTATATACAAGTACATACAAGGTTTCTTTAAAGAATATGTAACTGTATAAAAATCATTATGTTAATTGGTCATCAATTTAAACGATAATTTTTTTTTGCAGGAATTCAATAAACCCTTAATAACTTCTCCAAATGTTTGAAAGTCGACTTTAAACTCATGCTATTATTTAAAATAGCTTAAAGATTTATTCGCTCCGATTGCTGCTCTGATACTTTGCAGCCATATTCTGCGACATTTCACTTTCTCTTTCAAACACTTTCTCAAAAATATTTGATTCCTATTGCAAGGTAGGGACTCTATCCAACGCACTAAAACGAACAGAAACACTTTCAAGCACTGATTGGATTTTGAAGAGAACATTACCAACATTGAACAACTTGTTATAATAAAATTATGTCTGTAATAGGGAAATCATAACATGCCAGCAACCAGCGGGCTGCGATTGCAAAAGGCAAATAAACTTTAAACGACCCTGAGTTATTTTCTATACCGAAACATGATTTTAAGAAATATTTGGTATTTATCGAACAGAAATTGTGCGAAATTCAGGATCGGCCAGGATTTACGAATTAGGTAGGTGTCATGCGGATACAATGAGCAAACTCTTATAATAATTCAGTATAACACTCTTTCAAAATCAGAATAGTAGCCCTGAAGAGATCTTTTTGTGTGAAATACATCATATAATAGTTATTGACATTCTGTCGAAATTTGGGAACCAGGGCGCTAAACACAGATGGTTCTACCCCGAAAAATGCCGTTCTGCCTGTATAGACATAGTGATTGCGGATTTTTAACACTCAACGTTGCGTCTTATCTACATCATCTACATATATATCGATATCATCTTCAAACATATCAATATCATCATCAAATACATTTATATCATCTACATATATATCGATATAATCTACAAATATATCAATATCATGACCATATACATCTATATATTTATCTATATCATCTCTATATTTCGAAATCATCTACATATATATCTATACATATACATGTACATCATATCGTGATATGACTACCAACTGGATCATACATGTTTCCCTCCAAATTTGATAAATTTGCCACGAGCTTGGCATAGCACACGACTGCATTAAAAATGGCTGTCCAGCCAGCCACTCGCTAGCGACAGCCGCTGAGCCATCATTCTGGCTGGTTGCTCGCCCGCGTACCCTCCTGCAGGGTACTTGCAACCGCCAGCTGCCAGAGCAGTACTGGCCCATTGCCGCTCTGCACAGCTCCATGGCTGCCGAGCGAATGAAGAAAATTTGAAGGTGTCCCCGTTTTATATCGTGCACTGCTGCATGTGAGACGTTCCTTACTTAAATTTGAAGTCTGTGATAGGAAAGTACTGTGCATTTAGTAAATTTACTCTGAAAAATCGGCATTATAAGACATCACCTTATATTTGCGTTAATTTCAATAGTTGAATGTTAAAAATCAATAGTTTTAAATATTGAAATCGAAGCGTAGAAAATGTCCCGATCGATTGGTGCAAACATTTTGGAAATCAATCGTGGAATGACTTAGTTATTAACGTTCAAAACCTATATATTTTTCGTGACGCTCCAAATTTTCGCAATTCGAACGTGTACCCCAGTATTGAAAACACAGACGTAGTCCTACGTCAAAATATTCAAAGTAGACCTATTCTTATGTAGAATTTCCCTAGAAATTGAATGAAAGTAGTTTCAGCCACCGCACGGGTCGGGAAACAGAGATATTGGGCTTATTTGCCCCAATTCCCCGTATTTTCGAATATTTTTGAATAACCTATGCTCGGAGGGGGATGGATTAAGTGGGGTAAAATGGGGGAAGTGGGGTAAAATCAGCAATATCTGTGTTACCCAACCCGTGCGGTGGCTGCAACCACTTCCATTCAATTTTTAGGGTAATTCTACATAAGAATAGGCCTATTTTGACTACCGCAGACCCCTCCGAGCATAGATCATTCAGCAAATATTCGAAAATACGGGAAATTGGGGCAAAATAATCCCAATATCTCTGTTTTTCGACCAGTGCGGTAGCCAAAACTACCTTCATTCGATTCTTGGGAAGTTGTACATAAGAATAGGCTTATTTTGACTACCGCAGACCCCTCCGACCTTAGATTAATGAACAATATTTGAAAACATGGGGGAGGTGGGGTAAAATCAGCAATATCTCTGTTATACGACCCCGTGCGGTGGCTGCAACTACCTTTTTTCGATTTCCAGGAAAATTCTACATAAGAATAGGCCTATTTTGACTACCGCAGACCCCTCCAAGCATAGATTACTGGGCATTATTCGAAAATACGGGGGAATTGGGGTAAAATAAGCCCAATATCTCCGTCTACTGATTTTTGCGGCAAGTGAGACCCCTTCCATTCGATTTTCCAGGAATTTTCACATGAAAAATGCTATTGTTCACTAACCTTGTGCTACTTGGAGCTGAATTATCGAATTCTTTCGCAATTCATGTACTCTTTTTCTCCACTGTGCACAGGATGAAAACTGTTCAAATTTTGACATCATTTCCTATACTCTTTTAGGCTATGATGAAATTTGAAATATGTTGCCTAAGTTTTTCACAGAAATAAAACGGATTTTTGAGAATTGGTATGACCAAAAACGACTTTTTTCAAAAATGTTATGAAAACTTCAAATTTCTTTATCTTCTTATATAGGGTTACTGCCCCCATATTAATCTCATTGTTTCTATATTCATCCTACGACGAATCAAACAATTAGGCAGTTGAAGGATCGGTTTCGTTGTCTAATAATGTTTGCTTACGTTAAATAACTACAACAAACATTACTAACTAATTCTGTCACATGTATATCGTTTTATTTCAAGTAGGATGAATTGCAAAGTGATGAGATTAATATCGGTACATCTTCTCTATTTTATTTATTTTTATTTTTTTTTAAAATTGATTCAACAACAATCTGCATTGGAAGAAAAATTGAACCCCAATAGAATAAAAAAACACATTCACACGAAATCTTTTACATCCACCTTACCTTTACCCGAACGCCCAACTTCATTGTTCCTAACTCGCTCGCCTTCTGTCGCACCACGACACACGCAGAATTTGATCCCAACCCAAGTCCGGTGAAAATTTGTTGCAGCAACGTAGAGTTCCGTAGGGTTCTGTTCGGTACCCTAAAGTTCAACACAGAAAGTAGTTCGGGGGCATCAGCTTCACCATTCAACAGTTTAGCAATAAACAACGACTACGCTGTATATTTCGACGTCGTTCAAGCGTGTCCAAACCTAGTAGTCGGCATCTATCAGGATACGGTGGCAAGTTGTCAGGATCTCGCCACGGCAAGATTTGACGTAGGACTACGTCTTTGTTTTCAATACGAATATTTGGAGTGTCACGAAATATGCTTAGGTTTTGAAAGTTAATAACTAAGTCATTTCATGACCGATTTTCAAAATTTTTGCACCGATCGATTGCAAACCTCATCAATTTTATTATTAAAAACTATTAATTTGAAATAAAAAAAACTATTGACATTTTTATATATATAAAAATGAATTCCTATCGAACTGACCCTTATAGACATAGAAACTACTTTACCGACTGGCGTGAAAATTTGTATGCAGGGGCTTTTGGGACCGGGCAAGCTTCTTATGATGGTTTAAGATCCCCTCCCCTATGGAAGGGGGGGGGCGCTCTCTCATACAAATGAAACACAAATTTCGGCATAATTCAAGAATTAATCAAGCAAATAGAACCAAATTTGGCATGTGCAAGTTTTTGAAAGCAAGAAAGGTTTCTAAGGCAATTTGAGACCCCTCCCACCTTTCAGAAAGGGGGCTCCCATACAAATGAAACAGTAATCTCTGAATAACTCAAGAACGTCAAGTAAATGGAAACCAAATTTGGTATGTGGAAGTTTTTGAAGGCAAAACACAGTTTCTACTGTGGTTCGAGACCCCCTCCCTCTTGAAGGGGGATGCTTTCACACAAAAGAAACTCAAAATTCAACCAAACATGAGAGTATATCATATTTATTATTCGATACCTTATAAATGTTTCATAATATGATTCAGTATTGCAATCATTAAGGGTCGTTTGATGTGTGCTTATTTGCAATCACAGTCCACTGTTTGATGGCATGTGATAATTTCTGTTTGATGACATGTGAAGTGTGAAGTTCGTTGGTAATATTATCTTCGAATTCCAATCAGTGTTTAAAGTGTTTCCTGCGTTCTAAAAGTGCGATGGATAGAGTCCATACCCATCTGATAAGAAACAAATTATTTTGAGGAAGTGTAAGTAAAATGTCGCAGCATATGGCTGCAAACTATATACGTGCTCGCTTAAGCTTCAGCTTCATGGGAACGAAGTGAGGTGGCTGCACTAGCTGTTCCCCTGACCCGAAATAGGCCCTTTCAAGGCCTCCAAAATAACTGGAAAAGAAGAGAGTTGTCTGAAAAGTTCTATGGTTGCGAAAATTATCGTGTACGTCGAAGCCATCGTGTTTTCGACATTTGCACATTTTGCAGTGTTGTACACACATAGGCCTAGAAGAAATCGTATGCGCAATTGGTGGTGGATGAAGCCAGTCTCTGGAGTAAATGTGTCCTAAATGTCTACCCGCATAAACAATTACCATAAGAAGCACCTAACCACCAATTAGGGTTATCATTCCAACTGTAACCGGTACGGTTAAACCATAGACTAACTCTAAGGTCCTCTAGTAGGTCCTCAACAAGTACGCACACTTTTTCTTGGCTCAGTCAGTACTAGCACATTTATCCCAAACTTGGTCCCAAGCTCAATAATACGCCCCTAATAATGAACTCACACGAACACACGCTCAAATATTCTGTAAAAATAACACAGCAAATGAAGCAAAGGTACAAATATGTATAGCAAGGGCGCTGTGGCTACAAGGTCAACTTTTGGACCATGGGATTCTACAAGAAAGAATCAATTTCAAATCGGTAATTGCATATTGATTAAGTTACAAACCATCTGCAATATCGTTCTTGTATATTACATGTTTATTAGGGTTACCCGTTTAGTATTGCAGTTAATTTTTGAGCGAAACCAATTTCGAAAACCCTTAGGCAATTAGGCGACTGGAGGCGAATTCGAT
>JAHHFK020001239.1:0-142724 GCA_024533555.2 Aedes koreicus | reverse complement strand
AGCGTCATGAAAACGTTATTGTGTCCAAAAGCTATAAAATCCCAATCAAAATCTTTATCCGCCATTCAGGCCATCAGAAACAACGCCAACACGAGTCTCAAAGTGAAAGGGAAATGAACCTGGAACTCAGTTGATGATAATTTTGTAAACAAATCGGAGTGATCTCGTGTTCATACAGTTAAGCCGGTTTAGATGCAACGATCCTACCAACGGCAACAGAGATGACAACATGCTATAAATGTCTACTACGCAGTCCGGTGAGGTGCAACGTACGGCCCACAATGCCCACACTGCACACTACTGGTCAATTCTAGTCACATACACGCACATGGTTCTCGCTTTGGCCAGCCGCAATCGCGTCCCGACTGAAAGTTCATTGACAGAGTTCAGGGACAACCAGTTCTTCGCTACCACTGCCAAGTGTAACACAAAACCCAGTCAAATCGCATGCACGAGGCCAAAGATGACTCTTTTAAACGGATCTTAATGTTTTACCAACGCCTTCTCTTTGCCTCCATGCGCACAAGCACATGTTTTGAGTAACTTTTTTTTGTTGGATGACTTTTATAAAGCTGAAGCTTCTGTTAATATTAAAATGCTAGTCAACCACATCGAAGTCGATAATGTGGTTGCCAACGAAATACATAATTAAAGATCAACTTCAAGTCGGCAAATGTCGCTGACCGCGAATGAGAATGTAACACCAGGTCTAGTGACAATTCAATGCAACCAGATCGATTTCTTTCACTGGACCAAGAGCCAGAGTAGCGTTGATTTTATCAATTAATAAGTTCTTGGTTGGAATTCGAATTGGCAAGATTTAAGATGATTTGCTCTTATCAAACGTTTCCAATTTAGGCTACAATAATTCTAGCGTTATTCAAGCTGACTTGGTTGTGGACTTATACTTAGAACGCATGGCCTTTGAAGATGATATTGGAGTGACTATGGGAAATGTGAACATTATGTATTCACAAATTTATAATGAGTCATTATCCTAGACCTTGGCTATGATGGAAAAAAGAACACATATTGATAAAAATTGACTTAAACATTTATCAATGAATGTGATGATAGGGCATAACAATCACTTTTTCTTTCATTTTTTTTCAGACAAATGCTTCATTTGGGCACCTCGAATGGTTAGTAAGTGTGAATTCTCATACGAATTGGATGGGGAAATGATTTTAAAAATACATGGGCCTCAGAAATGAATAATAAAAGTAAACTTTACAAAGAATATTCTCCCTTGGGTTGAAATAAAGAGAAGCTGTTCTTGTGATTTCACTGTAACTTTCTGCATAAAAACGGTTGATGGAACAAAGTTTCCATTTCAATAGACCGATATTTGATTGATTCAATAGACCTAGATTGATCGAAACCTTTTCAGAGCAATAAAATATTCAATATGCATAGGGGTATAATGAGCACACCGGGTGAAACGAGCATCATTATTTTCAGCAAAATCATGGATTCTTTAATGAATTTTAAATCACTAAAAAGTTTAATCAATCATACTATCTTTAAAAATTTGAGCAATCGAAATAGAAAGTAGTTACGACAAAATTGTACCGGCATGAAAAATCTAGGAATGTGAATTATAAAATAGGATAGGAGTGTCAATATTGAATCATTTATTGCTGAGGTGGTATGTCAAAATGAACAAAATAAAGCATACACCTGAATGATTTATTAAACGGTTATGCCTTCAACTTTATTCTTCAACTTTCAATACTTAGCCTTCAACACTGCTTCCAGTCGACGCAACATACTTTCGACAAACATTTGCTCGGCACACGGTATGATTGTACTTGCCACACAATCAAACTAATGCAAAAATCGTAACTAGCATCGAAAACTCTTAATTAATAACTTTGAAATTGCATTTAGAACACTTATTTGAGAGCAAATTGAAATGCTAAGAAAGACGAAGAAAAAATACGTAGCACGTTTGAATACTTCTACAACATCAATGACATTTAACTTCAACCGTACTGCATCAGGAAAATTGGATATCAATCAATATGTAGGAATGAAACGAAACTATGGAGCATGGGTTGTATGCCTCCTCGTGGCATATTAATAGATTCTGATTAAAATTAATACACGTACCACTAGTATGTGCCCGAAAAGCCATTGTTGCACTCTACCATAGAACATTCGCATCGTGATAGTAAAAATAATGGTTATGGTGACCCAATGCATCACCACCAACAACAACTCATGGCAATGTACGAAATTACAACCTACTGGATATGGTTGGTTTTAATTGGCTGAATTGCAAAATCCTGTTCAATTATTGTTCATATTGGTTTAGTGTGAAATGAGGATATTAAAATGGTTTATTAAATTATATGCACATCAAATATACATTTCACACCAAATAGGTGCTTGTTGTTGTTTAATGGAAAAACGTGGCCTCAGTTGCACCGGATGGCGAACTGGTTTATTAGAGGTCTGGCATTCAAAGCTTGATATGTCAAGCTGATCAAATATATTACTTAATTGAACCACCAAATCAGATTAGCAATATTTTCAATATTCATGAGCTTCTGGCTTACGTATTTATTGTCAAACGGTGCGTTTGAAAGCGGCATTAGCAACAAAGTAACAACTTTAGAGTTTTAACCACCAAGTGGCCATCAAACTTAATTGATAACGCCTCAAACTCTTCATTAATAAAAGTCCCTTTGACCCTTAAAAACTAAATCAAAGATGAAAAGGAAAACGACTTTTTTGGTGGTCTAGGGATTTTTTTTATTCGATCATTTTCCGTAGGCCTATTTCCCCACGTGGTGACAACCTCCGACGCCAGAAAGACAACCATGCCTCTACCTGGACCCTACATATCGCACTCATCAACGCATGAGCCGGGACCTACGGCTTTACTTCCCTTCCGAAGGAAGACGTAGCCAGAGATATTTTCGCCTAAGAAAAATTCCACCGACATCGACTGGAATTGAACCCAGATCCACTGGAGTGTCAAGTTACAGTCACGCTTACCACTACATTATCGACACCAGCTGTGGCCTATTGATCTGATATTAATAAGCTACATGGGAAATAATCCACCCATAAAGATTGTACTCGAAAAAAACTACAACACTTTCTTTTGTGTGTAACTTTTTATTGCATTGGTAAAAATTGAACCGGAAGAAAAGTGAAGACGACCAACCCCGTGAACGCAAGGAAGGTGAGGGATTACTTCAAGCGCAATCCCAACCATTCGATTTGGGACTTGGCAAGAAGGTCAATCCTTGCGTCTGCTTCGTCCAGTAGACAATGAAGCGGGCCGGACTTCATGTCTTCAGAGGTACTTGGTGTGGAAGCGAGTGGGTGCGGCAAATTCAGCAAGCCATACATAACGACTGGCACCTCTACGGCCAAATATATAAAGAAGAATGCCACCAGAAGCGCCTGCTGCCCTTCCTCCGGTCCCATAGAGGTGACTCTCTGTTTTGGCCGGATCTGGCTACGTAACATTACGGGGCTTCAAATGGTGAGTTGACAACTATGAAGAATGGTGCGACCAACCTCTGGTCCTCACAAGTTCTTACCTCACGCCTCCACGAGTCATATGATCACAAAAGACTGCCAGCTGAAACAAGGAGACGCAGGTTGGCGTAGCCAGGGCAATGTTGTCTTTTTGACAATAGCGAAGTGAGAGAGTGCGACTAAAGATCGTGTACCTATAAATCAAGTTGTATATCCATACTTGTAATTCATATCATATTATTTTCGATTCTCATTTAATCAATAATTTCAGCACCATTTAAGAGCCTGAAGCAACATGACAAGCATCAAAGGCTCGATTTCTTTTTCAGGATTTCAGCATAACATTTAATTTAATTTGCACTTCAGAACTTCAACTTTTATATTCATGAAAGACTGGCATGTACTTATAAGCCGTGTAGGATTATATTTAAAGATTGTGTTTAGTGGTATAGTGATTTATTTCAGAAATCATCAAACCGGGCTCTTCGATCACTGCAATTGCTCTCTTTGAAATGTAACTAGAACGGTGAGAAGAAGAATTTTAACAACATATCTTATAAAATAATATCTTTTATTAAAATTATTATCTTGGATATTTGGAATGATCTATTCTGTTTTCAGCTTTTCCAGGACTAGTAGGATATTAATGCATGCCTAATTTTTTTTTCGGTGACAACCCAGTGGATGTCAGATATATTTTGTACATACGCATATTATGTTCTCGTATTGACTTACTGTAGCCGCTTTTTACATAGTGAAGTAATATTATTTGTGTAATGTGTAATTTGCAATTCCATGTACATCATTCCAGTTTGAAATTTAGCATTTTTGTTTTAATGATACCTTAATTTTTTGTGTACAAATTTTACTAAAAAGGAAAAGGAAACGACCATCAGGGCACCCAAGTGAAACGATTTGGATAGGGACCATGGGACTGCTTCCTCCCTATTGTTAACATTTCGCGGACCCCATCTATTGGGTTTATTTTGTCCATCGAGGGCTCAATTTTAGTGCTCTGAGTATGAACTTGCTTTTGGAAGGAGATTCTCTTCCCTATATAGACTGTTCCAGAAAGTATAAGCACACTTTCAAAATAACAAAAAAGTAATCTAGTAATCTAGTTTCACATACGTTTCATCGTCCATTATTATACACCCAGAATTTCTACGCAATAACGAATCGTAGAGTTTGCGGGCCCGTGGTTTCACGGACGCGGCCTGTTTTGGGTTCCTTTTGGGTTTTTTCTGCTTTCGGTATGTTTTCAGCCCAAGTCTTTCTTTGGTACGCATGACGTTACTCGACGAGGTCCTTAGTTTTTTCGCAACATCCCGAACGGAAGTCGCTGGTTTTCGCTTGTAGGCATCCCTGATCTTTTTATCGATATCCGGACTAACAGGACCGGATTTCCGACCGCTCTTCGGCGCATCTTCAAACGTACACTGTTCTCTATATTTTCGAATCGCAGATCGTACCGCTCCGACGCTTACACTCTCTTCCTTGGCCAATTTTCTCAAGGAGAGTCCGCTCACAGTGCACCATTTGTGCACGATACTTGTTCGTTGTTCCGGAGTAACACCGCGCATTTTGATAGGTAACACAAAACTGAGCACTTTTTTGATGCTATGTCATTCAGAAATGTGCAAACAAACGGACGCAGCCAAAACATGTTAAAATATTTCATTATATTCAAAGTGACCGTTAAAATAAGGTGTGCTTATACTTTCTGGAACAGTCTATATTCGCGGGTTTCGTGTAAGTGTCTCTGCTTACGGGCCCGCCAAAACGTTTTTGGCCTCTCATACAGGAGCTTAATGATCACAAACATCAATAGGATCCTGATCAAATCGTTTTTCAGATTATTCCACTTCTATGGAAATAGATACAATAGATGGTAGTATTACATAATTATAATGAATCATAATCTGACATCGTAAAATTACGCAAAACCAGTGATGGAGTGATACGACGCCAACGATGTTGTTTTTGTGAAGTTCACTCAATAGAAAAATTCTGGGCGATTATGAAGGACATGCTCCGGAAAAGGGGGGCGACCCCGGCTTAGTGGTTAGCATCCATACCGCTCACGCCAAAGTCACGAGTTCAGATCTCACCCCCGGACAAGTTACGAAAAACACCCAAAGATGTGTTTCAGTAACTACAATGGGAGATTTACCAGCCCTAAGGCTGAAAATCTTGATAATACAGGGAAAAAAAGCTCCGGAAAACAAGAAAAGTCTTCAAAACCGAAAAGGATTCAAAGAAAGAGTTGACGAAAGTGTGTAAGAAAGATGGCGCAAATTTTGCACAGGATTTGATGGGTAACGTTAAATCCAAAGTTATAATGCTGATGATGATGTAATACTACCATCTATTGTAGCAAGGTAACTTTTCATAGCAGTGGAATAATCTGAAAAACGATTTGATCAGGATTCTATTATTGTTTGTGATCATCAAGCTCCTGTATGAAGGGCCAAAAACGTTTGGGCGGGCCCGTAAGCAGAGACACTTACACGAAACCCGCGAATAGAGGGAAGAGAATCTCCTTCCAAAAGCAAGTTCACACTCACAGCACTAGAATCGAGCCCTCGATTGACAGAATAAACCCAATAGATGGAGTCGAAGAGCCCGCCCTCGTTACGCGAAATGTTAACAATAGGGAGGAGGCAGTCCCATGGTCCCTATCCAAATCGTTCTACTTGGGTGCCCTGATGGTCCCTCCCTTTCCCGTTAATAACGTTTTATGTTATTTAATATTTAGTATATTTTTTACACAAAATATTAGGATATCAGAATAGACAAACATGCCAATTTATTCAAATTTCAAACTTGAATGATACCACCAAGGGACTGTTACTGAAAAATAAATAAAAATTAGATATGTATTAATATCCTTCTTGTCCTGGAAAAGCTGAAAACAGAATAGACCATTCCAAATATCAAAGATAAAATTTCAATAAAAGATATTGTTTTAAAAGAGATATTGTAAAATTGTTTCTTTATACTGTAACATTTCAAATATAACAATTGGAATGAACGAAGAGTCCGGTTTGATGATACCTGAAATAAATGGCTTATCTTACCATAATGCCACTATGCAATATTAAAATATAATCTTACATTGCTTATAAGCACATGCCAGTCTTTTATGAATATAGTAGTTGAAATTCAGAAGTGTAATTTTAAATTAAATGTAATGCTGGAATGCTGAAAAACAAATTGAGCCTTTGATGCCCGTCGTGTTGCTCCCGGCTCTAACATGGTTTTGGAATGCAAAAATGATTCCAAAGCTTGCTGAAATTGTTGATAAAATGAGAATGGGAAATATACAATATGATTTAAAGGTACACGATCTTCAGTCACACCCCCTCACTTCGCTATTGTCAGATTGACAACACTGCCCAGGCTACGCCAACCAGCGTCCATGTTTCAGCTGGCAGTATTTTGTGATCATATGACTCTTGGAGGCGAGAGGTAGGAACTTGTGAGGACGAGAGGTCAACCGCACCCTCCTACGAAGTTGTCAACTCACCATTTGAAGCCCGGGTAACGTTAAGTCCAAAGTTAGGGCATTTAGTCTAGAAGACGAGGTTGAATAAACCAACTTAGCAAAAACATATTTTATATGTATTTATTTATTCCCTGAGAAATTAAAACATATCCGACTTAAAATGAATTTTTGGTGATCATTTTTGTATGTTGAATTTTTTTCGAGTACAATCTCTAGTTAAATAAACTGCTGTCCGGTGTGAGCCAGCCGTTTTTAAGTTTCAAGCGCATCGACGAAGGGATGGATAAACTGCTTCCACAGAAGACTGAGAAGAAGGCTTAATTTTAATCATGGACCATGCGCACCATCTCGAATGCATCCTTTCCAGGACGAATTATTCGATTTGCCCAGCTTAAGAGTTTGTTTGATTGGATTTTTTTAACTTACCGTTGCATATTACCGTCAGTGGCTAGGAAATAGTTTCTGTTTTCTCTTTATTTGTCGCATTCTTTAAGCAATTTGTTAATTGGAAGTGTGGTGGATTGAAAATAAGGCTCGGAAAATTAAACGGTCTCTCCATTATTCCGAAGCGCAGATATCATCATCTAGAAGGCCTACGTCAAGCGTAGCATGCCAAATAGTAATTTTAAAAAGGCGACCGTCACCAAAAGTTCAAACATTGTACGCTAACATTAGTTGGATCAGCTGGAAATTTTAGCTAAATTAAATTTTCAAATATAATGATTCAACTTTTTACTGTGAACTATTGGATATAACACAATGAAAAGGTGATGTCCAATAATTACGTTTTTCATACTTAGTTCACAAAATGCAGAGTATTTTCCGAGCAAAGACGCTGAATTTCGCTTCCTAAATATTAATAACCACCAATTTCATTTGTTGATTACTCTTAGAGCAGTGAATACGATTGCTGACCAGCCACTGTTTAGAAGCCAGGACGACAATTGAACTGCCGGTGGCTATAAGAGCCAGAGGTGGATTTATAGCCTGCCGGGAAAAGGTGCAACGCGATGAAAAGCGAAATAAACGGTTAGATGTGACCCAGTTTACAGCCATCATCCGGTACAGTGCAACGATAAGTTAAATAAATTGCTGCCCGTTGTGAACCAACCCTTTTTTAGTTTCAAACGCATCGACGAAGATTGAAATAAACTGCTTCCATCGAAGACTGAGAAGAAGGCTTAAATTCAATCGCGGACAAAGCTCACCATCTAAAATCCGTCCTTTTTAGGACGACCAACTCGATTTTCCCAGCTAGAGAGTTGGTTTGATTGCCATTTCTCCAACTTACCGTTGCATATGCTCGTTGGTTGGCAGCAAACGGTGGCTAAGAAATAGTTTCAGTTTTTCCTTTATTTGTTTACACCCTAAACCATGTGTACAATTGGAATCACGGCTCGAAAAAATAAACGGTTCCTATTTTTCCAAAGAATAGAAATAATTATCTATTTAACAAGCTTACAGCAAGCTGAGCATGTAATATGGAAATAAGAAAAAAATGGCGACTGACACCAAAAATTCAAACACTTAAAGCTTAGAACTCAATAATTTTCATTTGATTTTCGAGATTTTTCCATAAACCAGTTGGAAGTTTCCGCGATTTTCAATTATCAACATTAACATTAATTATTGATTTTAAATTTCCCACAGACGCAAACAATATATAAGGCGATCAGTATAATGGTCTATCATATCAACACTACCATCACAGCCAACGCAACCGTTGCCTTCTCATCATACCAACATTTATTCCAAACGGCCATCTGCGAAGGGTCCGCAGGTCGCTTTCTACTTGATCGATCCACCTTGCCCGTTGTGCGCCTTTTCTTCTTATGCCTGTCGGTTCGTTTTCAAGAATCATTTTAACTGGGCTGTCGTCCGACATTCTTACGACATGCCCAGTTCACCGTAGTCGACCGATTTTAGCGGTGTACACGATGGGAGGTTCTTCCAGCAACTGATGCAATTCGTGGTTCATTCGCCTCCACCAAATTTCGTCTTTCCTCTGCACTCCATCGTAGATCGTACGCGACACCTTCAGTTCAAAGACACCGTCGATCTGAACTCATAATGGGAGGCTAACAATGACTTCTCGTGAGCCTCTTCCTCTGAAGCATTTTGTTTTCGAAGCATTAATGATAAGCCCTATCCTATTAGTATCGTCGTTGACCAAGCCAAACACTTAGACAGAGTACCTGTAAAAAATATGCAAGGAATAAAAAATAAACACTATTCATGGCAGCAATGTTGCCAAATATGCTTTTATTTTTTTTGTTTCAAAAAATTTGATCTGCCATTTTCTCCTCATGATTTGTTTATGAAAATTCTAATTTAATAAAATTTCTGGCCTGCTTGAACTTTCAATGGCCGAGTGGTACAAGTATGGATCTAGTAATCGCACAGTGAGTAGTTCAAACCAAGTTTTTTGCTGCTTTTAATATATATATTTTTAATTTGTTGGACATCACAACCAACGGCAATATCTGACAACATAGCGACGACAGTTATCGTCAGACTTGTTTTGCGACGAACGCAAAACAAATAATTCAAGTTACAAAACGACTAGCAACAACAGAGTTGCGAGGAAATCTAGGTGGATCAGGAATACGGGTGAATAAGATTTCACCAATACTCTGCATCCCCTTCCCCTCTTTTGAAATAGGGTTACAAGAAACGGGATTGACTACACTATTTCACCACATGACGAAAGTATTTATCGCTATCCATTATTCTAAGGTGAAAAAATACAGTGAAACTTGCATCTTGTCACCTTACTTCAAAAGATGAGTATTCAATAAAGGGTGTATTCGATAAAAATGGCACACAGAAAATCTTCTGTAACTTTTGAATCGTATGAGTAAAAAACCTAGAAATTTGAGTAGATCTTATCCATAGTGTATTATTTACATCTGCCAAGTTTCATAGTTATACATTCAGTTGTTCCAGTCATGTCGTCGAAACAAGAAATTGTCCGTGAGAAAATTTTATGCACTCACAATCAAAATCCAGGGGCGTCCCACCGGTGGATTGCTAAAAGGCTTGGAATTGCAAATACAACTGTGTCTCGTGTAATAAGAACCTTCAAGGAGCGTCTGAGTGTCCAAAGGAAGGAAGGGAGTGGTCGTAAAAGTGGTCCAATGGACAGTAAAATGGCCAGGAAAGTCGTACAACAATTCAAGAACCGTCCAAACATGTCAATTCGAGATGTCGCTAAAAAGTCTAAGGTGTCAGTCGGTTTTGTGCAGAAAACCATGAAGCGTGCTGGGTTACATGTTTACAAAGTGCAAAAAGCCCCAAACCGGAATGAAAAACAAAACATCACTGCGAAAACCCGCGCCCGGAAACTTTACACGAAGCTGCTCACCAAATCCGGTTGCATCGTGATGGATGACGAAACATACGTCAAGGCCGACTTCCGCCAACTTCCTGGGCAAGAATATTTCGTTGCCAAGTCGAAGTTCGATGTTCCGGAGGATGTTCGGAAGAAAAAACTATCGAAATTTGCAAAGAAGTTTTCAATCTGGCAGGCGATTTGCGGATGTGGTGAAATAAGTGCTCCCTTCATCACTTCCGGAACAATAAACGGTGCGATTTACACGAAAGAGTGCCTTAAGAAGCGTCTCTTGCCATTCATTAAGAAGCACAAAGGATCAACTCGGTTTTGGCCTGATCTAGCATCCTGCCACTACGCTCGAAACGTATTGGAGTGGTACCGAGCCAACGGAGTCAATTTTGTGCCAAAGGATATGAACCCACCAAATTCACCGGAACTTCGTCCAATTGAAAAATTCTGGGCAATTATGAAAACGGAACTTCGCAAACATCCCAGAACTATAAAAACAGAGCTATAATTGAAGAAAATTAGGGTAAAAACAACAAAAACACTGGGAAAATCGGTTGTACAAAATTTGATGGGTGGAGTGAAAAGGAAGGTGCGGGCATTCGGGATGGGAGACGAAATTGAATAAAACAAATGTTGTAAATCAAAACTCATTAGTAGTTCTTCATTCCCTGAAAATTTCAAGAAAATCCGATATAAACTGATATCGATATGATTTTGATGAGTATATATGTGTGTGCTATTTTTATCGAATACACCCTTTAAACAAAAATCAATGACGTTTGATTCGCCCTTATTCTTGCTGAATCTTGATACAAAATAAGACTGTAGTCGACAATGTTTCGTAGAGATAAATTGTATCACATCAAATCTTCCTATTAGAATCTGGTTGTTGTCGTGCAATCAGATAATATAAAAAAATGTGGATCTCAATTTGATCGGATGCTTTCAGCACTACTGACAACACACGTTAAAGGCTTGACAAGAGTCAGTCGTCGAGCCATCGGCGATAATTAAATAGGTTACCAATACCCCGTACTTCGTTTCCGTGGATTATTCATCTTTATTTGATTATTTTCCCCCGATTTTCACTTTGTAATTAAGCACGATAAATGGTTTGTTCTAAACGCAATTACTGGCGATTCGTGGACGGACTATCGCGCGAGACGTCGATGAGTACTCTTTGGAATACGGCGCGAAGATTGCGTAACCGAACTACGTACAATGAGAGCGAGGAGTACTCAGTCCAATGGATCCTCAAGTTTGCGCGAAAAGTTTATCCAGATTCGGTGCCGGCACGGATGATTCCTCGCGAAACCGAAAATTCGATAGATGAGATCAGCCAACCTTTTTCAGTGGTAGAACTATCTCTCGCACTCCTTTCGTGTGGAAATACGGCTCCAGGGGCTGATAGGATCAAGTTCAACTTGCTTAAGAACCTCCCAGACGTCGCTAAGAGGCGCATGTTGAACTTGTTTAATCAGTTTCTGGAACTCAACATTGTACCGGATGATTGGAGAAGGGTGAGAGTTACAGCCATTCAAAACCCTGGTAAGCCCGCGGCCGACCACAACTCCTATCGACCCATCGCGATGTTATCCTGCATTCGAAAGTTGTTGGAGAAAATGATCCTCTTCCGTCTGGACAAATGGGTTGAGACGAATAACCTGCTTTCAGATACTCAATATGGTTTCCGTAGGGGTAAGGGAACGAACGACTGTCTCGCGTTGCTTTCCACAGAGATTCAGTTAGCTTTTGCTAAAAATGAGCAAATGGCTTCTGTTTTCTTGGATATCAAGGGGTTTTTTGATTCAGTATCTGTTGAAGTTCTTTCAGATAAACTCCACGCTTGTGGGTTTTCACCATAATGAATAATTTTTTGTACAATTTGCTGTCAGAGAAACATATGAGCTTCTCTCATGGAACCTCTATAGCTTCACGATTTAGCTACATAGGTCTCCCCCAGGGATCATGTTTAAGCCCCCTTTTGTATCATTTTTATGCCAAAGACATTGACGGTTGTCTAAGTGACAACTGTACGTTGAGACAACTTGCAGATGACGGCGTAGTGTCTGTCACGGGATCCAATGGGGTCGATCTGCAAGGACCCTTGCAGGATACCTTAGACAAGTTGTCTACTTGGGCTCTCGAGCTAGGTATCGAATTCTCTACGGAGAAAACTGAGTTGGTAGTTTTTTCTAGGAAGCATAATCCAGCACAACCGAAGCTTCAAATTTGGGGTAAACCGATAACTCATCCAATGTCATTTAAATATCTTGGGGTCTGGTTCGATTCAAAGTGCACCTGGAGATCCCACATTGAGTATCTGAAGCGAAAATGCCAGCAAAGGATCAACTTTCTCTGCACAATTACCGGGACCTGGTGGGGAGCACATCCACAAGATCTTCTAACGTTGTACCGGACAACGATTTTGTCGGTTATGGAATACGGTAGTTTTTGTTTTCAGTCGGCGGCTCGGTCGCATATCATCAAACTGGAACGTATTCAGTATCGGTGTCTTCGTACCGCGTTAAGTTGCATGCACTTGACTCATACAATGAGTCTTGAAGTGCTGGCTGGCATGTTGCCACTCTCGGATCGGTTTACAGAATTATCTCTTCGGCTCCTCACCAGGTGTGAAGTTATGAACCCCAAAGTAATCGAAAACTTTGAGGAGCTTCTCGAGTTGAATCCTCAAACTCGTTTCATGACTTTGTACCATTTGTACATAACACAGGATGTCAGCCCTTCGCCGAACATTTCCAATCGTGTTTGCTCCTCCGATTTCGATAATTCGGTTCATTTTGATTTATTCACGAAGCAGGAGTTTCATAGAATCCCAGAGCATCATCGTCCTTTGACGGATCTTTGATAGAGGAGTCAGCAGGCTTTGGTATATACAATGAAATTTATAGCGCCAATCGTAAACTTCAAGCTCCTTGTTCCGTATATGTCGCTGAATTAGCGGCAATACACTTAACACTAGAAATAGTTGCCTCATTAACACCGGATCAGTTCTTCATTTTCACGGATAGTCTCAGTTCTATAGAGGCTATTCGCTCATTGAGGCCGGTAAAGCACTCCTCGTATTTTCTCATGAAAATACAGGAGCTTCTAAGTGCTTTATCTTCGCGTTATTTTATCATCACCTTTGTATGGGTCCCATCTCATTGTTCAATTCAGGGCAATGAGAAAGCGAACTCGCTTGCAAAGGTGGGCGCTATGGAAGGCGATATTTATGATCGACAAATCGCCTTCAACGATTTTTTTCCTATTTTTCGTCAACAGTCACTCGTCAGCTGGCAGCATAAATGGAGTAAAGGAGATTTGGGGCGATGGCAACATTCTATCATCCCAAAGGTGTCGAAGAAATCTTGGTTTAGGGGGATGGATGTGGGTCGAGACGTCATTCGTGTCATGTCTCGCCTTATGTCCAATCATTATTCTTTGAACGCTCATTTATACCGGGTTGGGATGAGCGACAACAATCTCTGTGAGTGTGGACAAGGCTATTAGGATGCATACCACGTTATTTGGTCTTGTGTTGAGCATCGTGGAGTCAGATCGGAGCTTTATGATTCCCTTCGGGCTCGAGTTAGACAACCCAATGTGCCAATTCGAGAAATTTTGGCTTTGCGTGATTTGGAGTACATGAAATTAATTTATGTGTTTTTGACTAACATTAGCCTTAGATTGTAGTTAGTTTAACCTGTATGTTTACAATAAGTTTTTTTTATCGGTGTTTGAGTGTGTTTTTTTTCTTTTCCAAAAAATGTTCAAGTTAAAAGAAATCCATACATTGTATAGTTATAAGTGTTAAGACCATTTAGAATTTACAATTAATGTGTTATGGTAACCATTCTTTAAATTCCCACCCATCTTCCCATCCGTAATTTGTAATTCCTATTAACCTCGAGACGGCCGCTAGTAATCGGTTCTATCCGCCTAACTTTAGTTTTAGGATAAATGATGTATAAAAATATGAAAACTTGGCTCTGTAAAGTTGATTCGATTGAGCCTGTACAAATAAATGATTAATAATAAAAAAAAAATGGTTTGTTCTTGTTAGTAACGTACTCCTCAATAGCAGTGATTATTTCCCAACTGCATTGTGAAATAATGGTCTTTATTTTCCATTTTCATCGATTATTTCCAATTACAGTGTGTATGTTGCCTTACACGAGGCCCTTTAGCCGATCGTATCGCGATCGCTTTGACCGTGAACTTGAGGTTCAATAACCGTGGATAATGGTAAAGAATAGACTTCTTCAGCAGCATCAGCAGCAGCTCAACATCCAGCAGCATCGAATGAGAGTCAAGAAGTGCGGCGGATTTTCAATTTAAACATCTCCCATGCAACTAATCGATTTCCAGCCGCTAGAGCTCCTTTCGAAGCAGTAGAATTTAAGAGAACGTGGATTTAGAATTTTCCTCACCACAGTGTATCTACCAACATTGTTGCTGGATGCTATTTTCCGAAAGTTCATTGACTGAGAAGCAGAAAACCATCGACTGATCGATCTGCCATGGAACCAGTTACCAATCCATCTTTGCATCCCATTGTTGACTGAACACCATTGTCTCCAAAGTGGTTTTTGCCAACGCTATTGTTGCTAAAGTTCGGTGCCTACGTTGGTCATGTTGGTAGGTTGCCTAGAAAAATAAGCTCATGCTGATTATGCATGCCTTTGACAGACGAAGCAGCAAAGTATCACGGTTATATTTTTTTGGCACTCGCTTGTTTATTGAAGATAATTTTAGTGCAGAGAGATTTGTTTTTTTTCTTCTCCTTCCGTGTATAGACCTTGAACTCTGTTTAAGCGAAGTATTTCGAAATAATTAACTGTCCATAATAAAAAATCTGCTTGACCACTGAAGATGCTGTCATCTGTAAGAAATAGCTAATAACTGATTTTTTCGACAAGTTCCCTAGTCTGCACTGCTAACCTGTATGAAAATAATACTATGTTCTTGGAGACCGGTGTAGTGTAAAATAATATGAAAAGTGTGAATGTAAATGTAAATGTAGAATAATTTTGATAATATTTCTCGCATGGTTTCAGCGTGATGGAGTGATTATTTGCAGCCTTTTATTCTACGTAAATTTTTAAGTGACTCTCACCTGAACATTTAATTAAAACTCAATCTGAAAAATCCAGTAAAAACTACTTCCTGTGAATACCACTTGAAAACTTACATAAATTTTATGTAATCGTCTCTTTAAACCTCGATCTACATATGTGAAAATCACGTAAACCCTAAGTCAAGGTAATAGATACTGAACTAAATTTTACTTGAAACAACGTGACGATTATGTTGCTTGTAGAATTATAGCATTCATTATATATGTTTTTCACTTGTTGAGTTGAAGTTCATATGTAGTTCGAATTTCAGCAACAAGCAACCAACACTGTTTAAATTCTTCACTAATCCTGTTCTTCAGATGCTGTAGCAGGAAAATGTTTCGTCCAAAAACCGAATTTCACAAACACCGTGCCTCTTCGCTCTTGCAATCTTTTGCTTTTGAGTCAAGCCATGCACCCGTTGTTTTTAAATAGTATGGATTCAGTGCAAGCTAGTCTTTCAAAATACTACTAATCGTTGACTGTGACTTTCCCAGTTCTTACGGTCATTATTCGGCCAGACATACCAGAATTCCGCCGAATTCGCTCTCTCACTCGTTTGATGGCTTCCGGACACCTGACAGTGCGATAATGGCCTGCTGTGGGAAATATTTTCAAAGAACCGGATTCTTTGTAGCAATTGATGCTGCGAAATATGAATCTTTCATTTATTCCAAGTGGTTTCAATATCTTTAAAATATTACACGATTCAAAACAGACTTATCACGAGCTTCCTTTTTGCGTCCATGATTACCACGGGTCTCAATGGAATGAAAATTCAAGACAAACTTGCAAGCCGTGTTGATATATGAATAAACTCTAAAAGAAAAATGTGCAAACATGTCTGTGATTAACCCCTCCAATGTTACACTGACAGGGATTACCACACACCCTGTAGAGTTCTCTGGATACCGTGTCACCTTGGTATGGATTATCGAGAAACATTGGACTCATGAGCCCGTTAATACGCAAACCAAATAAATAACATACACACTTTTTGACGTAGGACTACGTCTGTGTTTTCAATACTGGGGTACACGTTCGAATTGCGAAAATTTGGAGCGTCACGAAAAATATATAGGTTTTGAACGTTAATAACTAAGCCATTTCACGATTGATTTCCAAAGTATTTGCACCAATGGATTGGGACATTTTCTACGCTTCGATTTCATTATTTAAAACTTTTGATTTTCAACATTGAACTATTGAAATTAACGTAAATATAAGGTGATGTCTTATAATGCCGATTTTTTAGAGTAAATTTACTAAATGCACAGTACTTTCCTATCACAGACTTCAAATTTAAGTAAGGAACGTCTCACATGCAGTAGTGAACGATATAAAAGAGGGATACCTTCAAATTTTCTTCATTCGCTCGGCAGCCATGGAGCTGTGCAGAGCGGCAACGGGCCAGTACTGCTCTGGCAGCTGGCGGTTGCAAGTACATTGCAGGAAGGTACGCGAGCGAGCAACCAGCCAGAATGATAGCGAGTGGCTGGCTAGACTGCCATTTTTAATGCAGTCGTGTGCTATGCCAAGCTTGTGGCAAATTTATCAAATTTGGAGGGAAACATGTATCCAGTTGGTAGTCATATCACGATATGATGTACATGTATATGTATATGATCATGATATATATGTAAATGATTTTGAAATATATGTAGATGATATAGATAAATATATAGATGTATATGGTCATGATATTGATATATTTGTAGATTATATCGATATATATGTAGATGATACAAATGTATTTGATGATGATATTGATCTGTTTGAAGATGATATCGATATAGGGAAGCTGCCCCCATATTAATCTCATTGTTCCTATATTCATCCTACGATGAATCAAACAATTCGGCAGTTGAAGGATCGGTTTCGTTTTCTAATAATGTTTGCTTACGTTAATAACTACAAAAAACATTACCAACTAATCCTGTCACGTGTATATCGTTTTATTTCAAGTAGGATGAATTGCAAAGTGATGAGATTAATATAGGTACATCTTCCCTATATATAAATGTTGTAGATAAGGCGCAACGTTGAGTGTTAAAAATCCTCAATCCTTATGTCTATACAGGCAGAACGGCATTTTTCGGGGTGGGTAGAACCACCTGTGTTTAGCGCCCTGGTTCCCAAATTTCGACAGAATGTCAATAACTATTATATGATGTATTTCACACAAAAAGATCTCTTCAGGGCTACTATTCTGATTCTGAAAGAGTGTTATACTGAATTATTATAAGAGTTTGCTCATTGTATCCGACACCTACCTGACACCGACCTACCTATGACACCTACCTAATTTTTAGATCCTGGCCGATCCTGAATTTTGCAGAATTTCTGTTCGATAAATACTAAATATTTTTTTAAATCATGTTTCGGTATAGAAAACAACTCAGGATCGTTTAAAGTTTCGCAGCCCGCTGGTTGCCGGCATGTTATGATTTCCCTATTACAGACATAATTTTATTATAACAAGTTGTTCAATGTTGGTAATGTTCTTTTCAAAATCCAATCAGTGCTTAAAAGTGTTTCTGTTTATCTTAGTGCGTTGGATAGAGTCCCTACCTTGCAATGGGAATCAAATATTTTTGAGAAAGTGTTTGATAGAAGTTAAATGTCGCTGAATATGGCTGCAAAGTATCGGAGCAGCAATTGGAGCGAATAAATCTTTAAGCTATTTTGAATAATAGCATGAGTTTAAAGTCGACATTCAAACATTTGGAGAAGTTATTAAGGGTTTATTAAATTCCTGCAAAAAAAATTATCGTTTAAATTGATGACCAATTACCAAAATGATTTTTATACAGTTGCATATTCTTTAAAGAAACCTTGTATGTACTTGTATATAAAATTCATGTTTCGAACAGGTTCTCAACTATCTTTCATGCCATAAAGATCAGGATCCTCTCAACCATCGTAGCAAATACGACCGTGTCCGTATCATCATTCAAACCTCACGGCCCTTTTCAAAGCCACCAAATGCTTTCTAAAGAGTGTACAGTAGAATTTTCTCACATACTTACTTTCTAATGCTGATCTACAAACACCCACGCTATTTTGACCTTGACTACGTCCATCGGCTAGGGTAGAGGTCAAATGAAAATTTGAAAAATAGCGACCATCACGAATATTTGAAACATTTTGAACGATAATAACTTAATCAATACTCGATAGTTTTTTGAGATTGTTGCTTCAATCAGTTGGAACTGTCAAGTCAATGTTCAAAAATATCATTGATAATTGACTTTGAATTCCCAAACAGACTTTCAACAATCTATATCGCGATAAGGATAATGGTCTCCAGCTAGTCGATCATATCAACACAATCACCACTGCCAGCACCACTTCATCATACCAACATTTAAATGTAGTCTAGCAGCGCCCACAAATTTGTAAAGAGCAAATCATAGAATTTTCTAACATACTACTTATCTGTGCCGATCCAACGTCCTGTTAGTTCAGCACCTAAGTTTCAATGTTGCTCTACGAAACGCACGAAAATAATCTACCAGGTTGAACCAGACAACGCATCAAACGGTTTAACTTTGTCTACATAAACCGGTCGTGTGTTATACACTGATTTTCGGTAAGGCTTCTTGATCCAATCGATCAATGTCACCTCTATTCTTATATAGGCAATTAAAAATAATAATAATAAAATTCATTACACATTGCTACGTAGGCCTATGTCAACTTTGCGTGCAACCCCATTGGGCTGTCCCTTATAGTTTTTTGTTATTACAAAAGGATTTGGATTGGATTTGGATTGGATTTGGATTGGATTTGGATTGGATTTGGATTGGATTTGGATTGGATTTGGATTGGATTTGGATTGGATTTGGATTGGATTTGGATTGGATTTGGATTGGATTTGGATTGGATTTGGATTGGATTTGGATTGGATTTGGATTGGATTTGGATTGGATTTGGATTGGATTTGGATTGGATTTGGATTGGATTTGGATTGGATTTGGATTGGATTTGGATTGGATTTGGATTGGATTTGGATTGGATTTGGATTGGATTTGGATTGGATTTGGATTGGATTTGGATTGGATTTGGATTGGATTTGGATTGGATTTGGATTGGATTTGGATTGGATTTGGATTGGATTTGGATTGGATTTGGATTGGATTTGGATTGGATTTGGATTGGATTTGGATTGGATTTGGATTGGATTTGGATTGGATTTGGATTGGATTTGGATTGGATTTGGATTGGATTTGGATTGGATTTGGATTGGATTTGGATTGGATTTGGATTGGATTTGGATTGGATTTGGATTGGATTTGGATTGGATTTGGATTGGATTTGGATTGGATTTGGATTGGATTTGGATTGGATTTGGATTGGATTTGGATTGGATTTGGATTGGATTTGGATTGGATTTGGATTGGATTTGGATTGGATTTGGATTGGATTTGGATTGGATTTGGATTGGATTTGGATTGGATTTGGATTGGATTTGGATTGGATTTGGATTGGATTTGGATTGGATTTGGATTGGATTTGGATTGGATTTGGATTGGATTTGGATTGGATTTGGATTGGATTTGGATTGGATTTGGATTGGATTTGGATTGGATTTGGATTGGATTTGGATTGGATTTGGATTGGATTTGGATTTGGATTGGATTTGGATTGGATTTGGATTGGATTTGGATTGGATTTGGATTGGATTTGGATTGGATTTGGATTGGATTTGGATTGGATTTGATTGGATTTGGATTGGATTTGGATTGGATTTGGATTGGATTTGGATTGGATTTGGATTGGATTTGGATTGGATTTGGATTGGATTTGGATTGGATTTGGATTGGATTTGGATTGGATTTGGATTGGATTTGGATTGGATTTGGATTGGATTTGGATTGGATTTGGATTGGATTTGGATTGGATTTGGATTGGATTTGGATTGGATTTGGATTGGATTTGGATGGATTGGATTTGATTGGATTTGGATTTGGATTGGATTGGATTTGGATTTGATTGATTTGGATTGGATTTGGATTGGATTTGGATTGGATTTGGATTGGATTTGGATTGGATTTGGATTGGATTTGGATTGGATTTGGATTGGATTTGGATTGGATTTGGATTGGATTTGGATTGGATTTGGATTGGATTTGGATTGGATTTGGATTGGATTGGATTGGATTTGGATTGGATTTGGATTGGATTTGGATTGGATTTGGATTGGATTTGGATTGGATTGGATTGGATTTGGATTGGATTTGGATTGGATTTGGATTGATTTGGATTGGATTTGGATTGGATTTGGATTGGATTTGGATTGGATTTGGATTGGATTTGGATTGGATTTGGATTGGATTTGGATTGGATTTGGATTGGATTTGGATTGGATTTGGATTGGATTTGGATTGGATTTGGATTGGATTTGGATTGGATTTGGATTGGATTTGGATTGGATTTGGATTGGATTTGGATTGAATTTGGATTGGATTTGGATTGGATTTGGATTGGATTTGGATTGGATTTGGATTGGATTTGGGGCCCAAGCAGGAGACAGCAACATATGAATACCCAATTTTGATCTTGATAACTGGCCATGGTATTAAAGAGCTCAGATTAAGAGGTAAAATACCTAAGCAAAATACCTAAGAAATGCAAGCAAAATATCTTTCAAATAACAAAACTTGTTATTTCGGATACCTGGGAATACCCGAGAGGTACTATTTTGGTATTTTCTTACCTCAATTTGGTATTCGTATAACATTTTGGGAACAACTTTATGGTATGACCCTCAGGTATTTTACCTCCTAATCTGAGCTCTTAAATACCAAGGCCAGTTATCAAGTTATTCAGTCCTGCTCGGATAGTTTTTAATCTTTCCTAAATATTTCTTTTTTATTTGCAAATATTGCAATTGTTTTTGTTAACAAGTAGTGGTCTGCTATGAACGAAAAAACAACCTGTATTCTGATCAGCAAAATTTGTTAACTTGATTTTAACATTTGGTTTTTGCTTTATTCATTTATTAAGTTATTATCAGTAGAAATGTGTTTATAAGAAATGTGTTATACTTTCTCTAACCGCAATTGTCTGGAAACTCAAATTCATCGTTTCTTAAAGCTAGTCCAACGATTTCAAAAGCTTAAATTTGAATAGGTCGATTTTTATCGTTAATTCTTTAGCAATAAAAATCGTTTTACCTGGATTGATTTTAGTCGAATTTTTCAAAATGTTTGTTGAAGATCCTCAAGACCCTCGACAAAATCTAGGCGATTCAATTCAATAGATAATCGATTATAACTTTGCTGAGTTCCATTTTTTGGTGCCTTTGTCAACGTGGTTGGGTTTTAGTTTGACTCATATGGGCCGGTTCATAAACCACGTAGACTCATTTTTGAAAATCTCAGACCACCCCTACCTCCTCGTAGACTTATCTCCATAATTTTTTTGAAATTTTTTATGGAGCGTAGACTTAGGTCAAACCACCCCCCTTCCTCCCCAAAAAAAAAAGTCAACGTGGTTTATGAACAGCCCTATGCTGACATTCATGTGCATCGTTAGAAATAGATTTAATACTCTTCAAATTTTTAAAGGCAAAATTCTGAGAAACCATAAGGCTTTCATATACCAAATAACTAAAACTTGTGAACTGCAGTACAGCAAGAATCCTATTAAAGTTTGGCATGAGAAATCTTTGTGATTGATAAGAATTTTTTTTTTTTTTTAAATTGATGGTGATGAAAATTGTATTTCAGAGATTTGTGAAAATTGTATCCGCTCTATTGGAATTCGCTAAACTAAACACAAACATACGAGGAAGGGAATAAGCAGTCATAAATCAATACATGCTACGTCCTTTAATGGATGCTTGTAAAATCATTTACCGTTTACCAGTTGATGTAGTTGCTCTAGATATCAAAACCCTCACTGACTCAATAGGAACCCATGTGAACAAACCGTCATCTTACCTGAAAATAAACAGAGAAAAAAACAAAAAAATGAGTCACAATCGCGATCTCCCATTAAGAAACATTTCATCATTTAATTCCATACCCAATTCGAAAAAAAACGGAAACGATTCAAATACCATACCACCCAAACGTTCACCAGTTTCTCCGTATAAAAACCGATTAAATTAGGCACCATTGGAAACCCAAAACGTAATCCTTTGTGCCTTCTCAAACCGCCAATAACAACAATAACTACTTCGAATCCGATATATTTTGTTTTTTCCTCTCACGATATGATGTCATTCGAAAGGAATCTGTATCTCCGAAAAGAGGCTGGCGTGTTTCCACCGCCTGCTTTATCTCGTTTTATTTCACAGTGTCAGCGTCCTTTTAGGTTCATCCATCGTGACTTACGCAAATGCCGCCAAATGCTACAAAACAGTATCGTTGACCTTTCTCTTCAGATCGTACGTGACTCTCGATATAACTAAATTGGATTAATTCTAAGAATCATTTGCGACATTTCATTGAAAACTTTCCAAATTTGTTCAAAACCTGCTCTTATGCTCTAATCGAAACAGCTGGTTCGTAGAACTGCTAAATATAATGCCTCATTTGATTACAACTCCGATAATTCGCCGATAATCAAAAAACAATCATTATCGTCTTGAACTTTTTGCAACAGGTATAGACACTTGCACGGAGAGCTATGAACTGGAGAACTGGATCAAGAGGCCTTGACTGCGGTCAACGATTCTGCTGCTGCCGTTGCTGTTGGGAATGTGAACCCCGAACGTCTTTGTGAACTGTTTCTTTGCTCTTGTCGGATTCCCTCTGATGTGCTCACACTCATTGTACATGTGCGGTCGGGATTTTCGCTTTGCTGTTGTGGTTGAGCTGCTGCTGATCGAAGGAACTTATTATGACAGCTGGTTTTGTTTGTGTCCATTTTTTGCTAATTTCGAAAATCTTTAATGCCTTCGATAACATCATTTATTTAAGTCGTTTTTTATGTAACACCTTATATCTTCTACTATAAACCAAACGGGTCTGTTTTGTTTCTGAGGAGCAGTCGTCAAGATAGCAAACTACAACAGGCAAAGTTGGTTCTATAACATTTTTCGTAAAGTCGTTTCCCGAAATGACCCGATTCCCGAAATTTGTTCCTTCTTTTTTTCAGGAAGTTACATGTTACAGAACCGCTAATCAACATCTAGTTTGCTCAAATTAGTAAGCAGAAAATTATTATTATTATTTATATAATAACTGTTAGATTTTATAATGTTATGAAATTGGAAATATTTTCCCAACATCATGGGATCCTAGTAGTGAACAGCAATTTCCGCTAGAACCAAATAGGGAAGATGTACCTATATTAATCTCATCACTTTGCAATTTATCCTACTTAAAATAAAACGATATACACGTGACAGGATTAGTTAGTAATGTTTGTTGTAGTTATTTACCGTAAGCAAACATTATTAGAAAACGACACTGATCCTTCAACTGCCCAATTTTTTGATTCATCGTAGGATGAATATAGGAACATTGAGATTAATATGGGGGCGGTTGCCCTATGTGAAAAGAAAGTATCGATAGGTCCGATAGAGTTCGGCAGGTTGTGAAATTGAATAGATTTTGTTTCTAATTGAGCGTAGGGCTTTTGTTAAGCAGTATTTTGAAGCAAACACGGCAAACACGGCAACATAATTTGTAATGTTAGATTTTGCCAACAAGTCCTGTTAAAAAAAAGTGAAGGAATATTTAACGGCAAGTCAGATTTTTTTTAATTGCATATGATAGATATATTGCAGGAACACATGGCTTTGTACTTTTCTTCTTTTTTTTTTGTTGCGTCGATATGGCTGGAAAAAGTTACGAAATAACACAGATTCTGGGAACTAGAGGTTAGATCATTTAGAAATGGGGCACTATTAAATGCTTGTATTTCTTCAACTTTTCTACCAATCGAAAAAAAATCTAAAAAAGAAACAAAAGTAATATTATTTTATTACATAAAAATAATCGAAACAAATATTTCAACGTTATTTTGAAGAAATTCTCGCACTTTACTGTTGATGCCGCTCATCATCCGGCGCACATTTTCTTCACTCATGGTTTTGCATAGCTGATTCCACTAATTCTCCATCTTCAGTTTTCGCTTGATTATCGCCCAAACGCCAAAACGGCCAAAACGTTACTGGACCATCATGAGACTTAACGAATGGTAAAATCCAATTTTTAGGCACTCCTTTTTAAACACTTCTGAGATCATTGTTATATCCGCAACAAAAACTCTGATTTTCTTATCCGCGAAAAGAAACTTGAATCTGCCAGGAACCTTGCCGCGAGCAGAAGTTTTGTAATACGAGAGCCCCCGGATTTGTTGGAAATATTTATGTTTCACCAACGATCAATCAGACATCCATCGAGTTTCGTCAGAACTTGGTCGTACAACTTACGGGCCCGAGTTCTGGCCACTGTATGTTGTTTGAGGCTTCGGTTGGGCTGTTTACTTTCTCGGGAAAAGTTATAACCTTCTCAGAGACGGATTCGCCGCCGATTGTTTGAGGAGCGTTTTGATCACTGCTTTATGGCTCCACACAATACAAGCTATGAAAGTTATTTTTAAATTTCATAGAATGCTAACGATGCAAACAACAGTGTTTGCAATTGTCAGCCCGAAGCCTTGTACAATACATTCATTCGTTTCAATAATGATGCAATTACACTTAATTATTATACCATAAACATAACAGGCAATTTGATTATTAATTCATCAAACTTAACGAAGACATTACAACATTCGTTGTCACGCAATTTAAGAGTGAACCTTGAGTCGTTTTCTTCAGGTCATCTATATGAATTATTGTATTTAGTAATTAACTTTGTCTAATAAATAACGAATTACGACAAACCTCACTAGTATCACACCTGAGATCAGGGCCTTGTTATAAACGTGTTACGACGTAGCAGCGAAATTAAAGTCCAGAATATGATATATTTTTACTACTGGTCAAATTCTAAGTCTCCCATGCAGGTCTAAAATGTGAGATAAGGTCTTCCCACCTTCAGTAAGAAGACAAGTTTGACGGGAGGTGACAAGAGGGAGTTTTCTCATAAACCAACTGAGTAGATTTCTAGAAATGATAATTTTATTATAAGAACAGATTTAAAAAACTATTAGAATTTGTTTCTTGATTATCGAAATTTTCAGCCTCGGTTTGATTAATCTTCCATCGTAGTCAATCAAACACATTCTTTTTATATTTTTGGCTATTTTTTAACTTGCCCCGGGGGTAATCGTAAATCTGGCGCGAATAAATGCCTTTTAAGTATATTTTAAGAAAAGTTTTTAATTTTTGATTTGGTTCTAAAAAACTGAATTTTATACTAGAATTCTCATAAGAAGTGCAATCTTTACAGAAATATTTTGGAAAAAAAAATGATGAAACGCATAATTAAACCTAAAAGTGGGCCATAACGTTGGAAAAAACTGAAAATTTCTCAAAAAAATTTAGTTTCTCCGAACTACAAACATTCAAGAGCCATTTTTTCAAATTAATCAGTTTATTGGAACTAAGCCAGACAAAAGAAAAGCACTAATTTAATGACATCAGTCAGCAAAACCGTGTGTTTCAAAGTTTGTTACAAATTCTACTGAATACCTGAAATCCTGATTTTTCAGATTAATCGTTTTTGTTTTTTTGTAATCAGAAAAACATTAAATCATTAAATGAAGTCACGTTATCAAATTCAATTGAGTTTATTGTTGATCTGTTTCTCAGAATAACCACTACGTCGGGATAGCACCCAAAACAGATTTTAAGCAGTACACCATTTTCAGATTAAGAGATTATACCTGAGGATAATACCATAAAATTGTTCCCACAATGTTCTGCGAATATCAAATTGAGGTAAGACAACACCAAAATAGTACCTCTCAGGTACTCCCAGGTAACCGAAATAACAAGTTTTGTTATACGAGAGATATTTTGCTGTTTTGTTTAGGTATTTTACCTCTTAATCTGAGCTCTTTAAGGCCTGTACTCGAAAAGAATGCACCATTTTTACCGAGTGTAACTTTTTTGTCCGTGGGCAAAAATTTATTAAAATCTGCGTATAGCTAGTTTGAAGTGAGTTGTTTACATGTGCAAAATTCATAACAATCGGTTCAGTAGTTATTGAGATGTCATCGAAACAAGAAGAAAATCACCGGAGAATGTTGCGCCCCGTCATGGAAAATCCGACTGCGACCATGAGATGGATCGGAAGACAACTGGGAATCACCCATACAACTGTGTCTCGGGTGGTAAAATCGTTTAAGGAGTCCCAGACGATCTAGCGGCGGGCTGGAAGTGGAAGAAAATCGAAGACAGCTGACCCTATGAAGGCCCGGAAGGTGTTGGATTATTTCAAGTATAATCCGAACCTTTCGGTTCGCGACGCTGCTCTGAAGGCAAAGTGTTCCGCCTGGTCCGTTCAGCAAACCATGAAACGAGCTGGGCTTCGTGTATTCAAGGTCCGCAAGGCACCGAACCGGCGTGATCAACAAAACACGGCGGCCACATCCCGCGCAAGGAAGCTGTATCAAGAGTGGTTAACGAAACCGATGTGTGTGGTTATGGATGACGAAACCTACATCTATGCAGACCCAAAGTAGATACCGTACATCACAACGGGTACCATCAACAGGGAAATTTATCGCACCGAGTGCCCCCGGAAGCGTCTGTTGCCCTTCCTGCGGTCCCACGGAGGCGACGTTGGTTTGGTACAGAGACAATAACGTTGTTTTTGTACCAAAAACCGCCAACCCCCCAAATTTTGGGCCATAATGAAGGCCAAAGTTCGAAAATCGTCCAAGGTGTTTAAGATAGTGCTGGAGTTGAAGAAAGAATGGATGAAAGTGACCGAAAAGGTCGGCTCCACCATTGCACAAAATGTAATGAGGGGTCTTAAGGGAAAGGTGCGGGCTTTCAGCGATGGAAAAAAGATTGAATAAAGTAATTAAGCCGCAACATAATCCATATGTATTAATTCATTCCCTGAAAGTTTCAAGAAATTTAGACTTAAAATAAATTTTTGGCGAACACTTTTGTCTGGTGCATTTTTTCGAGTACAGGCCTTAATACCAAGGCCAGTTATTAAGACCAAAATTATTTATTCATATGCTGTTGTCTCCTGCTCGGGGAACGATAGATGAAGAGCCTTTCACACCCAAGCCAGCTCTACTGGTGCCCCCCCTATACTATGATATTATTATTTGTATTGTAATAATATTTTTTTATTACGTCATTTAATTATTTTGTGTCATAAAATGATAGTCTATTATTCCAAAAAATTCATTTCATTAAATAAAAACACTACAGTACGTATGAGATCCACAATAAATAATTATTGCAATGCAAGGCAACGGGATAGCACATCGAAATTTTTAGATATACTTTTCTGTATATGCTACATAATTTCATATCATCCATGTAATTCTCATGTTTTGTAAAATAATTCATGATTATTTTTTTCTCGTAGCTAAAACATATAAGCTTCTAGGTTCATAATGAATATACAAGTCATTCTACAATTGCAGCAGGACAACAATCAGCAAATATGTAATAACATATGAAATTGTTATTTTTTATTATGATAATCATTCATCATATTTCACATAGTCTTCAATTTGACATTGAATATATATATAGTAGAAATGGAGGGAGCATCATGGTATCACTACAATAGATCAAATTATTGGTTGCAGTGGCATATGTCCCGAACAGAGAAAAAAATCATTTTCTTGATCCTACCGATTCGATCTTTACTAACCATCCTGTGAAAAGCTTTACAAGTATTTCAAAATGTGTTACTTGGTTTTTTGGATCGTATCGTTGGAGGAAGATTCTTATGTACCCGCGGGTTTCGCGTAAGTGACTATGCTAATGGATCCACCCCACCGTTTTTAGCCCTTCATAGGCCCCATCGTTGCATGCCCTTCATACAGCGTTACTGTAAATACTGACCGGTAACAAAATTTAATCTTGCTGTTAAGCGGAGCCTCAAACAAGACAAGGTCTTAGAAGGGTTGGTGTCTACCTTACAAACACGATAGTTTTATGACTAAGATACATTAAGTTTTTTTTCCAAATTCTAATAGTTTTAACTATTTGCCAAATTACGCGAGACAAAATGCTACATTTTTCATGAGGTGATGTAATTGTATTCGAACCATACTTCTAAGAAATAACAAGTCACCGGTGAAAGTTTAATTGGATTTCAAAAGGCTCGACAAAAACCATCCGACTGCGAATCATTGTTTTATTCGTGTGAATCTTCACAGAGCGTGATTGTTGGATTGTCAGCAGACTGGCTGTGGAGCTGACGATGACTGGTCGATGCCAAGTTGTAATTACTGAGTGGGTTTGTTATCCCTAGGAAAGTTTGTAATGAGAAACCGTCCTTTACCCTTGCATTCGGTTTCTTGTTGGAGGAACATTATCGTTTTCTGATGGTGGTGGTATTAGTAAGCGTGAGTGAACTAATAGGTTCGGCAATTTGACTTTACAATTTTTGTTAACAAAAGCCAACCATATAAGTCTTCTTGAAAACACATCCTTAGACACGGTCATTAACCACTGAAGTTTCAAATAGCTGGTCCTCAAAATAAACCCTTTCAATGAAACTATTTCAGCAAGAACGGTTAATGTCTATTAGGTGTAGCCTCTAGCTCCATCTCCGGTTAAGCCTTCATCATAGTGCGTTAATCCACTCTCTAAACTACTATTATCAAATTAGTTTTAGATGGATCAAGTTTCTTACCTTGATTTGCCGGTAGGTAATATCAGACCCCCCCCCCCCCCCCCCCCCACCACCACAGGCCCAAACAACCACAAACACCCCCCCCCCCCAAAAATAATAAATTTATTTAATTACGAATCAATTTTAACCCCCCCCCCTCAACAAAAAAAACAAGGTTTTGCCCTTTTTTTTGGTTGTTTTTTTTTTTTAAAACAACCACCCCCTATATTTTTTCCAAAAAAAAAAAAAAAAGGTTTCTTAATTGTTTTTTTAAAAAAAGTATTTTGTATTTTTTTTGAATGCGGGAGTTCGAAAAAAGAAAAAAAAAAAACACGCTTTTAAAAATAAAAAGGCCCCCCCTGTACCAACGCATTTTTTTCAAAAAAGTTCCATGCCGTGTTTTTCAGTGTTTTTTTCTGTTAATTAGTTAATCATTAATGTGGTAATGCGCGTCCACTTTAACCCGAACTAAGGAGTGTATCGAATATAAGCTATCCACATACATTTGCGTTGTACGCATGTATTTGTGATGGTTTTTTATGCTCTGAACACTGCATGCTGTGCGTTTGACTGTCAGCTTTCTTTTGTTTACTTGTTTGTGCGGTTCAAATTCTGCGTTTTCAAAATGTCGCGTATTGAAAAGGAAGTGAAAATAAAGGTTCTGGACACATGGCTAAGTGAGAAGGGTATTACTATGCGAAAATTGGCGAAGCGGTTTGGAATTCATCATGCGAGTGTTAAAACCATCATTAATAAGTTTGGGGAACACTATTCTTTGGATGAGCTACCAGGAAGAGGCAGAAAACCCGGTTCTTCCAACCCGAAACTCGAGCAGAAAGTGGTATCTCTAATCATGAAGAACAAATCAATGTCAATACGTGATTTGGCCAAAACAGCAGGACCAAGTGTCGGAATGATCCAGCGTATCAAGAGGCGAAACCACCTGAAGACCTACAAGAAGCAGAAAATCTCGAAACAAAGTGCAGAACAGAAGAAGCGAGCAGCAACAAGGGCCCGGAAATTGTATTCGCGTCTTTTGCAGCGTCCGGGTGCATGCGTTTTGATGGACGATGAGACCTATGTAAAGGAGGACTCAAAAACTCTTCCAGGTCCACAATACTTTACTGCCGTCGTTGGAGAGGATGTGAGCGATGCGGACAGGTCGATTCAAGTGGAGAAATTCGGTCGAAAGGTACTGGTATGGCAAGCAATATGTTCCTGTGGTTTGAAGTCAACCATTTTTTACACTACCGGAACTATAAATGCGGAAATCTATCGATCTGAGTGTCTCCAGAAGAGATTGTTGCCTTTATATAAGAAGCATAGTACACCTCCACTGTTTTGGCCGGATTTAGCGTCGGCTCACTATGCCAAAACCACTCTCAATTGGCTTGCGGAAAAGGGTATAGATTTCGTTGAGAAAAATATCAATACACCAAATTGCCCTCAGCTTCGACCCATCGAACGTTACTGGGTAATCGTGAAGAGGGTCTTCAAGAAGACTAGTAAGGCAGCTGGGAACATGCAGGAGTTCAAAAAAATTTGGGCTCAAACGTCCAAAAAATGCGGTGCAACACTTGTCCGGAACTTGATGAAGAGCATTCGATCCAAAGTTCGAAAATTCGTGAAGCAATAACTTAAATTTCATCCGGTCTTCATTATGTTCAAGTTTAACCTCGTACAATAAAGGATCAATTTTTTGTATGAATAAAATATCGGTTTTCAACATAATTTGAAAGAAAGTTTGTGGATAGCTTATTTTCGATACACTCCTTACCCCCCCCCCCCCCCAAAAAAAAAAAAAAAAAAAAAAAAAAAAAAAACACCACAATATTTTTATGCGGTTTTTTCCCCCCGGTTTTTCCCCAAAAATCCCCAGTTTCCGATTCCAAGGGGGGGGTACGGGGGGGGGACCCCCCCCGGGATGGAAACCCCTTAGGGAGGGCCTGCGGGATCCGAGTTCCTCCAGGAAAGTGGCCATATTCAAATCTTTTCCAAAACAAGGGTTGTGACACATCAAACTTTATGATTTTGCAAAACTAGGTCATGTAAAGACGTTTTGAGGATTTCTGAACATACTGACCACTTAGGGGGCCCTGAGAGATCCGATTTCCTCCGGGAAAATAGCCATATTCAAATAGTTACCACAACCTGGCTTGCGACATATCAAACTTTATGATTTTGCAAAACTTTGTCTTCATAGGACATTCTGAGGGTGTCTGACCATACTGGCTACTTGGGGTGGCCCTACGGAATTTTAAGTTCCTCCGGGACAGTGGCCATAATCAAATTTTTACCCAAACCTGGCTTGTGTCATATCAAACTTTATGATTTTGCAAAACTAGGTCTTCGGAGGACATGCTGATGTTTCCTGACCATACTGGCCCCTTAGGGAGGCTTTGCAGAAACCGAATTTCTCCAAAAGAGTAGCCATATTCAAATCTTTTCCAAAACATGGCTTGCGAAGTATCAAACTTCTAATTTTGCAAAACTTTGTCTTGGGATGACATTCTGAGGGTGTTTGACCAGACTGGCCACTTGGAGAGGCCCGGCGGTATCCAAGTTTCTCCGGGAAAGTGGCCATATTCAAATCGAAACCAAAAGCTGGCGTGCGACATGACAAACTCCATGATTTTGGAAAACTTTGTCTTCGGAGGACATTCTTTGAAATGCTTACCATACATCTAACCCTGTCATTTTCCAGGAAACTTTATCGTACTGCTTATGCTTATAGGATAGATTGAAGAAAGAAGACCTCGATTCACTTTTGTAATCCGTCCGTCTACTTCGTACTCTTTTTCTGAATTTCTTTACGCTTTGGTGCACTATCCTTTATCTTTTTGTAAAAAATGGTTTAGTTGGAACATGTATTGGAACTGCTATTTGGGAAACTAGGAGAATTTAAAATTAACACTTCATATGATCACTTTAACAAAAATAAAAATAAAATATTGAAGCACTTTTTCAAAATTATCAATAGTAAACTCGAGCAAATTCATTTAAATTCCACTATAGGAAGCTTCTCTTTTGTCAAAAGAGGAGGAATTCGGACTCTCGAGGGTCACCCTAAGGGGCCAGTATGGTAAGAAATCCTCAGAATGTCCTCCGAAGACCTATTTTTGCAAAATCACAAAGTTTGATATATCGCCAGCCAGGTGATTATAGCCACTCTCCCGGAAAAACTCGAATCCCGCAGGGCCAGCAGCGGTGCGATTTTTCAGCAATTCAATATGCAAGAGAGAATAGTTTTTTTTTAGTGCAAGAATATCAAAATTGACGTGATGAAAATTAACCATCAACACCGTTCAAAGATCCAGAACCACATATCTCTTGTTTTTTTTTTTTTCATTAGGGCGAATCTAACATTGAGAGACTCTCTTTGGTTACTTTCTCTTCCATTCATATTCCAATCACCTTCACGTTTTTCATTCTACTATTTGTAGAGTATGCTAGCCAGCACTGTTGTGCTTCGATCTGTATTAAAGGATCCCTCGAACATTTTATAATGGCGGTGTAGTCAATGAAAGAGAGCGAGAGCGAGGGGTAATAAATGAAAGAGAATCTCTCAATGTTAGCTTCGCCCTAATGAAAAAAAAACCCGAGATACAGGGGATGATCAAAAAGGAGAAGACTAGCAAAATTTTGTCCAGATTCAAAGTGATACAGTTCGGTGAATAATTAACCGATTTTGATGAAGCTAGAAGCGTTCGACGGGGAATTATTCAAAATTTGATTTGACTCCCGGGCACCGGAGATATCACGGATACTTTGAGGTTATGTCAAATGTGCTAATTTTCTGCAGCTCGTTATTTTTTATGTTACTTGAAAATTGGAAATATTATATTTTTCTCAAAAAATAGAATTCATAACAAGTCTGTCAGTGGTTAAAGATCGTGAATCGGCCCATAAACGACCGAGATATGGCTATTTCCGTAAAATGTAGTTTTTTACCCTATTGCCTGACACTTCTTACGTTGAAAAACTCCTTTTTAATTTATCTGTAACTCTGCGTACCCTTAACCAAATTAGATGCAACTTTTTCCATACGATCACAAATTTATCCTAGTTTTTGGAAGAGTAGCGGACATTTCGTTATTTTCCGTAGTTCCGGATTCATTATCGGGAATCGTGAAGGAAGTACCCTACCAGTGTAATGGCCAGAGTTAGAACTGTATCAAACCTGGCTTGCGACATATCAAACTTCATGATTTTACAAACCAATACCACTGGTAGTCAACCTGAGAGTATTCTTTCACATTGGCCACACCTGGTGACGTTCCAGATTCCGGGTTCCCCCAGGGAAGTAGCCAGATTTCGAATGATGTCAAACCCTGGCTTGCGACACATCAAACTTCATGATTTTACAAAACAATACCTAAACTAAAAATAACTCAAAATTAATAACTCAAAATTAATTGAAAAATAACTCAAAATTAATTTGGCGTACGGAACCATCGACCTGGCGGAATAGAACTTAAATTGGGTATTATTTTTTATCCGTGTACATGTTTGCATAGAAGAAGACAAAAGGTGACAGGATTGAGTGCTTGCGCATGGGACAAATCAAGGTTAAGTGCTGAAGTGTGCAGTTCGAAATGCCATTAGAGCTTACGGAATTTCAACGGGGCCGTATAGTCGGTGCTCGAGAAGCCGGTGCTTCGATCGCTGAAACATGCAAACTGGTTGGTGTTTCCAGGGCCACAGTTTGCCGGATAATGTCGGAACATAAAAAACATGGAAAACATCGCCTGATAAAAGTAGCTGTGGACGGAAGCAGAAGATGGATGACCGGCAGCAACGTTCGTTGAAGCGCATAGTCAAAGCAGACAGACGCATTAGTGCTGTTAAAGCAACTGCTGCTTTGAACAATGCGCTTCAAGAACCAGTTGCTAAATCAACTGTCCGAAGGGCTGCACGACATGAATCTTTACGCTCGTGCGGCCATTTCTAAACCGCTAATAAAACCGCAAAACGCGGTAAACAGGAAGCGCTGGTGCAAGGATCATAAGGAATGGACGCCAGATCAATGGAACCAAGTTGTGTTGTCGGACGAATCATCTTTTACCTTGTTTCCAACTACAGGTCGAGTGTACGTATGGCGTACTCCTGGAGAAGCCTACAACCCTGGCTGCCTTCTGCCAACCGTTAAACATGGCGGGGGATCAGTTATGGTATGGGGTGCAATATCGAGACATTCTCTTGGGCCTTTAGTTGCTATGAAGGGAAAAATAAAGGCCAAAGATTATCAAGAAATATTGGATGACCAGGTATTTTTTAGAAAACCTTCACAATATACTTAAAATAACACAATTGCCCAACAGGTGCTGCCAATGATGAAGACCATCTTTCCTAATGGCAGAGGAATCTTCCAAGATGACAACGCTCCAATCCACACTGCTCAAATCATAAAGGCGTGGTACGAAGAGCATGACACAGACTTTCATCACCTTGATTGGCCAGCACAGTCACCAGACCTCAACATTATCGAGCCACTTTGGTCTACATTAGAAGCACGCGTGAGAAGTGTATTTCCACCACCATCATCTCTAAAAGCGTTAGAGAAGGTTTTGATCGATGAGTGGTATAAAATACCTATCGAAACAATCCGAAAATTGTACGATTCCATCCCTAGGCGTATCCTAGCCGTTTTGAATGCGAATGGTGGACCCACGCCTTATTAAACGCGATTTTCCTTTGAAACGATCTATCTAATCAAAATAACTGAATTATTGTTAGCATATCCGAACTTTTATATATTTTCGAAACTATGTTTGAATAATTTGCCATTGAATCCTGATGCCCACAATAGAAACCTCAGATTCGCCACCAGTGGTATTGGTTTGTAAAATCATGAAGTTTGATGTGTTGCTAGCCAGGTTGGACATCGTTCTAAATCCAGCCACTTCCCTGGGGGAACCCGGATCCCGGAGCGTCACCAGGTCTGACCAATGTGACCGAAAACTCTCAGGTTGAGCACCAGTAATCTTGATTTGTAAAATCATGAAGTTTGATGTGTCGCAATCCATAGTTTGGAATCGTTCTATAACTCGCCAATTCCCCGGGGGAACCCGGAATCCGCAACGTCACCAGGTGTGGCCAATGTGACCGAATACTCTCAGGTTGACCACCAGCGGTATTGTTTTGTAAAATCATGAAGTTTGATATGTCGCAAGCCAGGGTTTGACATCATTCGAAATCTGGCTACTTCCCTGGGGGAACCCGGAATCCGGAACGTCACCAGGTGTGGCCAATGTGAAAGAATACTCTCAGGTTGACTACTAGTGGTATTGGTTTGAAGTTTGTCATGAAGTTTGATATGTCGCAAGCCAGGTTAGATACAGTTCTAACTCTGGCCATTACACTGGTAGGGTACTTCCTTAACGATTCCCGATAATGAATCCGGAACTACAGAAAATAACGAAATGTCCGCTACTCTTCCAAAAACTAGGATAAATTTTTGATCGTATGGAAAAAGTTGCATCTAATGACCAGAGAAAAAAAAAAAAAAAAAGGATTTTAACAAAAAAAAATTTTCCAGAAAAGGGGAAAAAAAAATATTTTACAAAAAGACCAACATCCCTTTTTTTTTTGCCCGCCCACCCACTTTTACCCCCCACCCACATTATATATATTTTTTTTTCTCAGAAAAAAAAAAAATTTCCCCCTTTTTAAAAAAAAAAAAAAAACAACCCCCCAAAAAAAACAAAATTTCCAAAACCCCAAAAAAACCCCATAATCCCCCCGGTCCCCAGATCCCAACAAAATTTTAAAAAAAAATCAAAAAAAAAAAAAAAAACCCCCCCCCCACCCCTTCTCCCTTCCAAAAACGGTTTTTTTTTCCCCCAACTTACCCTTTTAATTTTGACAAAATTTTGCTAGTCTTCTCCTTTTTGATCATCCCCTGTATGTCATTTTCATACCTGAACTAAAACAATGAATGCTGCTGTGAGACAGCTTGAGGTTCTCTTATGAACCATGTTGATGTTTGTCACAGAAGCTCCGCGAATACTTCATTTATTCAGTGTTTTCTATCACACGAGCATTCCATTCATTGAGACAAACGCAAAAGTCCGATCAGTATCAAATCACGTTGGTGAAATATTTTCAATAGCGGTTGTGACAAAAAAAATGGTGTTAAATTTATTCGCAACGGAGCCCACCATCCCAGCCAAGGAAGAAAATCGTCTAGGAAGCGGACTAGTCACCAGACACTCACCCAAATTGCAGGTCAATACGTCTGCAGGGATGGACCGAAGGCCAGGTGCGCTATCGACTCTTGCAGCAAATGCACCTACCAGCAGGCAACCTATGATCCGGGCAACGCAATCCGTCATTTTCGCTCAAAGCATCCGAAGCGAGGAGTGGAAGTAGGTTTGCTGGACGAAAATGGCATACCCGCCCAATGTTTCGCCTTATGTACTAATTTCCACTATAATTATATGGTGATTTATTGTATTTTCGAATATGTTGAGTTTTTCACCAAGGAGACTTATTGATAAGTAATTGATACAAAAATTACGGAATCAGTTTTTACGAAAGATAATAATTAAAAATGTACTAAAGTAAACTTTAAGTGCATGTTACATTATCATGAATCATCATCTTAATCTTTTCTTAGTAATATGCATTCTGTCTTATTACTTACGACATTCATTCTTCGATAGCACTGCAAGTTGTTTTCAATCTACAGTTTCAGTACCTCAGTTTCAAATAAGTGTTTTTCATACAAAATGATTTAAAAAAATCATATATCGTATTGAGTCAACCACAGGATTCAAGTCCGGGCTGCTAGGAGGCAAAATGTCCTTTGGCCAAAATTCCATGTTTTCCTTCAGCCACGCTTGAGACCTTTTTGAGGTATGACACGGTGCTCCGTCCTGTTGAAAAATGACGTGTTGGAGTTCTCCAAAGTTGACTTTCATCCATGGCAGAACGTAGTCCTTCAAAATGTTCAGTTAAACCTCGGTATTATCTTTTTATCCAGCTTTGATAAATACTGGAGGCATTTTCAAGCCATTGGACCCAACTACGCCGAAAACCATGACTTCGGCCGGATGTTTGGTTGTAAACTTGAATTTCACGTTCTCTGGAACATCCTCAATCTTCTTCGGCGAAATAAACCTGCCTGTACGTGTGTTAGATACGGGATCGATGGAGAACATTTTCTCATCGGAGAATACGATGATGGTATGCTTATTTTTTAATGCTGACATCAAACGTTTCGAGCGCTCCAGCCGTAGTTGTTTGATTCGGTCCGTTACAAGGTCGCGCTTTACTCTTGACCTGGACGAACATTTCAAGTCACCTTTGACCATCCGTTGCATGGTAGTTTTTAAAATATCGGTTTCCTTAGCCAATTTCCGGATCGATCGGATAGGATTTCGCCTCACTTTGTCTCTCACTGATCTGATGACCTTCGGTGTGCGAGTGGACCGTGGACGGCCACTGCTCGGCTTCCGTGGATGTGGTCCATCAAGGAGTGAACGTTGGATACGGTAAACGGTAGCCAGATGGCATCCCACAATCGTTGCAATTTGTTTTACGGGCTTTTGGGCGAGCAGCAAACTAGTCACAACCTCCTTTGCGTACATTTTTCTCAACTTTGTTACTCGCGAACCACTGATAATTACACACACGCATTAAAACAGTAAAAATAATGTTTAAAGCTACCCAAAAATAAGTATTGAAAATTTTCGCATTTTTTTATGGGACATACTGTATTCCAATCATTTGAAAGAGTCGTGCAAAATAACGTATTTTTCAATACTACCCAAGTCATTTGAGCCAAGTGCTTTGAGCATAGCACACATGCTCTGCTATTCTCTCAGTCATTCATTACTGAATTGATAAAACTTTTCTATCAGTTTCAGTGAATCCTTCTGAAATTAAAAATGACTCATGAACTGGGTAATGAACTCTAAAAGCTCATGAATTCAGAATCAAAATAGCCTGGACAACGTTGAATGAACTAACAAAAAAGCTTCCTGTGGGCTCTTTTTTTGTCACTGTTTTGAAACTTGCAAAGAATATAAAAAATAAGATATCAAAACAGAGTACAGTGTGTTTACTTTAATTTGAACCAAATAAATGAGAGAAATTCAAAAAATGATGAGGTGGGCACTTTATTTTGCCTTCTAAAGGGTGTATTCGATAAAAATGGCACACACATATATACTCATCAAAATTAAACTGATTATCGGATTTTCTTGAAATTTTCAGGGAATGAAGAACTACTAATAAGTTTTGATTTACAACATTTGTTTTATTCAATTTCGTCTCCCATCCCGAATGCCCGCACCTTCCTTTTCACTCCACCCATCAAATTTTGTACAACTGATTTTCCCAGTGTTTTTGTTGTTTTTACCCAAATTTTCTTCAATTCTAGCTCTGTTTTTATAGTTTTGGGATGTTTGCGAAGTTCCGTTTTCATAATTGCCCAGAATTTTTCAATTGGACGAAGTTCCGGTGAATTTGGTGGGTTCATATCCTTTGGCACAAAATTGACTCCGTTGGCTCGGTACCACTCCAATACGTTTCGAGCGAAGTGGCAGGATGCTAGATCAGGCCAAAACATAGTTGATCCTTTGTGCTTCTTAATGAATAGCAAGAGACGCTTCTTAAGGCACTCTTCCGTGTAAATCGCACCGTTTATTGTTCCGGAAGTGATGAAGGGAGCACTTATTTCAACACATCCGCAAATCGCCTGCCAGATTAGAAACTTCTTTGCAAATTTCGATAGTTTCTTCTTTCGAACATCCTCCGGAACATCGAACTTCGACTTGGCAACGAAATATTCTTGCCCAGGAAGTTGATGGAAGTCGGCCTTGACGTATGTTTCGTCATCCATCACGATGCAACCGGATTTGGTGAGCAGCTTCGTGTAAAGTTTCCGGGCGCGGGTTTTCGCAGTGATGTTTTGTTTTTCATTCCGGTTTGGGGCTTTTTGCACTTTGTAAACATGTAACCCAGCACGCTTCATGGTTTTCTGCACAAAACCGACTGACACCTTAGACTTTTTAGCGACATCTCGAATTGACATGTTTGGACGGTTCTTGAATTGTTGTACGACTTTCCTGGCCATTTTACTGTCCATTGGACCACTTTTACGACCACTCCCTTCCTTCCTTTGGACACTCAGACGCTCCTTGAAGGTTCTTATTACACGAGACACAGTTGTATTTGCAATTCCAAGCCTTTTAGCAATCCACCGGTGGGACGCCCCTGGATTTTGATTGTGAGTGCACAAAATTTTCTCACGGACAATTTCTTGTTTCGACGACATGACTGGAACAACTGAATGTATAACTATGAAACTTGGCAAATGTAAATAATACACTATGGATAAGATCTACTCAAATTTCTAGGTTTTTTACTCATACGATTCAAAAGTTACAGAAGATTTTCTGTGTGCCATTTTTATCGAATACACCCTTTAGTGTAGTTGTAGCTGGAAGCTGCTTTACCAATGGAAAAGCATCAAAGTTTCCGAAGAGAAAATTAAGCTTTAAAGATTCTTCTTCTTTAGTATTTCAAGCTTATTGCTTTCACAATTAGCTTTTTGCTTGCTCTCAACTTAGTGTTCTAAATGCACTTCCACAGTTATTAATTGAGAGCCAAGTACCTTTTTTGCATTAGTATGATTGTGTGGCAAGTACAATCATACGCTATGCCCAGGTGTCCTTAACGAAAAATTCCTAGACCAGACCGGGAATCGAACCCAGCCACCTCCAGCATGGTGTTGCTTTGTAGCTGCGCCTTTATCGACTGAGCTAAGGGAGGACCCGAGCTCTAAAGATTATTTCATGAAATAAACACTTAATTAATGTATGACCGCATAACTATCTGAAATGTTGGCTTCGGCAATGTCGGCAACCGATTTTCATACCCTTAATTCTCGATATTTTTACATAAAAGCACTTTATAGAATACATTCATGTGTTAACTTGGTTATTCAGTTTTAATTTAAACATCTTTCAAAGAGAGATTTTTCTGCAACTTAACCACATGTACTTGAAAATGCTGTTGCTTGAGCTGCTGGTTTGTTGCCTATAATTGAACACATTTTCACACGCAGCTCATATGGAATGAAAGCTGAATTAAAAAGGGGCTGCAGACAATAATTAAACAAATTCCAATAAATAAAATAAAAAATACTATAAAAACATGCTGGATAGCTTTGTCGATTGCAATAGATGAAGGACCGAGGAGCAAATAAATGTAAACAAACTAAAACGGCAGATGTGATGCTACGAAATTACGCATAGGAGGGTGGACTCTGCTAAGCTTGCCAAAAATAGGTAAAAGCCTCTGTAAAGTACATATTACAGTGTTGCAAGTAACTGACTGTAGTTTTAAATGGGTGGTCAGTAGTGATACCACAAGTTTTATAATTCATAAAGAATTAGTTGATCTTCATCACCCTTCATCGACGCGAAGAGCTATTAATTTGAGCTTCCATCTTACGAATGCTTAACAAAACATCATCGCAGGAAAATTGAAACTGAATTATTGAAAAATACTACGCTCGAATACTAAATACTTCAACTACTGCTCAAGCGGCCAACATAGTCTAGTGCTTCTAAGGAATTGGACGTAGTAAAGGTAACGTTGGGAAAGGGTCTAGTCTTGACAACCAAGCCTGTCAAGCATCTCCAGCTCCAGATACCCAAAAAAATGAACTTTTAGGTGTCTCATAACGTTTGATGTGTTTGCTTAAGAAAAAAAGAAAAAAACCATGAAAAAAAAACCATTTCAATACTTTAAAACTATTAGAGTTCAAGTTGAACATCCTGGCTGGTACCAAAAATTAGATTCTAGTAGCTGGACGCAGTATTTCCTAAATGGGGGCGACCCCGGCGAAATGGTTATCATACATACCTCTCACGTCAAAGTCACGAGTTCAAATCTCACCCCCGGACACGTTACAAAAAATGCCCAAAAGGTATTTGAGTGGCTAACTTCGACGAGAGATGAACCAGCCCAGGGCTGAAAATCTCGATAATCAAGGAATTAGAAAATTAACACTATTTCCTAAATAAATTCTTAGTATACCTACAAAATTAACTTGTTATGTCAGTGGGCTGCAAAATGGTGAGTAGACAACTGGGGTGGAGCGTGCGTGCGTCCCCGCAACATAGCTATGGTCCTCACAAGTTCCTACCTCATGCTTCCACGGGTCAGGAGATGACAAAGACCGCCAGCTAAGGGTTGCGTAGACCCGTAACGCTGGTAGATCACCTTTTCGTGGTGCGTTACGGGGTATCAGATCTACCACCGAACCTTAGTCCGAATTAATTCAAACTAGGGAGCATATTTGTTTTTGTTGTCAAAGGAACGTATATTAGTCCTTATTACATTTTATGTCTTGTGAAAAGCGACAATACTCGGATTGACCCACCGAGGATTGGAATAAGGAAAACATGATTAGTCTTCATTAATGCGAATTCTCATTTTCTATTTGATGTTCTATAGTTTGAAGTGGTTAGGACTAGGATACTGATGCATGGTCAGTATCGGAGTCATTGTTTGTTTTGTTAAAAACACCGAATACTTCATCATTTCTCAATAGTGATGAAGTAACTCGACATGCACTAAACAAAGGATACGGGGTATACTACAATAGATCAAAATACTGGTCGCAGTGGTTTACGTCCCGAACAGAGGAAAAAAATCACAAGCATTATATTATTGCATTTATTCCACCCAAAATCAACACCATAAATGCGAGATCGCATCAATTCAACAGTTGTCAAGTAATCAAGCGTAAGATTAGCTTAATGAATATGGTGATGCATTATCAATACAAGTTGGTGTCTTATGCAGGGCTGGTAGTGGATTTGTGGATCAATAATAGTGACTTTAGTGACTAAAATAATAAAAACAGTGACCAAATAGTAACTAAACAGTGATTTCCAAATTTTGAACATGGTCCGTAGCTCGTTTTTGCGAAGCCTGTTCTTTACGCATGGTCGAAACGACTCCTAACATGACCTGTGCTACTACTTCTGGCATATCTTGGTTCTCAATTCCTTTTTTGAGCCATTGCTATGTGATGCAGCTAAAGCTGTTTTCACTACCTTAGTCACCTGAGGGTATTTATGCTCACCTACAGCCGTTTTCTTAGTAATAAACTGGTCTCAATACTTCTCAATTCTGTACTTTGTACAAGAGGTCAGCACTTCGCATTTTAACAAGTTCCATTCGTCGAGAAGAAGACCATAGTTGACCTAAATCAGCAGTAACTTGGCGATTTTCACAATATAGATACTTGAAGCTTTCACTGGATTCAACGGCTGGTGGGTTGAAGCATTGGTAATATTTTGTAAGCTCAGTGTACATAAAATGTATGAGTGGTTCTTCCCTCTGGAAGAAACCTTAGAAAATAGCATTGAAATTGTATCAGTATGCTTATAAACAGCTCTTATACTTTATCAAAGTTTTTTTTAAACAAATTATACTTAACAAGTTTTGCAGCTTTACCAAAAGAATATTCGGCTTAACAGCAGTCAAGCAAAGTCTGAATAAACTTAAATAATTGAATTTCTTAAATCTACTGTATCATAAACTAAAAATATTTGTATCAGAAATTTCCTAGAAAAAATATTAAATTTGAATGTATGCGTTTTAATGGAACTTTGACATCATTACGCTTTGATAAACTGGTCAAATTGCAGTGTATCCCGATTTCACCTATGGTCGAATTGAGTTCGCTTGATTGTCGGGATTTGATTTTTGGCTTATGTCGTTAGATAGCTAAACGATAAGATTTGATTGAACCTCTGTCAAACGTCAAATCGCTTGTCCCCTACCAGAAACCGAGTTCAACCGAGACGGCCACTGGGTTTATATGTATAGAAATTTGAAAAACTGTAATGAAATAGCTTGAAAAATAGTAAAAATAATTAATTAAGGATGTAATGTGGGACCACGTGTGTCGCATTCATACTAATCTATAGTGCTGTGACCGACCAGCGATCTGCATTTAACAATTTCCATTGAGGTAGAGGTGGGACAACGTTTGCCACGGCATCTTGTTTGAAATATAGCTAATTATATTATTACAAATAAATAATATAGTGCACCTTAAATAATTTTAATTATAGTAAGTTGGAAAAACTCACTATCGCTTGCAAATTAAAGTAAAATAAATGACTGACGCCGACGCATCATTGACGGTCATTGTGCGGTCAAAGCGTCACGAGCTATTGTGCGGCAGCCTTTACTCAGACTTTTGACCGCCTTATGGAAAACAATGTCATGAAAATTATACCAAACCCATCTTTGCGGAAGAAAAATATAAATACGAAACTGGTCTCACAATATGCTTTTTTCTGCTGTCAATTACGGTCAGATTTACACGTGGGACGATAAATACACTTGTATGTGTATATTTCTCGACTTTTATATAGTCTTGCCAGATCACTTAATTTGGTTGACAACAATAAAAGGTACAAATGATTTTTTTTTAACTTTTTACAATCGGCGGTGCGAAAATAGTGCCTTTATTGATCATTTTCCGAAAAATAATGACTTTAGTTACTTTTGGGTGCAAAAAAAAAGGCTTTTTAGTGACTAGACTCAAAATAGTGACCAAGTCACTAAAAAGTGACCTACTACTTACTACTACTTATGGCATTACAAAAGATATGGCATTAGTTCGATCTTAGTAGGGCCCTTTTCAGCATAAATCCAACTTCAAGATGCACTAGACGTAATGCATATGCCCTATATATGCATGCTATAATAGCCTCGTGGTTACTTGGGGAGGAGCTGGTGAGTCGTGACCTATAGATTAAGAAAAGCCTATTTAAGTCTTTGAAAACTTAAAGCATCACATTTGGCTTGGTCCAATTACCTGGCGAAATAAATTAATTTGGTAATTTATACTCTCCGAGTTCGGAGTAATAACCCATTTTGCTCAACCAAAACTCAACCAACTCAAATCAATCAAAAGTTTGCGTGAATTTGCCGGTTTTCTCATAGGTTTTCTGTCAAATTTACGTCAACGGAACGCAAACGTATTCGTTGTGGGTAAGCCTATACTAACGAAAGTGTCCAATAAAGTATGCTGATTTGAAACAAAAATGAACTGCAGAAATGAATCAAAAATGAGCTGTAATCATACCTCAACTCAACCCTTTCCCTCTATAGAACAAAAAAAACAACCGTTACAAGAGGGTTGAAATCCACGCCCGACCAACCCCTTCCCCAACATAAGCTAACCCGTTCTTGTCACCTTTTGTTTTTTGGAATCCAACTAGTTTCACACCACCTTACGTTTTTGTTACTTTCCTGCTACCGATTGATGCATATACATTCATTGTTTTCTTCTTTTACTTCTATTTTCTAGCACATATGCAGCGCGCTTTATGCCGTCTCTGAGCTCTGCAGCTGTTTTTTTTTCTAGATGAACGTTTGCATTGTTTCACCTTTAATAAGTGGATTAAAACCAGAATCAACCGCTAGTGACAATCGAGTTAGTTTTCACTCGATACGTAATACATTTCGTCAGAGTTGGTCTAAAGTAGTAAAATCATGGATCAATTTCCACTGAGCAAAATCGTCGGACTTGATCGAAAATCGAACACACGATCTGTGATACCACATCTTTGTCGACTTGAACATTCAAGACCTCATACATATATTGCCTGTTTCTGGCCCTCATGCTAGTAATCCAAATTGTTGAATAAACCCTAACGCTCTAAATCCATTTCTACAAACGAACCCGCTGCCGAGGAAAAGCTAGTTGACATAGTTTTCCCCCTTTTTGTCCTGCGTCGTTCCCTGTGCGACCGTTCGCTAACTTTACGCGACTATGTAGAAGTTGTTGTTGTCACGTGTTCCTGATGTTTTCCTTTGTCACAATACACCCTTAGCACACATTCGATAGACGGTTTTAACATTGTTCCTTTCGGAATCTGCAACTATGTGAAGCAAACCGGAATGAGAAAAAAACCAACTCCCAATTGTTGTTAAATTTCGTTTTTTCCCTGCATCAAACACGTCGCACAAGTATGGGAGAAATTTAAATTTTAAATGGAATTCCACGCCAGCCGTCGCTATGAATAATGGCTCAACGGCACGCTATACACATATAGGCACAAGGATCAGGAATGAATCGGACGAGTAGCACATTGAACTCAGCTGGGATTTCCTTTTTATTTAGTCGGGAAAACAATGATTGTTTCCAATATTGTTGGATTTGAAGTAACGATTGTCCAACCGAATCTCGGATAGTTTCAAGTATTTTCCGTTGTTTTCTGAAGTATCCTTTTATCAAAGGCAATACATTTCATAATGTATTTGATCTGAAAGCCGCAGGATCTATAGTTGGTCAAACTAGAAGTGAAGGTTAGGATCATTATGGCAGAATACAATTTCCAAATTATTTCTGTGTCGGGTTTGATCTCAGGTGCAAATTTAACGCCATTGAAGGTTAATATTTACCAAACAAAGATTACTCCATTGCTACTTTGCAAACATGTTTAGGAAAAAAAAATCCCCTTAAAATATGCACAACATATCGATTTTCATCCCCTTGTCTTGAAAAGTTTCTTTTCATTCCAAGGAAAGAACAACAGCAGTTGAACTTTTTCTTCTTAGCTCAGCATTTAAGGGATGCTCAGTGGTAGGAGATTTATTTCTCAATACTATCCTCCCCAAAATATTACTCAGCATCCATTTTGTCACGTTTTGCCTGGTTTTCACAAACGCCTTCCCTCCGCATAAACTCACCAGGCCTTATGAAAAAGTAATAACATGCGCACCTTAACATCCCAAACAGTGCACATCCCACGCACAGCAGTAGGCGAAGTCGGACGGAATTTTCTTCTATCGTGTTGCTTTTCACCTTCGGAAGGTCGGAAAAAGATTTTCATCATTTTTTTTGTGTTATTTACTAAACCCCTTGCGTGCGGGCAGATTACCACTACCCCTTCAAAAGGAGATAAAGCTGAATGTTTTCTCATAAGATAAATTCATATCAACGAAAGAAAGTTGACAAGTGATTTGACTGTTACCAACCCAAGTTTGCGTCGTGAGGGAGGACAATTGTTACGCCAGTCATTGACTAGCCTCAAAATCAATAGTTATCACTTCCAAAACTCGCGTCAAACAACATTCTCTCGTCAAACGATAAGATTAAGGCTTGTTCGCGACATAATCTGTACACCCCTAAATACGTATATCTCTGGAAATACTTCATCAACGAGTGAAATATTTTGTAGACAGATGAACGTATGTCTGTTCATTGTGTTAAATCAATTTTTGGTGATACTACACGCTTTTAGATCGAAGATGACGTCGAAAGAAGAGCAAGTGCGACAAGCAATTGTGTGTGGTCACAATGAAAATCCGGATCTGTCAGTAGGAAAACTTGTAAAAAAGCTTGGTTTTCTGCAATCACTGTCCAAAAAGTTCTTAAATCTTTCGATACACGTTTGACAACAGCCAGGAAGGCTGAGAGCGGAACAAAAACGGATCTCAGGAACCACAAGAAGGACGCGAAGGTGAAGCAAATATTGCAGCAGAGACCAGATCTTTCGGTACGTACTGTGTCTAGAAAAAAAATGTCCCCAACTTTCGTGCATACTTCCAAGTACCGGCAAGGTATGAAGTCGTTCAAGGTGGAAACTGCACCGAACCGTAATGTCAAACAGAATGTGCCGGCTAAAACCCCGGCTCGCAAGTTGTATCGCGAATATTTGACGAAGTTGTCCTGCGTGATAATGAACGATGAAACTTATGTGCTGGAAGACTTTAAGCAGCTTCCCAGAATGTCTTATTATACTGCCTTGCAACGGAACGGCGTAGAGGAGCATTTCAGGACGAAGAAAAAGGCCAAGTTTCCCAAAAAATGTTTGGTTTGGCAGGCAATATGCAACTGTGATCGAGCAAGCCAAGGCATCACTACTGGAAGGGTAGACAAGGAAATATACCGTGAAGAATGCCTAAAGAAGCGATTGTTACCATTCCTACGCAGCCATGACACTCCCTCGCTATTCTGGCCTGATTTGGCATCTTGTCACTACGCCAAAGATGTTTTGGAATGGTATAAAGCGAATGGAGTCTATGTTGTACCGAAAGAGGCGAATCCAACGAACTGCCCGGAATTGCGACCTATCGTGCGCTTTTGGGCTTTCGTGAAGAGAGAACTCTCTCAATATAAACAACAAGCTACAACTATAGAAAAAAATCGAAAATCTTGGACAAAAGCAGCAAAATCGGTTGCAGAGAAGTCTGCATAGACCCTAATGGCTGGAGTAAACTTAAAAGTTCCTAGTTTCTTCATGCAGCCTAATAAAGTAACTGTAATTAGTTTTAAAATGATCAATAATGCATAGTTAAGTGAATAAAAAATGCATCTTGGTTTGAATTGACAGCAAATTTGATATGTTCAGATTTTATCGCGAACAAGCCTCATCATGACCAGACATAGAAACAATATAGTAACACATTTTTTTCCATTCTTACGTCACTCACGCCTTCCTTTGTAGCTACAGCAGACCACTCACGCTCAAGGATTTAATACAAGTATAAAGAGACGTTAATACAAACAAGCTCGTGAATTCGAGCTCAACACAACTTTATGCTTCAAAGCAATCATCTTTGGTCATATCAGAAAATTAAAGTGTCGTACAATGAGCATTTTTCATACACATTATTCCGACAGTCGACTGGTACAAGCACAAATCTAGTAATTTGAAAAAAAAAAAACCAGTTTGAATCCATTATTTTTGTACCTTTAAAGTCTTTTTTTAGTTTGTTAGACGTTACGACCATCGACAAAAAGCGACAGCTACATAACAGTTGGATGACGATAGCTAGCGTCAATTTTGTCGGGCTAGTCTGGCAACGTACGCAAAAGACATACTACTCTGATCAAAAAGTTCTCGGAATCACCACCGTGTGGCGCTATCGGTCACCTGATTTGAGTTTTCTTTTTCTTTCTAGGTTGCCACATCTGTTATTGATATTCTATGAAATGTTTAGCTTGATAGCATTTTATAAAAGTTACGCCGTATTAAGTACATTTGCGATTGTGTGTGTACTCGATTTTGTACAATTTTCAAAATGGAACTGAATTTGCAACAACGAGTTTGTATTAAATTTTGCGTTATCAATAGGGCGACGACATTTCAGATGTTAGAAAATTGTTTCGGCAACAATACTCCGAAAGAAACACTCGTTTATCAGTGGCACGAACGTTTCAGAAGTGAACGCAAGTCCGTGAACAGTGATGAGAGAAGTGGTAGGCCATCGACATCGAAAACCGACAAAAACATCAAATCAAAGAATGGATGGCCGTAGACCATCATGAATTCCTTTCACAAAGCCAGACCGTCAACAAGGAGTATTATTTTGGCGTTACGAGACATTTGAGTGAAGCAATTCGCCAAAAAGACCAGATTTGTGGGCAAACAACTCGTGGATCTTTCACCGTCACACAATGCCATCGTTACTATGAATACCATTCAGCACCAACCGAATTCACCGTTCCCTGCGACTTTTTCCTATTTGGTCGACTCAGACTACTGCTCCGCGGAACGTGTTTCAGCACCCGAGATGAAATCATTGAAAAATCGAAGATGGCTCTGATGGCCATACCGCAAACCGAAAAAATGTGCAAATGCGCTGGCATAATTGCGTTGCAGTCGAGAATATCGATTTTTATGTATATTCTTGTATTTTTTATTTCCTTAATAAATTCCGGGAACTTTAGATCAAGGTAGTAAGTAGAGCTGCAAAACGATGAAAGACAACAGACTCGCAACCAAATATTGATGCACATCAAGTCTTCTTAGCCAGTGGATGTAAATGTACATTTTTTCCCAAACCATCGGCTCCTGCTAAATGTTGAATAAAAAAAACGAAGAGAAGAAAAAATTTCGCCTTTTTTTTTAAACACAGTTTCAATCAGTTCAAAGATTGTGTTTGACGATCAAGCCATCAATGTTATTATAAAAAATCCAATGATTTGTCCAATAGATTCCAGAAGGTATGCATTGAAAAATGGACTGATTTAAGCGATTTTTCATACGATTATGCATCGCCAATGGCCATGGCGAAAATAGTCAAGCAACTACGCTCGATGGTTTTTCTTTTCTGCCGGATCCAGCTGGAACAAAGAAGTTGGACATCCGGCAATTACAACACCCTTTCCCTTCTGGAGAAAGGCAAGAATGTCGAACGGAAGTCTGATTCCTGATTCATGATTCTGGTATCTCCCACATCAAGGTGCTTTTGAGAATGTAATGCCCAAGCCACTTTCCTTTACTTCGGAGCTTGCGGCGAACGCAGAGATATACAGTGTGAAGTCCCTGCTGGAAGTCAAGTAGTAACACGCGAGGGAGGATGTGGTCTTTGGGATGGACCTATCCTCGGTCCATTATGCCATGAGATCACCGAAGGTGACAGACCGGCTGAAGATAAACCTTGTACCGAAGACTACCTACCCTCCCAAAGTTCCCCAGCTGCGACCGCTAGAAAAAATTCGGGCGTACCTCAAACGGAAAATCCACCCACAAAATAAGGCTAGACCGAAAAATATAGGTCATTTTGTATGCGGAAGCAATATAAATATGATAGAGTGACGTGGAATTCTTCAGAGAGAAAACCAAATTTACCGGTTTAGGCTCAACGCAAAGTCTCGGCCAAAGGAAATGCTCTCATCTCGGACTCCAGCCTACATAGGAAGCGATGTTACCGAAGCAGATTGTTGTAAAATTTGACCGCATAGCGAGTTTGTTGTTGGAGATATACAGAAGCTTTATTTAAAATACAATACATTATGATTATCCGCAACGTGGACTATCGAGCTTAGTATCTGAATAACAATATGTTCAGAACCTCAAAAAAGTTTCTAGGTTCTCAGATAACTCATCTAATAGAGCATCAAATTTTCCCGATTTATTCCCGATCCGCCGAGGAGATGTTTCGGGTTGGATATTTTCTCGACTTCCATGGGGACAGAGTATTATTGTGCTTGCTAAACAATATACAAGCTCATGCATTAGCGATGGCATAGAAAGTTATCAATCTGAGTATTTTTGTGTAACTGTTGAAGTTAGAAGCAGATGTAGTAGTTTCTACTACACACTTAATATCCATGTATCTTTCTTCTGTCAACTCTAGCTGTCTATAATTGTTGATTTTTTTTACGCATTAAGACGAAGATTTCAATTAATACAAACCGTTCTCCACTTCAAACAAATATTCTTGCACAACTGTGTTGCTATCGTGACTTTTTCAATTGTTTTTGACCGACAGCATTCACACTAAACAAGTTTTGCTTTTTAGTTTAAAAACCCCCGTAAAACCAAATACGATTTCCACATGGTTCGCTACTGCGCTACAATGATTATGATATCTGTCCTGTGTTATGAGTTTCTACAAAACATAAATTGTTATGCAAATTAGGAGCTCCCTAATAAATGCCACGTGTTCTAGCTAAATTAATTCGTACTATGCACCCAACGTCAACATGTACATGTACATCGCTTCATGCTGTATATGCATTTGATGCTTATGGAACTATTCTAGCATAAATAATGTGGCTTCGAAATAACACCCCAATGTGCTTAATGCCTGCAAATGAGGTGCGGTTAGGGTTGAACGCTAGTTTGTCTCTCACACGACATATAAGAGCAACTAAGAATCAAGTTGAATTCGAAATGAAGGATTGTTTGAACTCAGAATTACTTCTCCTACATTTACGGTATGTAACAACGGTCTGATATTTTGAGTTCGATCTGCCTCAACTCTCTCATAGGTCGTGCAGTTTGAATGCAATATTTCTCGCACTCGGACTGTGGATAGTCACTGAGTTCAATCAAAATGAAGTTGCGTTCTTGTCACATGTTCTTGTCACACTACATATATTTACACAAGTGGTTAAAGTCTTGCAGTGTATTTATTGATAGTCTGAATTAAAAACCAATTAATTAAAATCATATTTATACAATCAAGTTAGGAGTGATTGATAGATTTACATTTCCAACGAATCTTATTAACTTGGTGGATGTTGTGCTTTGACGCAATGTTGCACCAAATTCAATACAAGTTTATTATGATGTCATTATCAGTATATTGAATAGCACCTGGCGGCCACTAGGTCAAACTGAACGAAAGCGTTAATGGACGCCTGCAAGATCCACTTCAAAATTGAGACGTTTACTTATAAGAAAATCATCAATGGTTGTTAATAGTTATGTCTTCCGATTGCTCGAATCATATTTACATTATCATGAACATCCAAAATTAGACCATCCTTCGAATATGTACCATATGATATTTTTTATGTTTATAGGAATAACACCCAGTCATTTACTTTTAAACTTACATTTATCTGCGCATTTACTTACGGACGTACACAACGAGCTGAATGACTTAATGCTTACCAAGTTGTGTAAAATAAACCTTCAATACGAATATGATTCAATCACCGTTTAGGTGTGTGTCGCGGATTTGTCTAGATCGGTTGCATGCAATCCGCACCATGTATTGGATAGTCATGGAGCAGCATGGTTGATCACAAAACTAATGACCGTTGAACCTCAATAGTGTTGCTTAGTGTTCGGAAAATCGTACTGAAATATCAATCGTTGAGACTAAGAGTCTCAAAGAGTGAATTAAGTCGTGTTTGCATTAAATGAGCGATTCTTATGCTTGAAATTCTCATTTATGTTCACTCAAGACGCCATACACTCATTCCGGCTTAAAACTTCTACAAACTTCTCAAGCGACAATTTATTGCATACTAATGCAGGTCGTGTTTGTTCTCCATCCTCTGCAATAAAACAACAAGCGTAGAGCAACGTCATGAGACGATGCAGTGAATTTGTAAACGTTTAAACTAATCGGTTGTTTGTACATTGTTCAATTGCATCTTTCGGTTTGGGCCCTGAACAAAACCTGCATCATTTGATTCCTTGCAGTTTTTTTTTGGCTAGGAATCTTTTGAGAAATTTCAGCGGCAAGTCAAAGAAAAACTGATTGTTGCGCTTATCAGTATGAAATTGGGGTACAACTCAGCATGGTTTTCCTTAAATTAGCGCAGCACTAGTTTAATTTTCCAGAATTAATGCTTTTTCATTTAGCTTCATGCGGTTTCGGGTCCCTTTTTGCCCACTGTGGAGTAGCTTTACTTTTCATCCGAATCCTGACGTGATCGGAGTTTTTGCCTTTAAAAAAATTGGTGCCAAGCCTTACGCTAAATGCAATGGCTCAGTAGGGATTCTTTGTCAAGACCTGAATCTAAGAGTCAGTTTCTTTGTGGTAATATCACATTAATTAGTTTCTTTTTAAGGATCGTTACTCCGCGTATGGGAGAATACCAAAATAACAATCTATTTTATTTATTTATTTATTTCGTCAACCAACGTAGACTTTTTTTTCTTTTCTTTTTTTATCTGTGTTTGTGTGTTTTTTTTTTCTTTTTCAAAAAATGTTCAAGTTAAAAGAAATCCATACATTGTATAGTTATAAGTGTTAAGACAATTTAGAATTTAAAATTAATGTGTTATGTAAACCATACTTTAAATTCCCACCCATCTTCCCATCCGTAATTTGTAATTCCTATTAACCTCGAGACGGCCGCGAGTAATCGGTCCATTCCAACGAACTTTAGTTATAAGATAAATGATTTAAAAAAAATATGAAAACTTGGCTCTGTAAAGTTGATTCGATTGAGACTGTACAAATAAATGATTAATAAAAAAAAACCAACGTACATTTGCATATAATTTTTTTACTTATACGTTTTTTCTTATGATAGGGGAAGGTGCTCTAATGTGGGTCTATAAATCTTGGATTCGGCCTATTCTTAAAATTCGAAGTAACTATAAATTCACTATTTTTACCCTGAAAATCAAAAATATACAGTAGTATTGTCTCACTGACAAATCAGTATGAAGACAAATTAGAGACAGGCAATTTTTAACGATAGGCCAAATTCTAGATCCATAGACCCACATTAGAGCACTTTCCCCTATATCAAAAAAAAAAATAAATTAAAGGGGTTTTTTTTTTTTTTTATTATTTTTTTTTTTTTTTTTTGTATTTTTTTTTTTAGGTTTTGCCGTGACATGGTTAAGTCTACACGCTCATTCGGATTTACCCAAAATTGAGTAAAGTAAACCCAAAATCATAAAATTTGGAACTACTCAAAATAGGGTAACCGGACCTAAACCCAAATTTGGGTAAACTCACGATTTATTTGATTTTGGGTTAGTTCTACCCATTATTATAAAATGTGGTTTTTATGGAAATTGGGTAAAATATTTAAATAAAAAATAACCAAGGCTGCTAAAGTTAAGCTTTTTCTTTTTTATTGTTTTCAAATAAAGGAACTGCAAGCCATCCATAATATTGTTACAAGATAAACGACGGGTAGCTCCGGTGCTGGTGCACATCGCTCACGCATTCCGGGAATTCCTAGGCCATCAGTCCGATCATCTCGAAAAGGCTCTGCTGGAAGCGTTTGGTTAGCTTCCACTGATCGAACAGCTGCAAAATGTCGAAGTTTTCATCGAGGCACTTGTAAACCTATACATCCTCCCGGATACTTACCAATGACTACTGCACATAATGGATGCTCTCGCGAACGATCTTTTGCGTTCTGGATATGCTTCCGGAACAAATCGAAAATCTCTGCATTAGCTTTCGGGAAGCATTCGGAAGCTTTGATGGAACGGCGCTCTGTTGGATGAGTTTAGTAGGGTGTTGATCCGGCAGAAATTTGTCCATCATCGGCGCTCCTAAATCCGAGATGGTCAGGATACATTCCTTTGCCCTCGGAACAAGCTGCGAATCGATGCACCCTTTTACAATAAAGATTAATAAAAAAAACTCCGTTGGCATGTCCTGCTTCTTTTTTTAAACAGATTGCACCAAGTTACCTGAATTCCAAAGAATCAATCACTGTTTTTAATCGTAAAACTTAAGTTTTTTTTTATCTGGAGAGTACAAATATGTGTCCATTTCACAAACAGTAGACGTATACCAAATTTATGAAGAATAGAGTGAGATCTACCCACTTTCATAAATCGGCCTACCCATGGTATGACATATCAGCCTGTTTTATGAAAATGGGTAAAAGTTACTCAATTTTGGGTAAATCCGTATGAGCGTGTAACCAAAAACCAAAAAAAACCCCAAAAACATTGCCCAACCCACCCCCCTTTTAAAAAATTTTTTTTTTTTCTTCTTCCCAAAACCAAAACCCCCAAAGAACTCCCAAAAAAACCACGAAGGGTTTCATAAAACAACGTTTATGCTAAAAATAAACCCAAGGTTTGAGATAGTCTCCCCGCTCTCACGATCTTTCAAGTAGTTTTCAAGATGCATTCTAAACAAGACGAGCTACGCCAGCAAATCTTGGGCGCGGTGATCGATAATCCTGGTCAGTCGCACAGATGGATCGGCAAAAGGCTTGGAATCCACCATTCCACCGTGTCTCGCGTTGTGAAGATGTTCCAGGAGACGAAGACCATCGAGCGGCGCGCTGGAAGCGGCCGAAAACCGAAAACGGAATACCCAGAGAAGGCGCAGAAGATAAGGCAGGACTTTAAGAATAACCCGAACCTTTCCACCCGAGACGTGGCCAAAAAGGTCAATTCGTCGAAGTGGTTCGTCCAGCAGATCATGACGCGGGCTACGTGTTTTTAAGGTCAGGAAGGCGCCAAACCGGACTGACAAGCAAAACACGGTGGCCAAATTGCGTGCGCGGAAGCTGTACCGTGAGTGGCTGGTCAAGCCAGGCTGTCTCGTCAAGGACGACGAGACATATATCAAGGCGGACACCAAACAAATCTCCGGCCTCGAGTTTTTTGTCGGTACGTCCTGCATGGAGGTTCCGGAAAAGTTCCGGAAGAGAAAGATGGACAAATTCGCGAAGAAGTACCTGTTGTGGCAGGCGATCTGCGAGTGCGGACGGTACAGCAAGCCGTTCGTTACAACCGGCACCATAAACGGGCAGATTTATCGAGAGGAATGCTTGCAGAAGCGCTTGCTGCCCTTCCTCCGCTCCCACCGTGGTCCCACGCTGTTCTGGCCGGATCTCGCTTCGTGCCATTACGCCAAGCCTGTAATGGATTGGTACGAAGCGAAGGGCGTTAATGTGGTCCCGAAGGAGGCGAACCCGCCAAATACACCAGAACTTCGTCCGATCGAAAAATTTTGGGCGATAATGAAGAAGAAGTTGAAGAAAAGCGAAAAAACATTCAAAACCGATGAAGCTTTGAAGAAAAACTGGGATAAATTGTGTAAGGAAGATGGACAAAGCCTCGCCCAAGATCTCATGAGCAGTGTTAAGAGATATGTACGAGCATTCAGCTTGGGGGAGGAAATTCAATAAATAAATTATGCCAAAACATAGTTAATATATAGTTATTTGATCCCTGAAAATTTGAGAAGTATCCGATTTAAAATAAATTTTTGGTGATCATTTTTGTGTGTCTCATTTTTTCCGAGTCCAGTCTTTATAATTGTTATGTTTTTGTATACTCCATACGTGGAGTAACAATTATGATGATGTAGAAGGAAATATTCTCTCATCACCATTATTCCCTAAAAGTGGACGGTAATTTTTGCTAGAACGAAAGATATGAAGAGAAAGTGTTGATAGTTCCGCCAGTGTACAGCAGGCTGTGAAAAGTTGAACAGAAGTATTTCAAAATTGAGCGAAGGGCATGTGTTATATTCCCATGGTGATGAGAAAATATTTCCTTCTACATCAAAGGATTATGTGCTTGCTTGGAAAGACTGCCCAACGCTCAAGTTCATACTACTTCTATTCAATTTGCACAACCTGCCGCGCTCTAACGGAACTATCAATACTTTATCTTCACATCTCTATTCTAACGAAAAAAAAACTTTCCACTACTGGAACCTCATGGTGATGCAAAATTATTTCCTTCCTAAACAACATCATCATAGATCGTTACTCCGAGTATGAGAGAATACCAAAATAACAATCATAATGAAATATTCTTTTTTAAAAAAATGCTTATTTTGAAAAATAGCGTAAGTCTTGCTCTGTTCAATTCATCAATGTGATCCATACTTTATATAAAATTTAGCAGTAAAATGTCAAAAATGTACCGTTACATATCTAAGAAACGATCGACAAAATAGTACGGATTACTATTATTGAAAATAATCTATAAAAGGTGCAATAACTTTCCTTAAACCTGTTAAATTGATCCATAGAATGTAAACATTGTGCAATAAAATATACTTACATGTTCCAAAAATACTGGCAATGTTCCGTAGATAAATTGCTGATGACCCATTAAATGGTGAAAAATGAACCATAAGCTTATAAAAATGACTCATAGTAAATCAGCATTGTGTGCTAAATCATGCATCATAAATTATGCCTGCATTTTACCAGGTATGGGCACTATTTATTAAATTTGATCCATAAAGATTTTAAAATTGAAACCGTTACTACTCAGATTTAGTGACATGCACTTTCTTTTAGGTATCTGGGTAAAATATTGCTGCCAAAGAAGGGTCGCGAAGTTTTTGCGGAGTTGTAATGTGGATTGAAGAACTAAAGCGGCAGAAAGCGGTCGATGTTTCCGACATCCGAAGGGCCAACAAAGTGCAGATTCGATTCCAGGCAAACGACTGATTCTACACACTATCAAAATGTCATGTAAATTTCTGTCTCCTGAGACCGTCCGTTAGCACATAAGAATGAGTTCAAGGAGATGAGAAAATAAATTCAATCAAATACATCTTTCGTCGATTTGCGTGTTTGTCAGTTTCAGGAGACATAATTTTACACTTAATCTTTCTTTACGTTCACTGACTTTTTACAAACATGAATTACGCCTCGTGTAAAATTCATAATTTCTAAGTGTGCAGCATTTGCCTGGTATAAGGCAAACGGAACCATGAACCATTTTTTGAAGATTATGGTTCGTTATTCAAATTATTATAGATCTATGGCAATTCGTTAATGGAAACTTTTAATGGATTTTATGGATCATATGCACATATGTTAGTGCACATAGGTTACATTCTGTGGATAAATTTTGCAAGCTTAAGGAAAGTTATTGAACCTTTTATGGATCATTTGCAATATGTTTATGGATAATCCGAACAATTTTATCGATCATATCCTTGATACATAGCAGTACATTTTTGACATTTTATTGCTAAATTTTATAAAAAGTATGGATCAAATTGATGAGGTTAATGGATGGTTTCAATTTTTTGAGGATTTGCACCAAAGTATTATGGGTCAAAAATGAGTTTTTCAAAAAAAACAAAAAAAAAAAAACAAAAAAAAAAAAAAAAAAAAAAAAAAAAACAAAAAAAAAAAAAAAAAAAAAAAAAAAAAAAAACAAAAAAAAAAAAAAATCAACAAACAAAGAAAACAACAACAAAACAGCCATTTTCAATTTCTATCATCTGTTTTCAATCTTAAAGTAGGGTAAGGGGATGTAATGTTAGCCTAGCTCCTTCATTCGGCCTATGTACCAAATATGTCATTAAATCAGCGATAATCAACAAAATTATGTTGCCATCATGATGACCGATTCAATTCAAAGAATTTCGGACATTATTAATCAATTTACTATTGTTCACTTCCGTGTATTTTAAGATTTTCGTAACTTTTTAGACATCATGATTTCACTAGCTAAGCTGAACAAATTAACTCCTGATCTTCGAATGATCTAAATTTGGCTAAATTGAAGCAACAAACCAAATAATGCAACCAAGATGTACAGAAAATAGTCACACGTTACAAACTATCTGTCCACATTGATAAAATAACAATGATTTTACAAGAAAACCGTAGACCCAATGTTGAGGACATATTTTTTTTCTTTGTTCCCAACTATGGCCTGTTGTCTGGATAACTTAGTAAAAATGTTGTTATTGATAATATTTTCAGTAAAAATGTATAAGTTTCGGTTGAATATTTTCCAAATGGCTCATATAAAGAAAAACCAAAGGAACAAAACCTGTGCAGAGTGAATTATTATGTTTTCACTATCGAACCGACAATAAATCATATGTGAAAATCTTGTAAGTGTTTCAAAGCAGTTTAAGTTTAGTTGGTTTTGTCAAATTTTATGTTGGATAAAGCGAATACAGCTGGCAATGCCTTAAATCATAAAATCTTGAAGAAAAACCATACAAAGACTGCATTTAATAAAAAATCAATCGAATGGGACGAAGTTGCATCCATGAATAGGCCCAATTTGATGCTTATAGACCGATATTACATCCATATCCCTCGAAAGTTTCTGACTTTATAAAAAGAGTTGTGTAACTTTTCGTGATACATTTTACCAAACATCTTATTTAACGTATCTAAGCAAGTGTATAGCAAGCTAAATATCGCTTATAGCTTAAATTTTGTATGAGTAATAATAAAAAATGTAATCGATCGTTGCATATTAGGCTGAGTTAAGGGACACATACCCTATAACTTTCTATGGCAAAATGTTTTTTTTTTGACCTAATCGTTCTAATCTGTAGAGGATGAGCTTGAGCCTTGTCCACGGTTAAATTTTATTATCACGAAATTTTCGATTTCAAGGATAACAAATTCAACGCCTAAGAGTTGATCTTTTGTTTTTTTTTTTTTAATATTCCGTTAATCACACAGCGAGGAATTCCATAGACTGTGGCAAACTCTCAACTACCATAAGAAAACATAGGAAACTTAATTTAATCTTCATCAAAGATCAACCAACCAAATGTGTCACTGCCGCGGTCTTCACAATGTGGATCACTATCCACACTGTGGGGACCGTAATAACATATTTTTTGTAAAAGCAATTTGGCCAGTCTAAGTAAGCAATGGCTGCGAGTGAACGTGTTTATATTTTACTGTCATTTTTTCGATATTGTAAGAAAATTTCAAAATGAAAAATCTACTAATTAATACTAAGTTTCAAAATTATGCAATGTGAAAGTGAGAAAAATACAGTCATTTGTTCTAAATATGCATCTTTTTTTTTTTTTTTTTTTTTTTTTCTTTTTGGTTGTTTTTTTTTTTTTTTTTATTTTTCACCCGGAGAAAAGAAAAAAACCAAAACCAGAAGAAAAAAAAAAAGATTTGCTCTCCGGGGAGTGAAAAATATATTAAAATAAAAGAAAAAAAAAAAAAAAAAAAAAAAAAAAAAAAAGAAAAAAAACGAGCCCCGCGGGAGCACAGAACACCCCAGCACCACAAAAAAAAAAAGAAGTTTTTATTTTTTCTGGGTTTGTTGGGGGGGTGGGAGTAGGTTTTTTGGTTTTTCCCCCCCCCCCGCCCCAGGGATCCAAAAAAAAAAAAAAAAAACTACAAGAATCATAATCTCAAAAAGTAGCACCCACTGCTACGTATTGTGGACACAGCTTTTCCGTTAACCTGCCATCTTGAAATTTGATACTAATTGGTTATTACATACATTAATTGTTATGTTTGTGTTCTCCGTGCGTGGAGTAACGATTATGATGTAGAAGGAGATGTCTCGCTCATCGCCATGAGGCACCAAAGAGTGGACAGTAATGTTTTTTGCTAGAATGAAAGATATGAAGAGAAAGTTGAAAGTTCCGTCAGTGTACGGTAGGCTAGAAATAGAACAGAGGTATTGAAAATTGAGTGAAAGGGCATGGTAAAGTAGTATTCGAACCACAGGCGTTTCGTTTGCCTAACATCCCACTATGGGGTAGCTCGAGGAGCAGATCACCCTGTCTCTTCATATCTTTCATTCTAGCAAAAAACATTACTGTCCACTCTTTGGTGCCTCATGGCGATGAGCGAGACATCTCTTTTTTTTTTTTTTTTTTTTTTATTTAAAATAATTAATTTTTTTTAAACACACAAAAAAAAAAACCCCCCCCCCCCCCCCCCCAAATCAAAAAAAAAAAAAAAAAACCCCCAACCAAACACCCAAATAAAAACAAAAAAAAATTTTTAAGGGAAAAAAAACATTTTCGGGAACTCTTTTTTTTCTGTGCAGCATTATTTGAGATACATAAATTTTAAGCCAGGTCATATCACTTGATTATGGTGAATCCTACACTATTCCCTTCCCAACTCGTTGTCATCTATGAGGGCGTCGGTGAGTCACTAGTTCCTCGAGTTAATAAAACCTTCATAAGACCATAAAGATTTTGAAAATATTCTAGTGAAAGATGTTTGACCACTTCAGAACCTTCATAAAACCCATTGGCTGCCATGATAACCAGCATACGGCCAAATGGTCACAGCTGTCAAACTTCACTGTGATATCGTGTTTTTTTTTGTTATTGTTTTGCTTCGTTCAATTCTCTGCACTTGTGATTCATTTAGCAGTAAATAATATCTAAGAAAGAAGTTCTAGTGTTCCGGGAAATATTGTTTGATAGCAAAATATTCAAAACAAATTGAGTTTATTTTTTATAGCGTATTATGCTGCAAATCATATGCGCATTTAATTTGATGGTGATTATTGGCACGATAAAAGCCGAAAATGAAAAGCGCCTCGGAAATTATGCGAGTTTACAACAACAAAAACAAATATAGTCGATAAATGAATTAAGAAAAATCCTTAATATTGAAGCAATTCAATAAGGTTATCTAAAAGAATGCCAAAATTGGTCACTGATCTACAGTTCATTTGCATTACACGGAAAAAAAAATCTGCGTCCAAATCCGTGAACTGCAGTAATGAATTCGAGAACAAAAAAAAACCGTGAACTAAATCACGTAACCATGAACTAAACCACGTTTAAAGGTAAAAATCCTGAAAACGTGAACTAGTTTACGGTCCGTTCTCGTTTTCGGGAACACTTTTGTTTCTGTGTACATTTAAAATTTTGGTTAATTTATTTTTCCACATTTGAATTATTTCTTACATTTCAATAAGGCGAATGGAAAAAATCACAGTTTTGCAAAAAAGCCAATTTATCTTTGCAATGACGACTATGAAACCATTTGATCATTTGGTGACTTCCCTCAGTGCCAATTTGCTGTTTAATGCATTTACTGCAGGCGAAATAGTTTTAAAATGTTTTAACAACTGACCATAATAAGATAATATGAATGAGTCCTAAAACAGTATTTTACGAGTTCATAAAGTCGAAATATAACCTCTGATAGGAATAAAGGGAATTTGAGAAAACAAGGTTTTATGATCGTTGTATACAAACTGTTTAGGCTTCAAAAACCTGACTAAAATGTGAAACCTATTGGCACCTCTTGGTGCCGTAATAATACCAAATTGATTTCTATTTTCTATAAAACTTTATAAAGCTGGATGGTGTTGGCAATGTTACTTGAGTTTATTCAAAAAAAGGAACCGAGTGAAGCAGCTCGTATTTGCAAAACAGTTTGCGGAAAAGCTTGTTGTGTTTTGGAAATAAGTTCTATGGACCAACGAAAGTACCCAGTAAACACAAGATCGCATATAATAACGGATATGAGTATAACGTAGAGGCGATATGCGTACATTTAACATGGAGTTAAATGAACGAATTAACGTATATCGCTTCCACGTTGTACTCATATGCGCTATCATATGCGATTCTGTGTTGACTGGGTAAGTTCGATCTTTCCGGAACGAAAGATCGTTCTTAAGTTTGAGTAAAACCGGGTGAACGACTGTTGAACCAGAACATACAAAAAATCGTCAAATATGGTGGAGGCCATAGTTGGTAATTTGGTGAAAATCGATGGCATAATGACGACAACAAAGCTTTTTGAAGCCCTTGAACATGCCTGACATAATATCGATGAAAACCATAGGAAACATCTGGTTGAAAGCATGCCTCGACGCTTACACGCAGTCATCAAAGCTCAACGAGGACATACGAACTATTGAATTCAGCGCACTCAGTTTTGAAGAAGAAAAATATCTCATGAGCTCTTTATTTTTGCCACACTATTAAAAAAAGTAAATTATGTTTTTCCTATAATAAAATAATAATTAACTTTTTCGTTTGACAATGTTCGCAATGACGGAAAATAATACCTGTATTATTTATAATCTCCATTCAAACAAAATAAAATCTTTTAGTTCACAACAGTCATGACGAATGCCATTCTGCCAATTTGCAATCAATTAACCAGAAGTATCAGCCAATCTAACATAGAAAACAATCTTTATCTAGTCGATGGGTACCAGCCCAAATATAAGTTCGCCTTGCATGTTTTATCATTTGCTTGCCGACTGAAAGAGCCTCTCCCATGATCGCCGTTTGTACCATCACGTTGCTAGTAAATTCCGATGAACCAGTTTCAACTATGCACCCAAGAACAAACAAGTTTACCCTTGACATGAAAGTTACCTTTCAGTGCTGCATTGCACAACCGTTTCGCGCCGGTTTTGGCGAAGTAGGTAAAAGTTGGAAATGCAATGCAACTCAAAGCTGATCCCGCGTTCTCTTCCATTCAGATCTATTCACATTGCAGTGTGTTAAACGAATGTTCTTTACTTTTACAAACACTTTCTCATCCAGGAATCGATAACCTGAGTAACCTAGTTTTACTATGTGTTAAAAAAGTTCACGATTTTCCCAAAAAGAAGCTTATTTTTTCTCACTGCAGCAGGTCACCGCAGTCTTTTGCATTCAATACTCTTCCTCAGTTGTTAGCTGGTAGAAAATGAATTAAAAACTTTCTTGGAAAGGTTGAGCAAAACATTTTGGTGTTGCTGTTTGTGTTGTTAACTTTAAGTTTCTATTTAATTTTTGGTAAATACTTGTTTGGCAGAAATCGCAAAACAGAAAATGTAGATCTTCGAAAAAACAATCTCATGAAGCTGTTGCAGTAGTGAATCCGTGGCCCACACAGAAACAAAAGCGTTCCCGAAAATGAAAACGGACCGTGAACTAGTTCACGTTTTCAGGATTTTTACCTTTAAACGTGGTTTAGTTCATGGTTACGTGATTCAGTTCACGGTGTATTTTTGCTTGTTCTCGAATTCATGACTGCAGTTCATGATTTTTTTTTCCATGCAGTAAAACAATTAATCCAGCTAAGTTTGCCCTAAATGGATGTTTCGTTCTGAAGCACTTTTTGGATTAAAAAAGCCAAAAAGTGCTTCAGAACGAAACATTTTTTATTAGCATGCCAAGAGTTCTATGAGGTAATTAACCTGCCAACAATTTACACTCCCAACACTTCAAATAAGATATTTATGCCCATACATATGTGCCCTCTAGACAATAAAAACAATCCATGACAACTCTATGAAGGTAGCACGAGATTTTGACAGCTTCGTAAGTAGACATCTATTCAACAATTCGTCAAAAATGAGGACCTTGCCTTGTGTTAAATAAAGAGCTCGATGGAAGAGAAGCGTGTCATATCCCAAGCTGCTTTTCTGGCGCTTCCATCATCTGTACGACAGCCAATCCAGGGAATTGTATGGTCGGTGATGCTATGCTATGGTAACACACTATCCGTAAGGTATTTTGATTATTTCAATAGAGGCCCGGAGTCAGAAGAGAAAACTCTATCGAATATTGAACTTAAATGTTAAACATAAATAATATACACACAAATGACATCCTTGACGAGCACCTTCAATCCCTGCTTTTCGACGGCCTCGACTTATGCTTCCTCATGACGATGTCCATGTTGGCCAACTACTTTTTGACCGTCTGGCCGGTCGCACAGAGCTTCCAGTCCAAGGCGCGGAAGGATTTCGCCACCTTGTCTTCTGCACCCTCCGGTCACGCAAAACCGAGAGCGCCCAGAGGCTTTTTTTTCAAGAGCTTGGGGAACCTGGGAATAAAGCATGTTTTCGTGTATCAAACCATAAGAATGTACCGTGAACTCCGTGAGACGGTAACGATCCGGCCCAAAACGTTCAGCTAGGACTGAACAAGTAAATAAGGCCGTCAGGGAACGAATTCGACGAAAATCACTACGCTCCGTTCATAAAACAGCCGCTGATCTTAATGTGTAGAAATCGACCATGCACAATGTACTTAAACAGGACCTGAAATGCCAAGCTTTCAAGAAACGTAAAGTTCACGGAGTCCAAGAAGAAAACGTTTGAAAGAGCAACTCTCCTACTATCGCGGCACGCTGGACAAGACTTTGTCTTTTCCGATAAAAAGTTATCTGTCCTGCAGTAGTCTCACAATGTCCAAATCAACAGGTTGTGGGCCTGCAGGTCTAAGGACTTAGATTATTTTGTATGATCATACATGGTCGAAAATAAAAGAGCACAAGGTGTCAACTTTGGCCAAGATCAAAGTCATAATCCTTCGAAGTTTGGACGAAATTCCGATGGAAGTCAATAGTATATGCAATAGGTTGGAAAAACGTTTGAAGCTGTTCAAAAAGGTTATAGGCGGTGTTATTCCGAAACAATAAAAACAGTTACCAATAAAATTCGTACATTTGTGAAATAATCGAAGTTTGAATTTGTATGAGAATATATTGCACACGGTGTATGTAGCATGGTAATCAGGTTAGAATAAAATCTCTGTGCTTTTGTCAGTGAACGTAAGGGCACTGTTGTGCCAAGTTGGTGGGCACATTGCGATAAGGAGAGAGTTCTTGCCATTTTCTCACAGGTGCCTGAGTCAATTTCAAGTACTTTCAATCAATATTCGATGTTATGACAGTGAAGATTTTATAATAGTTTACTCTTCATGAAGCTAATACAGTAACAGGATAGTTTTATTTCTGTAAATATAATTTTGCTGTGAGTTATTATATGAATTTAAATATATGCGAAGGAAAATTAAATAATTGAGACATAGATTTCTTAATGTCCTAGTTGGACTCCTCACTTCACAAGTTTAATGTACATTTATTACTCGCTGACAAATTCATGTTTCATCCTAATATCGTTTTTTTTTTCTTTTTTTTTCTTCTTTTCTAATCGTTATAACATCAAATGAATGTAACACCGTGTGTTCATCCGTGTATAAAGCCCTCTTTAATAAAATGTAGTCAAGAACAAAACCAAAAACACAACAGACAAAGTTTCAGGAAATGAGTATCAAATATAGTACAGGGTGTTAAATAAGTTCAAATACACTTTAAAAATGAAAATACAAGATATTCTTTTCTGAGTCAATTTTTATTGAAGCAATGTTTATTGAGAACCTTTTCGACATATTAGATGGGAGCAGTCCCCAACCCCCCCAACGCAAGTGTTCCTCTGCCTCCTAAATGTATAATCATCCACCAAGTAGGAGTAGAAGAGTCGACATCAGTCGTCGTATTATACGGTAAAACTGTCTTTCAAAAAACCCTTGTAGTTTTCCTTGATCAATAAATGCGCTTGAAGTTGGCAGAAACATCTCCCCAATCCGTAGCCAAGTAAATTTTTTGTCCCGGTAGCTGTTTGAAATCGGCCGTTACATAGGTTTCATCATCCATGAGGAGACAGCCATTGAATTTTGTCAACACCTGGTCTTACAGTTTTCTGGCACGGATTCTGGCCACATTGTTCTGCTTTTGATCCCTATTTGGTTGTCTACTGATAGGGAGTATTTGGTATCTTCCTTAAGAAGACACGGGGAAACTACGTAACCTTCAGTACATATCTGACATCAGATAGTCAAACAGAATGCCCTGTTTGGTGTACAGAACAAATATGTATTTGAGAACATCTAGACTATGAAGGATAAGTGATACTATCATTAACTAGCTCTCTGAAAATCAGTTAGCTCTAGTTCATCCTTGAATTCCTAAATTTGTTGATGATACAATCGCGTTAGGGCACCACTATTGGTGTTCTGAAAATAACTCATAACCGGAACTGATCTTAACGTTTGCATTTAAAAAAATTGACTTTTTCGGATGGTGATAAATCGAGTTGACCATCTTATTCTTATTCTTGGAATCGTGATGGATTTGTCTTCCAGAACAATCTGCAATGGGATGGCCTGATAGCAAAGGGTGCGAGAAATTTACGCTAGCTTGCTGTACATCCGCTGCACCGTCTCACAGTGATTCCATTCCATACAAAAGGCGGAAAAAGTCTAAACATGGAATTTACATAGCTAAGTTATGTGTTTCCAAGCAAGTTTTCGCTGCTGATTTCAAATATGTTATGTAAATTGTCGTATTAGGCCACAATTTCGAGATATGGCCACTTTATGGTCTCCTGGAGTATCCGGAACATCCGATAAAATGGTGAATTCATTAGTCTCTTCCTAAAGCAATACGATTCTTCTCAAAACCATTCGTACATAAAATGGAAGAAACAAAGCGATGTGGAGAACAGTGTACGGCTCTAAGTGGCCGTGTCATGGTCTTCCGGAAGCTTCGGAACATTCGTAAAATTTGATAACTCAGAAATTCGAAACCAAAAAGATGAAGTGGATCTTAGGTAGGTTTGTTCCTTTTCGAAAAATATATAACTCGAATTTTTAATTTTGTCATTAATAGGGTGGTCCAAAAAACGAAATTTTAGAAAATATATATTTCTTAAGAATTATAACTTTTGAACCATTGGACCGATTTTAAATGCTTTTATTTTTTGATGAAAGTATATGAAAAATAATAAGTTATTGTTTTAAGAATAAGTATGAATATAAAAAAAAAAATCTTAGAAATAATTAAAGAAATTTCCAGTTTTTATTATTTTAGTGTCGACTACAATTTTCAAGTTTATTTAAATTAAGAAAATTCAGAATATGTAACGTAAAGTCATTATAATGATTTATTCCAATTTTACAAAAGAAAGGTATACAGATCGCTTGGAAAGCCGACTTTTGGTTGGAGGCCCGGAGTACCGAGTGATATATAACATTCGACTCAGCTAGTCAAGATTGTATTTTTTGGGTTTTAATTATCAACTTATCAAATAAACAATAACAAAACTACATCCACATGCTTTATACGACGCAGCAAACATGGCAAAATAAGTTTAACGTATGAAATGACAACAATAACTGAATCTTATTACTTTGAAAATGCAAAGTGGCAGTGCATCTTTCCAAGGAGCCAGGATGCAGGATAGTTTGTAAAAATGTATTCTAAAAATCGTGCTACTCTAGAACGAAAATGATGCACAACCCTTCAGATATTCCGCATATTCCGGATGATGCAGAAGACCATGCAGTAACCAGTCGAAATAAAAAATTAGTTACAAAAGTGAATTTGTTCTCACATTGCTCGTAAATTGATTTGAAAATAAACACTTAAATTTATCCACCTATCGTAAGATCTGACCATTTTAACATTTTCCTGGGAGTACTAGGAATAAGAACCCGGATGTGGTCATTATGGTCCTGGAAACTTGATATCATCACCATTGCACTTATTTTTGAGTTCTCATGTTATTTGATGTGTCACATGATGGGTTTCGATCCAAAACTGAATGTGGCCACTTTCCAGGGAGTAGCCGGAACATCAACCCGGATGAGGCCAATGTAGTTCTGGACTTAAGATATCATGACCATTAAACTTATTTTTGAATTCGCATGTAATTTGAGGTGCCGCATGGTGGGTTTTGATCTTAGGCCAAAATTGGCTGCTTCCCCGGCAACCAACCAACAAAAAATTTTAAAACAACTAAAATACAATACCTTTCTTTTGGTGGTTTTTTCCCCACCCCCCAATTTTTTGAAACAAAATTTCTCTCCCCCCCACACAATTCACACCCCAACACACATCCTCCCGCCCGGGTCGCTGTATATCACAATCGGTCTTCCGAACTTTGGGTCAAAAGTCGGTTTCCAAGATAAATATATATATACACTTCCTTGTAAGAAGGGTAGGACCGTGGTAATCTAGTTGTTCCCGAATGTCAGAACAAACGCCGTTTTTTTAGTCGCCAAATTAGCAGCTACAAACTGAAATTTATTCAATTATTCTAAGTGTACATAGTGGTTATTAAACTAATCTAATCTTACATTTTCAGTATTTCTTCTTTCTTTTCAGGTTCAGACTTCAGCGGAAAGGCGTGGGTGTGTGCAATCTACAGGTAAGTATAATAATTTCAGGTTAGAAACTATCTTTACGTGATTTCAAGTTCATTTCAGATTAAACGTACCTTGCCAGATCGGTTTTCTCCTTACAATGGCACAAACTAGAACGCACTACAAATGCTCGGCGTATACTAATGACTATGAATTAATTAATTAAATATTAATAACAACTACAGTCAAATAGAAATGTTCACTCACGGTATGTCTACAAATTTAATTCTTCTTCAATAAATCACTCCTGTTCACATCCAACTTTCTTCAATATGCTATTGTACTGTATACTGTAATCATATGCTTTTATTGTTTTTGTCTATCTGTCATTCCGCTCAGCCTTCATTTCCTTTCGCGAGGGAATCGACAGTGGCATCACTCCGTTTACCATCACCAGTGCTGCCAGGAACATCCCCCGACCCGTGAGCCACTTTCATTTCCGGAGCAATCCCCTCCAAGTTCTTGTCTCCTCCATCAACGTCCAGAACTGCCAGCTTGACTGCAGGTCTGGTGAAAACTCCTCGTGCTGTCTGTACCGTCGCCCGTCGAACCTGGCCTGATTTATCGGGAAACACCTCCAGGATACGTCCTCTTTCCCAACTGTTCCGTGCCTTCTCGTCAACAATCACGACTAGATTCCCCGGCTCCAACGGCTTCACGTTTTCGAACCACTTTGCCTTTCTAGTCAGCATTGGCAAGCATTCCAAAATCCATCTGCGCCAGAACTCATCCATAATGTTTCCAGCGATTGACCAGCTCTCTCGAACGATTCTTCCGCTATTTGTCGGATCAGCAGTTGGCTGTTTGATTCCCCTTGAACCGTATAACAAAAAGTGGTTTGGGGTAAGCGCTTCTTGATCGGCGCCTTCTAACGGAACATAGGTCAATGGACGACAGTTGACAATCCCTTCGGCTTCTAACATTATGGTTTCCATTACCTCATCACTAGGATGATGTGGACTATTCGATATTGCTCTCATCGCCACTTTGACGGACTTCACCATTCGCTCCCACGGTCCTCCCATATGCGGAGCTGCCGGAACGTTAAAGTGCCATTGCGTTCGGGCATTGGTAAATGTTACCGCGCATTCTTCGTTAATTTCCTTAATCCGTTGTATCTCTTCCGTCAGCTGACGACTAGCTCCCACGAAATTTGTCCCGTTATCTGAGAACACTTCAAGCGGGGCACCTCGACGATTAACGAACCGCCTGAACGCCATCACGCAAGATTTTGTTGACAAGCTGTGTACAAGCTCTAAATGGACAGCCCGTACTGTGAGGCAGGTGAATAAGCATATCCACCGTTTCACAATACTGCGCCCGACTTTTACCTCGAAGTGGCCCATATAGTCCACACCGACGTACGTAAACGGCCGGATGAATGGTGTCAAACGAACCCTTGGGAGCGGCCCCATGATCGGTGGCACTGGAGTTGCCCTTTTGATCTTGCAGTACTGACAGTTGCGACCGACGCTTCGTACTACTATTCTCATCCTCGGAATATAAAACTGCTGCCTCAATTCGTTACACACGGTTTCACTGTTGGCATGTAACAGCCGCTGATGGAAACTGAGCACAGTCAGGTACGTGATTCGATGATTTCTTGGCAACACAACTGGGTGCTTCGCTTCGTAGGAAATAGTTGGCGCATTTTTTATTCTTCCACCAACCCGTAGAACTCCTTTTTCGTCCAGGAACGGTGACATTGCCCGAAGTGAGCTTCCTTTTGCAACACTGTGTCCTTCGCCTAACTGATGGATTTCCTCCAAGAACGCTTGTGACTGAGCCTGACGCCAAAGTGTTTCCTGTGCCTTCGCAAACTCACTCTGATCAAGGATTTTGACAGACCTCCCTTCTTTCGGTAAATGCTTCCATACCGCAATGGCTCGATGAACGTATGCCGTAGTACGCAGCAGCCGGTTCCAGGCTGAAAAGCGCTGCACGTCTATTACTTCCTCGACCGTTCGGTGAACAGCAACTACACGAATTTCTTCACTCGCCGCATCTGTGACCCCCACATCTTTTAGCCGCTCCGAAGGCCATTTATTCTCCTGATCCTGTAGAAATGATGCGCCTTGATACCAACGACAACTTGCGTCAAATGATGGCCCAGCGTTCCATTTTGTAGCATCATCTGCCACGTTATCACGAGAAGGTACGTAACGCCACTCATCCACCCTGGTGAGCGACAGAATCTCGCCAACACGAAAGGAGACGAATTGGTGGTAACGACAGCTATCAGATCGAAGCCAAGCAAGAACGGTTGCCGAGTCCGTCCATAAGAAGCGCTTTCGTATGTTGATAGTAAGTGCTGAGCAAATATTATGCAGTAAGCGGGATCCCATCATGGCAGCTTGTAGCTCCAATCGCGGGATGGATAACCCCCGAAGTGGCGCAACTTTCGTTTTCGCGGCTATTAAAGAACACCAACTTCCTCCGTCCACTGTCATCCTCAAGTAGGCCACGCACGCACATGCAGCTACACTTGCGTCCGTGAAAACGTGAACCTGAATGTCACTGGTCTGTTGCGGCGAGACGTTCCGGAAGAAGCAACGGGGAACCTGCACGTCATTGACCTTCCTGTACTGTTCGATCCACCTATTCCACAGTTCAAGTAGTTGCTCCGCGATTGGTTCGTCCCAATTCGTGCCTGTCCGCCAAATCTCCTGCATTAATATTTTACCATGCACTACAAAGTGCGCGACGAATCCCAAAGGGTCGTACAGCTTCATGATGATACGCAGAATCTGACGCTTCGTTGGAATCTCGCGATCGGCACCTAAAACTTCCTCCAGTCCAGTCCGATCGAATGTAAAGTGGTCTTCTATCGGATTCCAAACCACGCCTAGGACGCGTTCGTATGTTCCATCCTTATCCAAATTCAGTGATTTACTAGTCGCTGCATTCTTCTCACCGAGTAGATCTAGTACCTCCTGTTTGTTGGACATAATCTTCCCGAACTCGAATCCAGCGGCGGCATGGATAACCTGTACTTGTTTCACGAGTTCGACGGCTTCTTGCACCGAGTTGACGCTGTCAAGGAAGTCGTCGACATAGTGGTTCTTTGTTATTGCTTCCACAGCCCTGGGATACTGTTGTGCGTAGTCGAGGGCGTTCCAATTCTTCACAAACTGTGCGGTGCATGGAGAACTCGTTGCCCCGAACATTGCAACGTTGATGACATAGACCTGTACATCTTGCTCCGGACTACTCCTCCAAAGAAAACATTGCGACCACCTGTCTGTCTCCCGAATGAGAATCTGCAGGAACATCTCCCGGATATCAGAACAGACAGCGACTGTACCTTGTCTGAAGCGCAGCAGGACGTTCACAAGCGCTTCGAGTAGATCCGGACCTTTGACTAGCAGGTCGTTGAAACAGACTCCACCTGCCTTTGCAGCCGCGTCCCACACCATTCGAATTTTATTAGGTTTCTTGGGGTTAATTACAACCCCCAGTGGCAGATACCAAACTTGTTGAGGGTCCGCACCAGCCATCTCTTCTAGTGACACCTTCGTAATGTACCCCTTTCGCTCGTAACTTTCAATCTGCTCATTTACTCTTCTTCGCAGGTCGGGATCTCTCGTCAGCCGCTTTTCTAATCCCCGGAGTCTACTCATCGCCATTTTGTAGCTCTCGGGAAAATGCATGTTGTTTTTGCGCCACAGCAGCCCGCATTCGATTCTGGACCCTCGACGCACAGTTGTTGCTTCCAAGATGTTGAGCGCACGCTGATTTTCTTCGGATTCGATAGGTTTCGTCACCACTGCTTCTTCAACCGCAAAATACCGCCGCATTGAATCGTATAGGTCCTCATTGCTCATCTCTTGGTGAACGTGGAGGTTCAATTGCTCGACAGATACATGACTCCTTGAATTCCTTCCGTAGACGCACCAGCCGAGTCGAGTCTTCGTCGCCACTGGATCGCTTCTACTGCCTTCACGAATCTTCAAACAGGTGAGCAAATGCACGTGCTCTATACCGATTATCATCGCTGGTTTCGCAGTCGCATAACTCCGGACAGGAAGCCCTTGAAGATGGGGGTATGCTTTCGATAGCTCAGTATAGTTCAGAGTTTGGCTAGGCAGTCCGAGCTCACGCACCGTGCGTACGTTACCTAATTGGAACCTTTCGTGTTTCCCTGCACCGGAAATAGCCACACTGACTCTTTTGGAAGCCTTTTCATGTCTTCCAATCTTTGCGGTCCATCCCAACCAAAGGTTGTCAAGCTCTCCTTCAACTCCTAGTTGAACTGCTATCGCTTCTTCTAGCAAAGTAGCGGACGACCCCTCATCCAGGAAAACGTAGATCTCGACTTGCTTCCCGTTCGCATAGATAGTAACCGGAAGATACCGAAATAGAGTATACGACTCCACGTGATGATAGTTGTGGTGTACTGTCTCGGCTTGCTCCGTAGACTCAGCAGGACAGTTCCGGTTCGGTGGGGTGCTGTGCAGTAGCATATGATGCCGAATACGACAACCGTCCACACCGCACTCCTTTTTCGAATGACATGGCCACTTACGATGCGGTACTAGACACGACCGACACAAATTTTTTTGACGCATTGCTTTCCATCTAGATCCGATATCCAACGATTTGAAACCCGAGCAGCCCTGGATCAGATGACTGTTGCTTCCACAGTACGAGCAGGCTCTTGAAGAAGTTCCTTCTACTGTCGACTCCTTTTCCTTCTTGTGGATACCAGACGACTCGTTGGAGTGCGTAAATAGCTTCTCCCTTTGCTTCGACTTCTCTGCTCGAACTTGTTTTTGGTGATTTTGAGCCGAGTCTACATCGATGATTAGCTCTGATGCCAGATTCACTAGTCCTGCCATGAAACTATTGAACGTCGCCAGGTTGACGTTCGGGGATCCTTGTTTGTAGCTTCCCCACTGCATCTTTATTGAGGTGGGCAACTTATCAACCAACTCTTGCAGCAACATTGGGTTTGATAAATGTGCTTGTTGATCGGCCAAGACAATATGGTCCACAAGGTTCTGAATCGCCAAGCCATACGTGACAATAGTGTTTAAGTTCTCCGGTTTAGGCGGGGGAACATTTCGCACCTTCTTCAGAAGTGAACTAATTAATATTTCCGGCCGCCCGTAGAGCTTATGGAGTATATCCATCACATATGGCACGGATGCCGGTAACAGGAGACGACTTCGAACCGCCTCCAGTGCGGATCCTCCTAGGCTTCGTTGTAATCTCGCCAAATTTTCCGGATCACTGTATCCACAAACTTCGGTCGTATTTTTGAAGGAACTGTAGAAGATGGGCCATTCATGTGGATCTCCGTTGAATTTCGGTAGCTCCCGTGGCATTACCTGTCGGGCCGCTAACTGTGCACTTGTTGGTCCAACTACTAGATTGTTTTGCATTCCACCTAAACCCGATCCTGCCATACCAGTTCTAATCGACGGTAGTCCGCTTGTATGTGCAAACGCAGAATGTACAGGGTTCGAGTTTCCGTGAAGAAGTGTTGAATCAACTGTTGCTCCCAACGGCGAAACATTATACGGCGGATATACTTGAGAGGAACCCCCCGCAAGCACTGTATATACCGGGGTCGGGTGTGTAATAGGAGGGGCCGTGTAGTGAGGATGACTTCCGTATGCCGTTGACGTCAGACCGATTGATTTGTTCGAGGCTTGCTGTACTAAGCCAGGTGAGGTGGGTACAAATTGACAACCCGTTGAGAACATAGAGTGAAGAGACACCGCTAGCAAATCCGAACTCTCCACGGGAAGATTTTGCATTTCTGGGGAAACCAACTGTGGAACCGTAGACACTACTGGCCTACCTAGAACGGTTGATTTTACTATTCCCGCTGCTGATATAGGAATCGTCGAAACCATTGGCGCACTACTCGTTACACTTCCTGTCGTCGTGGTAATTCCTTGCCCGGATAGTAGCTGCTCGTAGGATTTCGCCAACTTTGGGACATTTCCAATAGCCTCGGATGAAGGAGTGCGTTCGGATTGCGCCTTCAAAGAAGCTGGAACACAAGAGGAGCTGGTTTGCGGCGACACAACAGGTAGTTGCAACTCGTTAGCAACTATGGATGGTTGGGTTGGTTCACGGACTTTATGAACCGACACGGCAGCTTGATGCACCGATAGTGGCTTTGACTGTCCACCCTCGGTCACCTGAGCTCCTGCCCACCATTTCTCCAACTGATCCTGCTTAGCTTTCACACTTACTCCGCTCCGTTTACTTCTCGAGCTTACACCACTCCGTCTACTAGAGGCATTCCTTTCATCGTCCAACTGTATCAACAGGTTGTACCGTTGCTTAAGGAACTCCTGCTCTTCATCCAACAGCTTCAGTTTGGCTTCTTCTTCCAGCTTTTTCAATTTCAGCTCTTCTTCTGCACGCAATCTTCTCAGCTTTTGTTGTTCTTCCAGATGTTGCAGACTGAGCTGTAATCTCTGCGACACTCGGCTACTGCTCTTGCTCACTGATGATTCATTGAAGGATATTACCGATTTTGACCCGTGGTCGTCTCCGTCCCAGTCAGCGAGACAGGCACTACATTTCCAGCTTTTATTAGCCACCGATTGGTTTACACCCGCGCATTGAAAATGCTCCCACTGTTCGCACACATCACAACAAACCCAAAATTCATCACCCTCCCTTTTATTACATTTCTTGCATGGCTTATCCACCGCTTCTGAGCTGGTGACATTTTTCCCTTTCGGCGGCATATTTTGCAACTTATTCCAGTACTAATTCTAGATACCTGCTTAAACTAACTGCAAGCGTCGTAGCCGGAACCTATCACCGATAATGGGAAACGATATTGATGCCAATACGGATGCTGACTTCGCAGGGGGATGATGATCTTTAATCGTGGGTCGTTGTATTACGCTCGGTCTCCTTACCTGCTGTGGAACTCTTCGGCAGGAACTTTCGATGGAAACGATCATCCAACTATGGATGAAAATTTTGTAGGATGTTCCCGAATGTCAGAACAAACGCCGTTTTTTTAGTCGCCAAATTAGCAGCTACAAACTGAAATTTATTCAATTATTCTAAGTGTACATAGTGGTTATTAAACTAATCTAATCTTACATTTTCAGTATTTCTTCTTTCTTTTCAGGTTCAGACTTCAGCGGAAAGGCGTGGGTGTGTGCAATCTACAGGTAAGTATAATAATTTCAGGTTAGAAACTATCTTTACGTGATTTCAAGTTCATTTCAGATTAAACGTACCTTGCCAGATCGGTTTTCTCCTTACAATGGCACAAACTAGAACGCACTACAAATGCTCGGCGTATACTAATGACTATGAATTAATTAATTAAATATTAATAACAACTACAGTCAAATAGAAATTTTCACTCACGGTATGTCTACAAATTTAATTCTTCTTCAATAAATCACTCCTGTTCACTCCAACTTTCTTCAATATGCTATTGTACTGTATACTGTAATCATATGCTTTTATTGTTTTTGTCTATCTGTCATTCCGCTCAGCCTTCATTTCCTTTCGCGAGGGAATCGACAGTGGCATCACTCCGTTTACCGTCACCAGTGCTGCCAGGAACATCCGATATCGCTCTATTGATAGAGCTCACCAGCCAGTAGAGCGATGCAGGAAAATGACGAAATAAATATCATTGGCACTGGCAGATGCTCTCAGCGCGGGAATTCCTGCTTGCCACAATGATATGAGATTGCACAAAAAAAAACGCTGAACATTTAAAAAGCATGCAGCAAAAAGTATATTTTGCAATTGAAGTAAAACTCGAAGCAAAAAGTAAAAAGTAAAAATTGTTCAATAAAGGGAAAATGAATCCGGCTAACCATTTCAGTTCTTCTCATATCAGCGCGTTGTTTGATTAATAGAAATTTCTTAATATGCTGCTGGCAAAATTTTTAAGAACAATAAAATAAAAGCTGAAAATTTATAGTTAAACTAACATTAAGGCCGAATTAAGGAAAAATATTGTCTCAAGTTTGAATGAAAATCTGTTTCATCCTGTTGTCAACTGAAACCAAACATATACCTGATTTTTTTTCAGATGCGATATTATTTTACAAACAAAAAAAACAAGTGAAGCACAAACTATTCTTATGGATTGTCTCAATTCTTAGATTAATCCATAGGCCCGCATTGAAGCTAATTGATTGATTAATTAATTAATTAAAAAAAACAAAGATATTTAAAAAATCCATCCAAGCGACCCGATGCTGAACAGCCGAAACCAAGCTTGGTTTTAAACTCGGTTCCACCGGCATCCCATTAAAACACAAACATGAGATGAGAACGCTTCACATCCATATTAGGGTACGTGTATCAAATATGGATTACCAGTCAAGGTACATGGAGTTTCAATGGCCCATTCACGGTTCCGTTGCGTTTATGCGATGTGACCATACCTGATACAATTTTAATAACTGGTACATCTACCCTAAATTGATCATAAACCATTTCGCGATAGCCTCAGACTGCCTGGAAGGCTGGCTACATACAAAAACAACATCAACGTAAGAACAGACCTGTTCATGATATGTGTGGTTGGTTGGTTTGTTTGGCTTGGTAAACGAGATAGCATCCAGTCGTGGTCAGACTCACCATTCTTCATCGTCCGGTGCCCCGAAGCTTGAGAGAAGATCCCACACACATCTCCCCAACCCCAACCGCACCCTGTAGCCAACGAAGATCGACGCAAGTTTCTCGTGCATGAATAATTCTTGGTCCGTTAGTTGACACAGTTTCCGCTCTCTGAGTCTTGTTGTTTTGCAACTGCTGATGCTGCTTATACTTCGGATGGAAACTGCCGGTTCGATTCTCGCAAAATTCTCCACGGTTTATTTGGCACGAGTGTGAGTGAAGTACATTGTTTGTATGAAAGGTAATGGTTATTTTTGGCACAGTAAGGCAGCTTTAAAGTGAATGCTACGAAGATCTGAGCGTAGCTTCAACATTTGAATCAATTATTTGTGTGATTAATGATTCATCGACGGATTTTGCCGGTGAAATTTAAAAGGGGTGCATTGTACTGAATCAACATTTTGTTCTCTAGATGGGTACTTACATAATTAAACACTTCTTGAAACTCACCTCTGAAAGAAAAAAATGTAAGAAAATATATGTTAAGTTATATTTCTGATAGCATTTAAAACAATATATATGGAAATTAGACGTAAGGATTTGAAATAATATTAAATTTGAATAACCGTAAGTTATATTAAATAAATTAATTAATTAAAACGCAATATTACATTTGCTAGGTGAAAATAATTAAAAAGATCTTCCCTAAGTGCAAATTTTGCTAAAAATTTTGAATCTATAAAGAAGCAAGCATTGACAAAAAAATGAGATTCGCATTTATTCAAAGAATCAGAGGGAAAGATGGAAATAGTGTTCTAATTCTAGAGTAGTTTACAATAGTAAGTAGGAACACCATTGACAGATATATGCACAGTGGAGATTTTGGCAACAAAAAAGCTCGTAGCTCTTGGCCGCTGCAACCATAAGTTGATTCATGTGACTTCGTTTGGGGTAAATGACAAGAATTTTATTCGACATGTATAAAATTGATGCACGCAGTGAAAAGTGTGTGTTTTGTAGCTTATTTTACCCCAACTTGCCGTATATGTTATGGTTTCATAAAATCAAATCACACTGACTAAACAAACCAGGTCAATAAATTCGCGAAGATAAAAAGCTTGAGTCATTTAATATCTGGACGTCTTCTTCAACTTCTGTTTGCCAATTGCCCAATATTTCTCAATCGGGCGGAATTGAGGGCAGCTGGGGTGTCCTTTTCAAGGAAATCCGCCCGTTGTCTTGATACCACTGTAGTACTTTTCCGCTGTAGTGACAGTTTACCAAATCAGACCAAACCTTTACAAGTCCATTGTGAGCTATAATGTACGGAAGAATACGATTTTCCAGGCACTTTTGCTTGTACATTTTAGAATCATTTGGGTGTTTTGTCCGCAGCTGTAAATAACTTGCCAGATCATAAGCTTTCTTGCGAATTCATTAGCATAAACGAATTTGAGTGGTATTATAGAACTTTTGACCAGAAACCTGCCCACAGTCCGTCTTCACGTTGTCCATAAGGATGCATCCTTCGTACTTCTTACGAACTCCACTGTACTACTCCCGGTCAAATTTGTTGACCACTAGTTTCTAGTCCTGTTTGATTGCTTACTGGCCCAAAAAGATCGAAATACTTCTAGCAGACGAATTCCTTCTCAACATCAGTTTTCAGGTGCTTGTGGTGAAAGTTTGACAGATCTGTTTTATGGACTAGAAATAAAATGAGAAAAAAGCGAAACCGTGCAAAGGGGTGATTTTTTTTCTTATATGTCTGATTTGAGAATTGATCCTGTTTCATTTGGAATTTTGGATGGTCTCACTAGGGGATTGAGAGAAGTAACGTGATTAATAATGATGAATTCACAGATTTCGAATCAAAGTATGAAACGCTTTTTCGTGCCCACTTCAAAAATCGATATGTTTTCGATAAGTTTCCGTCGAAAGACCCCTCGATTGTTTATGTTTTGATATTTTGACGGGTTTTGAAGCAAACGGCTTGACCTGGTGCGTTTGTACACGAGATAGTGTTTGATTCAGTTGAAAAAATGGAGAACGTAGTGATTTCGAAAGTAATCCAAATCCAAACGGGTCAGGTTTGCTATTGAGCATGCTGATAAGCCCGTAGAGTTCTGGAAAACGATTCTCGGGACGGACGAATCAAAAATCGAGCTTTTTAATCGAAAGCAGCGGGTTCGTGTGTGGTGCAAATCTGGTGAGGAGCCTCAGGAGCGCCACATCCAAGGCACGGTGAAGCATGGAGGAGGAAATGTGATGGTCTGGGGGTGTTTTTCGTGGAGTGAAGTGGGAAGCCTCGTGAAAATCGACGGGATGATAACGGCAGATTCCTACATCAACATCCTGTTAGAAAATCTGGAGATTTCGCTGATCTAGACGGGTCTTGAAGAGAATTTCGTATTTCAGCAGGACAACGACCCGAAGCATGCTGCCAAGAAGACCAAGTCTTTCTTCCGGTCTTGTTGGATCAAACAGTTGGAATGGCCTCCACAAAGCCCGGACCTCAACCCCATCGAGAATTTGTGGGCGATTCTAGATGCCAGGGTTGACAAAACTGGTGTTACAAATAAATTCATCAATTTTGAAGCCTTGAAGCGCGCCTGGGAAGAGCTTGATCCAATTTTTTCAACACGAATTGAGTCGAACTCTTTTTTTTTATTATTATTCCATAAGTGAAACTTGGAAGAATATGAAAAAAAGATATCAAAAAAGACTACAGTGTGTTTACTTAGTTTGAACCAAATAAATGAGAGAAATTCAAAAAATGATGAGGTGAGCACTATATTTTGCCTATCAGTGTATACTTATTCTTTAAATATTTATAAAATATTTAAAATTAATTCAAGAACCCAAGAATAAATTATTTATTTCATATATTTGAATACTACGATGGGGGGCGGGTGCATCAGGGCATCATTAAAGTTGCAATTGGACAATAGAGTGGACAGCCAATGGGAGTCTAGGAGGAGATGTGTCTATCATTTATGATTGGTACAATCCACTCGAACAGTTTTAATAAAATTGACTTGCCTTTCTCAAGCAAACCATCTAGTGGAAAGCTTAACTGAATTGCATATTTTGTTACTCGTTTTATGAGATCATAGTATCATGAGATCATAGATCATAGGAGTTTCTCTTATTCCCGCAGGTTTGCGTATGTGTCTCTGCTTACGGGTCTGCCCAACCCTTTTTGGCCCCTCATACAGCAGTATGTCAAATTTAGATCGGTAACAAAGCATGAGAAAGATCATGCTAAGTTGAGTCGTATGCAGGGCAAGGCCCACCCTAGGATGATGGCTTGCTACATACATACAAATGTACTCTTATCAAATCAAGATCAGATTATCCTATCAGCCATTTGCAGTAAGTTGATCAGCAGTGATTTAATAAACTCTAGATGTATTCATTCGCATATTATCAACAAAGTTATCTACCGGCAACTAAAAATACTTCAATTTGATATTTTACCTTATTTTACCAGGTCTCGTTTTTGTTCTATCCGAACCTGCAGAAGGTTGAAATCTCAACAGGTATGGTAAATTAGTTTGATCCAGAATGAAAACATCTGTTTTATTTCTTCTTCTTATTCTTCTTCTTTTTCTTATGCTGAACATCACAATGTTTTGCCAAGAAACTCGGTTGAGGACTGCTTCTTTAGTTCCATGATCTTGCTCCACATGGTTACACAATCATAAGAAAATAAAACTAATTTTAGCTGAATTCCATACTTATAAACATTTAAAAAAAAGTGCTATCGTTTTACTGCATTTCAAACATAAATCTCCAAATGACAGAGCGAATATTTTTTGCTCCTTTTAATACCTTCGAATACCTTCAAAAAATTTGAATCGTCTTCAAAGTATCTGCAAGAATAAAAAAAAATTAACCGCATATCAAAACATGGCTTCAAATAGCTTGGATCCTCGGTTGGAGAAAAAGGATCCATGCATGCTTTTAACAGACAATTGAATGAAAAACTTGACAAGAATTCAGGACAGGACATAACCTAGAGTATCAGAAAACAGCTCATTAACCGTTAAATTGTTGTAATTTTTCGATTATATAAAGTCTTCAGAAGCGTGATTGATTTTCACTTGATTTTAATTGAAGTTTGAGTAATTAAGAAAAATTACCTCGTGTAGCCTTTTCAAAAACTAAATGGCCTCATGAAAAGTTAATTTATTCGGCTGATATTTTAAAGAATTATATTCAAAAATCATACTCTTTTGTAAAATTTTATAAGGTCTGTATCCTCAATAAACCGTGCACATGACAATTTAAGTATTACGCAAATTTTGTATTATATTTCAATTTTAGTTGTTAATGTTAGGTTCATGGGATAAGATTTAACATATTTATTCGGTATCGGATGAAATTTTCGAACATTGCGATTACCTCCATCCATTAAAAATTAATGACCTCTTCAGATACCTTGGTGGCTGACTTCCCCCCTAAGTTTTGATTTTATTTTTAGAATTTTATTATTTGTTTCAATATATTATTATTTATTTTTTATCTCTAGAAGGTTGCAAGGTAACTTGTTGCAATACAGTTGATGTTACTCCAATACTACTCAATTAAGTCACAATCAAGTCACTGTAACCAAATATGACGATTTTGTGTTGCTTGGGATGTTTGTCAGATTGCTCTTTTGCCTAAATAAAAAAGCCAAATTACGCGAAGTTGCCTCGATTTTGTAACAAGTTGTAGCAAAAAAGCGTAAAAAATTGACATCCATGAGAAAAAAGTTGTAATTATATAATAGTTTTTAAATAGTAACGAGTAACAATTGTATTACAATATTTTTCCTTTAACCTAGAACCCAACCTATGTAGTCTAAAGTATCTAAAGACCCCAAGCAGCACACAACAGTCAAAACTGGTTTCAGCAGCTCTATTGTGACTTAATTGAGTCACAGAGCAGTCACCTTTACTGGGTTGAAACAAATGTGCTACTAGGGAAATATCTCTTAATCTGTAATGTTAGCTATTAGATAAGCATTGATTGATTTTTTTCTCCGCTAGCTGAAAGTTGAAGAAGCTATGCTCAATGTTCAGTTCTTGGTTAATCAAAAAACTGAATATTCAAACCTATGCTATAGCTTTCAGAAGCCAAATAATACTAGATTAAGAAACACAGTGGATAGTTAGAAAAAGTATCAACGAAAAATATTTATTTGAACTATTCATGGCATGGGTCAAACCGCCCCGTTACCCCGCTTTCCCCGTTTTAGGGTACTGTAGTTTCATATTATTGAGAATATATGTTGATCATATCTTACAGTTTGAGTCAGCGTGTGAGAAGCAGAACAGCAAGCTAGTCAGGGCGAGAAGTTGCAGTTGTCTTATCCTATTCAAATAATTTATCCGTTTTTATGAGCATGAGCAGGATAATGAGAATGATTGACCGCCCGAAGTTGTTATTCCGTTACTGCCAGTTCAGCTGTTATTACTCAGAAGATCAACAGATGATGCAAACATGCTCAATGTGTAAAACTGGTGATCCCAAACTAAGGCAATACCGGCGCTGGCCTCGCCCGAATGCAGGTCAAATAAGGAAAGGGTAGGAATGCGTTAACGTTTATTTGGACGTTTTATTGGAAGCCGAGACCACCGCCGCACTTCCACGAGAAATCACTGGGATTTTGGATGACAAGATTGGGTGGCAGCAGGGTTCGTTTTGGTAAACAATAAGCTGAATTCACGCTTCGTTTAGTAAAATATTTAAATACTAGTACCGATTTCTGATTTGAACCGATTACAACAGTAAGGATGCTATTGGGGCCACACACAAAGTGTAATGGTGTTTTTTCATCGGAAAAACAAGATGATTTTTTATAATGTTGGAAATCCGATTTGATCTGAGTTAAACCAATAATAAGGATGCTATTGGAGCCACTCACAAAGTGTGATGGTGGTTTTCCGTTAGGAAAACAAGGATAATTTTATGAACGCTTGAGAGACGCTTTGTTGTTCTCTTACTGTGCTCACTCGATCACTCGTTACACCGAATTATAGATAACCGAAACAACACGAAACGCGCCATGCTCGATAGGAAAATAGTGCGTAATAAAGCATCGACACAACTTTTCACAGCCGATGCTCGAACCAAACTCTTTTTTCGTAACTTACAATTTTTACTACTGTATTCTACAATCTATTGCACTGCTGTAACTAATAACTGTATCAATCAAGTTGAAGTGTCTAATGAACAATCTATGCTAATCCATTAAAAATTGAAATTGAGGGATTTCGTAAAAATAAGAGTCCGTAGATGCATTTTGTGCCTTCTGGAAACTTTATGTTTCTATTGATATCCATGCTCATCGGTTTAATACCAACCGGGAGAGACTTGGCCTTATACAAATGGATTTCATTATCTCCAGTCCGCTCAACCAATCTCAACGTTTTGTGATAGATTGGACGGATTATTATAATTTGAGATAACTCCATGCAGATGTCTTCCAAGTTTGGCAGATCGACAAGCAATCGGTGGAGAGTTTAGAAGAAGACCGGAAGAATAAGCGATGGTTCTGCGCGTGTTTATAAACAGAAGAACCTTCATAACAAAACGAATCATCGGGTAAAATACATACGGTTTTTTTTTTAACTATAAGCAGTCTAAAGCAGTTATTTGATTCATTTTATCCAGAAGTACCATAAATGGACATTCGAAAGTTTTTCAAAAGTAAGTATAATATTTTCCAGCATGTAATTAAAAAAAAAACAAGCAAACAAAACAAAACGAATGTTTTTTCATGCAGCTGAAATAACCACGAATAGAAAAATATGCAAAATGGTTGTATTTCTCGAATTTGAACAACAATTTTAATGTAATTCAATGATACACCGTTTTGGTTTCATACTACTCAGATACACATGATTGCTACATATACCGTGTTTCGACAGAACGTGTTTCAGTTGGATCATATCAGATAAATCGGTTCAAATTTCAAAACGCAGATGCAGATGTGTATATAAATTATTTTTAAAATATTGAGGAATAGCTGTTGGAACGCATATGAATTTCTTTTCGTCATTGATGAATAAAATTTCTTAAATTATTTACTAACTACTCGTGTGTTGAGAATGCAAGTAGCAACAATTCAGCACAAAAAACACAGCTTGCTTACATTTGTTACTTACGTCGTTTTAAAAGGTTATGTTTCATGTTCCTGTTTAGAAAATATCAGATAAAATAATTATACTAAAGGTGAGCAAAGGGGACACAAACCATAAGCTATAAACCACCAAAACTCAAAATGTATGTTTGTTAAAAGCTAATCACTTATTATTTGAACAACCATTAAAAAAATATAATCTATTCATACGGTGTGAGCATGGTGAGTAAAAAACGGTGTTTCTTCTGTGTTGCTTTGGGTGAGAGGGTCGCGGATGAAAAGTACATTTTCAGTACAAACTGCAAACAAATTCGGTGGTTATTCTATACAAAAATCCAACATGACCCGTTAAATGTTTGGCATTCAATGTGGTTTGATTTAAAAACATGGGAAATATCGAAAGTTTTTAAAATCGTTTTTTTTTATTCCAGAACAAGCCTAGAATTGTTTAATCTTGTTGCAAGAAACGGACGGGTATTGTCAAATACTTTGGGTGAGAGTAGAGAAGATAATCCACCCGCATTCAGGCGTAATGTCACATAAATGGGGCTCCATTCCCGCTCCATCTGTCGGAACATGAAAATGACCCTACTCTACTGGTCCACCGGGCGTTGTATTGTCCGTTAAGTGTCCGTTAATGTTAATTGTTCAGTATGTGCAACCACTGGTTGGAGACGATGTAATTCTCTCTCTCTCTCTCTCTCTCTCTCTCTCTCTCTCTCTCTCTCTCTCTCTCTCTCTCTAAAAAAACTCGCCCCCCCCCCTATTTGAAATCCTGGCTACGCCTATGTAATAATTTAAAAAAATAAAACCTCAACCAAACAACCTGCAATATGAATTATACACCATCTACAGTTTACAGTTTGTAGGTCCAGATTGCAGTTCATATGGACAGAATACGAGGAATATGTTTCGATTATGAAAATACAACAGAAACGACACTTTGACTCACCGGGCGTCATCATCGTCGTACAATCACGTTTAAAATGAACACGCTGATAAGTGTTCAATGCTTCTTCAGAAACAACAGCAGCGAAACGCACATGACTCATGACTTCATTACTCAAACTTGCATCAAACAACGTAGAAAAGCACAGTATTGCCAATTAGGGTGACAGCTTCGATACTAGAAACGGACGAGAGAAATCGATAGCAGGAAATTAAAGAAATTTCTTGGCAACTGAGCATTATCAGCCTTTTCATCAGATTTAAATTTAAAAAAACCTTGGATATGCTGTGCAAAGGAAACTTTTAATCAATAACCTTAGTAATGCAATAAAAACACTGAGATGAAACCAAGGGTATAAACGTATTAAAAAAGTTGAACCTTTTATGCACTCTGGTGTATCAAGGCAAGCGAGGAGGCTTAGGAAATGAACCAACTCTGATGGTTAATAGTCTCCATAATGATGCAATAAAAATATAGATGCGAGGAAAAATGGCAACCGGATCGAATCTTAATTGGTCACAGTCATCAAAAAGTCAAATTTGATAAGGTTCACCCGGGGTAGAAACAAGTTGTTGACCGCAGTGAGCATATTGATAAGGAAGACCGGTTGCGAAGTCCAATGGGGAATTCAACACCTTTTCCCATTCGAACTAGTAAGGCAGTCGACATAATTTTGGTGATAGATTTTTTTCTTCAACAGGGCACCAGGACGTTGACTCTCACCGAAAGTGTTGGATTTAATGTTGATCATTTGGGGTCAGTGACTGGCGCATGGAATATCGCCAATAGTGCTATTATGATTTCATGCTTCGAAGAATATAGGATGGTGGTGGTACTAATAGCGGATGATAAGGAATTTTTGTTCTTGTTTCCATTTTTGATGCTGAAGTAGGCTCTTCTTTCATTCTTAGACTTTCAAGCCTGTTGCTTATCACAATTAACATATTTCTGCTCTCAATTTAGAGTTCCAAATTCACTTTCCCAGTTATTAATTAGGTGCATTTGGTCAAGCTACCATATTTACATTAGTATGATTGTATGGCAAGTATATAGTCATTTCAGGCAGTGAAATTTTTTTTGACCAGACCGGCATTTGTAGCTGTGCCTTTATTGAACTTAGGGTGGACGTTTGGTCCAAAAGGCGTTATCGTGAACAATTACGTCTAAATAGTTGACTTTAGACACATAATGTCTTCGGGGAGTTTCAAAGTTTCGCTATTTTGTTTAGTTTTGAATTTAATTCAAATTCGAGATTGAAATTTAATGCCTTCAGCAACGTTGTAGCTTACACAAATACAAATAACATAACTAAAGTCACCAATTTTACGCCAACGAGATTTCAGATTTCAGATTTCGTCAACCGACGTAGACTACTACATATATAGCTACAGATATTTTTTTCTTTTATAAAAAAAAACAATCAAGGAGAAAAAAAATTAAAAGTGGATTTCAAGATAAAATAAAAAATTGGGGTTCACGAGCTACCCCATAGTGGGATGTCAGGCAAATGAAACGTCTGTGGTTTGAATACTACTTTACCATGCCCTTTCACTCAATTTTCAATACCTCTGTTCTATTTCTAGCCTACCGTACACTGACGGAACTTTCAACTTTCTCTTCATATCTTTCATTCTAGCAAACATTACTGTCCACTCTTGGTGCCTCATGGCGATGAGCGAGACATCTCCTTCTACATCATAATCGTTACTCCACGCACGGAGAACACAAACATAACAATTAATGTATCTAAAAAAGATGCTCGCTACGTGGGCTTCAAATGGTGAGTTGACAACTTCGAAGGAGGGTGCGACCGACCTCTTGTCCTCACAAGTTCCTACTTCACGCCTCCACGAGTCTTATGATCACAAAAGACTGCCAGCTGAAACATGGAGACGCTGGTTGGCGTAGCCTGGGCAATGTTGTCAGTCTGACAATAGCGAAGTGAGGGGGTGCGACTGAAGATCGTGTACCTTTAAATCATATTTTATATTTCCCATTCTCATTTGATCAATAATTTCAGCAAGCTTTGGAATGATTTTGCATTCCAAAACCATGTAAGAGCCGGGAGCAACACGACAGGCATTAAATTTGGCACAGGCTCATTTTGTTTTCAGCATTTCAGCATTACATTTAATTTAAAATTACACTTCTGAATTTCAACTACTATATTCATAAAAGACTGGCATGTTCTTATAAGCAATTTAAGATTATATTTTAATAATGTGTTTAGTGGCATTGTAGTAAGATAAGCCATTTATTTCAGGAAACATCAAACCGGACTCTTCGTTCACTCCAATTGCTATATTTGAAATGTTACTAGAACAGTATAAAGAAAAAATATTACAACATGTCTTATAAAACAATATCTTTTATTGAAATTTTATCTTTGATATTTGGAATGATCTATTCTGTTTTCAGCTTTTCCAGGACAAGAAGGATTTTAATACAAATCTAATTTTTATTTATTTTTCAGCAACAATCCATTGGTAGTATCATTCAAGTTTGAAATTTGAATAAATTGGCATGTTTGTCTATAATGATACCGTAATATTTTGTATACAAAAAATACTAAATATTAAATAACATATAACGGGGAAAGGGAGGGACCATCAGGGCACCCAAGTTAAACGATTTGGATAGGGAGCATGGGACTGCCTCCTTCCTATTGTTAACATTTCGCGGAACGAGGGCGGGCTCTTCGACCCCATCTATTGGGTTTATTCTGTCATTCGAGGGCTCGATTCTAGTGCTGTCTGTGAGAACTTGCTTTGGAAGGAGATTCTCTTCCCTATATTCGCGGGTTTCGCGTTAGTGTCTCTGCTTACGGCCCCGCACAAACGTTTTGGGCCCTTCATACAGGAGCTTGATGATCACAGACAACTATAGAATCCTGATCAAATCGTTTTTCAGATTATTCCACTGCTATGGAAAGTTACCTTGCTTCAATAGATGGTAGTATTACATCATCATCACATCAAAAAAAGTTCCCTCCGTCGCTTTCCTTTACGTTTTTATTTTTCCGCCCCCGATCTACAATTGAGGTGAGCTCGTTCCATTATGTCATCCTGTTGATCAAATTAAAAAATCAAAAATAAAAGAATCTTTCTTATATTCTTTCTTCAGTTCAACTCAACAGCAAGAACCTAATTGGCACCTTAATTTATTTTCGTAAATTAGCTTTCACTCTTTCGTAAACATGGATTTTGAACATAAAACAAATGTCTCATATATCGTATGAAGCATTCATATTGCTCTTTATCTGGTGAAATGCTATCATTACACCTTTTTGTATAATGAACGAAATGAGTTTCGTGAAGACCAGCCAATCGCTGCTTCTCTATTATCATACTCATGCATGTTGGTTTTACTTCAGGGATGGGCGGAAATAATTAATTTATCCTAAAATAAAAATTAAAGCACTGCTGAGAGTTATAACTTCATACTCATTAATCAAGTATCTTCTCACGAGTTATTATGGCCTCCTGAGATCAACCACGGATTCAATAACAGCTCATACTCATCATAAATGATCAAATCCCATGCCGGAAACATAAAAAAACACGCTGGACAGTTCCAATTTTATTTTTCTATTACATTTCGAGACGCTATATATTGATCGGTCATGGATGACGAACGTGGATGTCGCAACCACCTGAGAGACATTAATTTTTAATTTTTAATCAAATATTCGTTGCTTTTTGTATTTTTTTCGTACAATGCACGAATGTTCTTTCTGTGTCAACAAATGCTTCCGGATTTTGACAGTTGCGCGTGTGGCATTAAGTACGAAGGTAACTTCATAAAACGTACAAATCAGTTTTGTTGCAGAAAACAACGAATAGATTCTTTAGTCCTATCTTCGATATCGTAATATAAACTAAAATTAATTTTCAGTGTACGACCATCAGCTTTTGTTTCTGTGGCATTTCATGCCCTTTGTAAAGCACCATACGTTTATTACCTGCTCCCAACTTGTTGTTCAAAACACACATCCTTCGTTATTACTTGACATCTTTCTATGCCTATACCATTTGTGCATTAAGATGATTGTACAAGGCATGTGAAGGCTAAATCATTTAGAAATGGGGCACTTTCAAATGCGTGTATTTCTTAAAGAAGAATGGAATATTATTTTATTTCATAAAAAATAACTGGAATAAATCTTTTTTCGCACTTTTCTGTTTATTTATTTATTTATTTATTCGTCAACAGATAAAAATGTGTATCCCAATGACAACTAGATAACACTTGTATTGTATGTAATTCAATAACTAACACATACATCTTCGGAAACAACGCTTATTAACATCAAGGGATACATTAAAATTAAACACGTTATAACAGCTGTTGAAAACGCGACACATGCTTAGCACAGGTTCATGTTTGCCGTAGTTGGTCCTTGAGTGCCGGTTTATAAAGAAAGATTGTAAACGTAGGTTTCGTCGTCGATGCCACTCATCAGCCGGGCACACCTTCTTCAGCCTTGGTTTAGCAAGCCGTTTCCAACAATTTTTCATCTGGGCAAGGTCAATGTTGACTACTCCCTTCATCTTCAGTCTCCACTTAATTATCGCCCAATACTTCTCTTTTCGACGAAACTGAGGACCATTTGGTGGATTCAGCTCTGTTGAGATGAACTGGACCCCATTATCGTTGTACCATTGTAGCACTTCCTTGTTGTAATGGCAGCTAGCCAAAACGTAACTGGATCATCATGGAACTTCACGAAGGATAAAATCCGAATGTGGAGGAACTCCCTTTTGTACACTTCCGGTTCATTGTTGTATCCATCACAAAAACTCTGGTTTTCTGGTCACAGGATACAGATACCTTGCGAAATGATGTTTTTTTTTTGGCGCGGTTTTAATCCTCGAAAATAAACTTGAATATGCCAGGAACCTTACCGCGAGCAGGCAGGAGCCTTGTAAAACTTGAGCCCCGGAATTTGTTTGATTTTCTGAAAGTTCTTCACCCGTAGTTGACTCGCGCTACAGTACTTTTATGATAATCCAGCAGTTTTACCAGCTCCCGAGTTGACGCAGATGTATTTTGCAGGTAATTGTGCATTTTTTTTCTTCCTGCATAATGAATATCTTGGAACCACGATAGTTTTAAACTGTGAAATAAATAGACCGAGCAGAACTGTTTACAAACAACACAACGCCGCTATCTCTGAAATGAGGTGCCCCAATTTTAAATAATCCAGCCTTTATATTACCCTTTGCCTTAGAAATCGAGCAATTTTCATCACGAAAAATCTCTGCACTGAAAATAAATTTACTTAATATTACGAAATTGATTCGTACTTTTAATTAAGCTTGCTTCGCACTCAGTGTCATTCGGTCCATATAGCATTTACCATTTTATTAAAATTAACGAGGATTGACTGGTGAATTTATGCTGCGTGCGAAACTTAATCGGATTTTTTTTTCTGAAGTTTGCAAAGATTAGTAATTTACAATTACTTCCAACTACCTTTATTGCTTATCTTGACAGATACGCTTATTTTGTGTACTATGTGCAGACTTCTTCAGCGTCGTGTACTAATACTCGATGAAATACGCGTATCTGTCAAGATAACCAATAAAAGTAGTTGGACTTAAATGGGAATTACTAATCTTTCTTCTCATTTTGTAGGATGCGATAATTTGGTTTTTTTTTTTGGCAGCTGTTTGTTAACGACGCGAAAAGTTCGTTTCGAGATTTTTAAAATGAAAAAAAAAAGAACAACGAGGTTGTTTGAAATTTTGTGTTTCCAATAGCAACGGAATCATTAAAAATGTTACAGAAGCGTTTTGGGGATTCTACGATAACGAAAATGCAAGTATTTGAGTGGCATAAAGCATTCAGTGAGCGTCGTGAAATTGTAGAATACATGCCTCACGAAAGTCATCTCTCCACCTCTGTTAACAAGATGACATCGAAAAAGAGATGAAAATTGTGCTCGAAAATCGTCATGTTGGCATTAGCGAGATAGCAGAGAACCTCAACATTTATCGAAAGACTCAACACATTTTGGTTTATGTTTTGGTATGCAACGCGTCTCCACCAGACTCGTTCCAAAAGATCTGATTTTGTATGCAAAATCAACGTCGAGTAGAGGTTACAACAGAGATGGTTGCCAACGTAGTGGATGACCCTTCATTCATCAAACGCATTATTTCTGGTGATAAAACGTGAGTTTATGAATATGACGTTAAGACTGCACAACAATCCAGCGAATGGCGCACCAAAAATTAGCCGAAATAGAAAAATCCACGTCAAAGTCAGTCGAAAACTAAGGTGATGCTGATCGTTTTCTTCGATTGCCGAAGTTTGATTCACCATGAATTTGTTCCAGAGGGTAAAACTGGTAAAACGGTCAGTAATGTGTACTACTTGGCCGTTATAAAATGTCTGCGTAAAGCAATTCGTCGTATACGTTCGGATTTATGGGCAGATAATTCATGGATTTTTCACCACGATAATGGAATGGTTTGCTCACTTGTACAAATAAAAACTTTAATATTTTTTTTAATTGAATCTCCTACATTCTGAATTTTTGACATTTTATCATCATTTATGCTAAAAATTTCCACTGTTCCTATAACAACTATATAACTGGGACTGGGGGAGGTTAGCCTAAGGCAGTCGAAGGATTTGTTGACTAGACAAGGGTTCGTGGAGTCGCCAGCCCCTTGTCGTGTGAAGACACGCGGTACTGGCCGTGGTCTTCCGAATGTCCTCATTGAGATCGACTGGCCCTGCTACAACAAGCCATCACGTAGGTTATTCTCTCGGGGCAACCTGCTGAGGATAGTCCTGCAGCCATAGGTAATCCTTGCACTGATGGTGGGTTCTTATCATATCACATCACATCACATCACGATAATGGAATGTTTGAAAAAACATAAAACAAAAGTTGACGCAACCACCGTATTCCACTGTTACCACTGTTACATTTCTTGCTTCCGAAACATTAATATTCGCTTCGGGGAACGCGTCATGAGTCGATTTAAGCCATAAAAAGAAATTCGCTGAAGGAACTGAAGGCTTTCCCGGCCGAGGCGTATAACAAGTGTATGGAAAATTGGACTAGCCGTTGGCATGCTTGTGATGACACAAAAGGAGGCGATAATAAAGATTTGTACTTAAAATGCATAAAAATGTTGTTGTTTTTTAACCAGTCCGAGTCAATTTTGATCAGATGGTATGGACATAAAAACCCATTCTTACATTGTACAATAACGGAACCAAGTGCGTCAAAAATTAAGTTTTAGTAAAATATGTCATTTTGTCAGTTATCGTTGCATGTATATTTGATGGGGCTGCTTGAATGGCTTTTGTTGTATTTTAAACTAGTGGGGATGAGTTTCATAACACTTTCTTTTCAGTTTTGATGTTTTCAATTTGGGATTTGATCCTGTGCTCTAGAGAAGAACTGTTATGACTCGTGAAAAAATACGTGATTGTGACTCTTTTATTTTTACTCCGAAGCCATTGTTAGCCGCAACACTAACATGTTCAGGTACAAAACAAGAAATGTGGGTCTTGGCTGGCCCACGTTAATTTCAGTTCGTGTATTGTATGAATAAAATGTACTGATAGCATTTTACGAGATGACAAGCAAAAATCATATTTTTTAACAATTTACGAAACGTCTATTTTATGTACGCAACCCACTTTTAGGAAACGATCAAAAGCAAATTTCAGAAAAAAATATTTTCAGTGTACTTGGACCAAACCGAGAATCCAACCCAGGGACCTGACGGAAAGCCATTTTCCTGAAGCCAACATCTCTAACATCCAAACGTCAAAATATTCATTGTTTGTTAACAATACTCTCGTTCGACCCGTAGTAACAAACGTCAGATGGGCCTCATTCAAATAAGACCCGTGAGATGCTGCATACTGTCAAACGCTAGTGAATAGGATAGGGTTGCCAGGCCCCTGATCCAATCCAAACACCCGGTCTCTTCACGTTATTTCCAATCAACCCAAAATAGCGTACGATTGAATCAAATCGGACAGAAGTATGGCTACTCAAAAGTGTGTAAAGACAGTCAATACTGTCAAGGATGACAATGGTGTATTTTTATAACATGTAATGTTGGTGAAATCTTTTTTATTTCTTGTTTGAAATTGAATATTGAATTGAATAGACGTGTAGCTACACGTCTACCGACTAAGCTGATGAAGAACCAACAATTACTCTAAAACTACACAGTTTGAAAGAAACATTTAATTTTATGCGTTATTTAATGCACATAAAGGGAATGCTAGATTTGGTATAAATTAATGGGATCTTTCATATATCGCTGGAATCAGGCCTGTTGTATGAAAAATCGCAAAAAAAAAAGTTGTGTGCTGTATGAAAGATTGCAAACACTTACTTTTTTAACGCTTTCTGTGGATTTCAATTAAACTTATTACTTCAATGACTTATTTGCATAAAACAATTTCATATTTCAGCATGAAAGCATATATTTATAGCATTATAGTATATGGCATATAATTAGTGTTTTTGTATTTGTTCGATGTAACATGGAAGCAATGGACCGATGATGAGAATCGATTTTTTATTGGTTAGGGCCTAATGCATTATTCGCCTTGATCTAATTATGTTATCGTAGAAAAATACTTTTGGGAATCGGATCGATTCTCCTCAATTTCAGAACGAAGGCAAACAAAATTTCCAAAGATCAACGACCGAAATCGCACTAACAATCACGCTATGAAGTGAGGAAGAGAAACATACAAGTGCAGGAATATAAAACATGTTTCCCATTGAAACAGCACGTTTAGGGATAGAAGAAGATAGCATCATTTTCGAATGGCAGCCAGTGATTCAAGATTTGGCAAGTCAAGAAAAAGAGCAACGAACTCGCACACTCAGTTCTTGCTGGCTACTCATCCATCAAAATCAATTACTGAGCTGTTACCGTGTAGCAAACTGTAGCTTTTTCCGTCAGTTGACAAGCGTGATGAACTGATCGATGAATACCAAACACTTTCGTCACTTCAATACGCAGAAAAAAAGTCAAATCTCGATGTCAACCAACCGGTTGAGATAAAATTGAATATGGGGTTTTATGATCTAGGTTTATCAACAATCATGAATGATATCTGTTTAATATATCGACCAATTGTCAATCTAGCATTATTATTTCTAAGTAGGGTGAACGAATACTTCAGCTAATGCCCCCAACTTGGTTTCTCAGAAATATATCCGCTATTCATTTTACGTGAACGTTAGCTAACAAACAAGAAAACACGGAGCTTTATCAAATCAAACTGAAATTCTGAAAAGATTGAAAAACTAAACTGCAGTATAATCATTTCATCTGATATATGTAGCATTCTCTTGCTGCAAAAAAAAAGTGTGCTTTGACCTTAGTGAATCCAAAATCAACTCTAACTCCTAGCTGTATAATTTGTGCGTCTTAAAGGAAGTAAAACAACCTTGCATTGAAACCAGTATAAGTTCATGGCATATTTTTACTGCCAACTGCAATGAACCATGACCATTTAATAGCGTATATTTCATGTTTCCTATCCCCAGGTAACAAAACGTATGCGCAATGATAACTCTCCACAGGAAGAGAACCACACCACAATGGCGGTCGAGGTAAGGAAAGCACCTTTTTCATTGTCAAGTAGGCGCACAGGAAACCCCCACGATCGGTGGATCATAGCACAGTCCAACAAAACGTAGCAAGTAAACGCCCAACCACGGTGATCAATACACCAATACATTTGTTTTTAAAACACAAATACCCTTCGCTCACAATCGGTGTTCGAAACTGGATTCCGATAATGGCCACAATGATATCGTTCGAGATAAAAATAGTAACAAACGGTGGCTCGATGAAAAAGGTCACGTATGAATCATCTGTAGAATGTGACAGTCAGCGGAGGGCGGAATAAATACGTACTACGATCTGAATAAGAGATGCTCGAAAAAAAAATTTAAACACTGATCCTCAACAGGTAACAGAAGAGATGTTTCAATCCTCTCCACCGATTGTAAAATCAAGAGTTTAACATAATTCTACAATTAATTCAAGAATTCAGAACGATCTTTACAAAATAAACGTGCGAGGGATCGACGTCATTTATGTCAAAACCCTGTTCAATGTTCATGAACATTTATTAACTATGTTTATATTTGTGTGTAGAATCCTACGTACGCTTGAACATCTATGATACATTATCTAAGCTTTCAGGTTCATGGTGGATGTGCGGGTCCGTATACAATTGCAGCACGACCACAATCTGCAGACATGTAAATACAAATGAAATTATTATCATTTTATATTATAACATCCATTCATTACATTTTGTATGCTTTTTTATAAGTCATTTTCAGCTTTGCATTTATGCATCCTTGTCAGTTATAGCTCATCTAACCTACGTTATGTATTTGAAAAGATAGGAAGGTTTTTAATGTTTTTTTAGAAAGGATCATTTTCGAAAAATTCTACTTAAAAACAGCTCTATATTAATTCAAAACCTAAAAGTTTACAATCATTCATTTCCTATTTCACAGACATGAGGAATCAATTATGGGTCCAGATGAACAAGAGCTATCGAAAAAATCAATTTTTTAATTTTTTATTTTAGTTTTATTAAGATTCAGTTTTTAGATTCATACTCATATGAAATTTATTTCGCCTTATTATTAGCTGTTTTCAGTTTTTCCAATATTATTATGATATAATTACACATCTAATTTTTATTTTCAGTAACATACCAGTGAATGTCAGATATATCTTGTATCTCCGTTTATTATGTTCTCTGACTATTATTGTGAAAACAAATTCTAATCTTAGTAGATCTAGAAGAACAAATTCTAATCTTAGTAGATCCAATAGAAACTGCAACAGTGGAAGTCTTTCGATGAGTGGATGGTCAGCTTAGTTACGAATATATGTATTCTACTATAGTTTACTGGCCTGCTGGTATTATTATTTTATATAATAACGTCAGTTTATTATTTTATTTTATTATTTTAGTGTTGCACTTCGTTACACACCGCTCCAGGGGATCCGTTTAATCCAATCCGCAAATAAATCCAACAGTTTCTGCAGTTAGACACAGTCCTTGATACACGTGATCACCTTGATGATCTTCAAATCATCGACGTAGAAAACACGCGTTCCGGATGGTAAAATGAATGCCGCATTATTAATAAAGAGCAAAAACAGTAGGGGGGCCAGCGATATTCTTCAGTTCCTTGGTCGCCTTTCAGACCAAATCATCCGTCGTTTTGGCCACGAAATTATTTAAATATAATATAATTTGGGCGGAGCTGGGGCACGTTGGGAGGGTTGGCGTGCTTCCGCACGTTCCGCTTTGCCGAGAAGATCTTTTTGACCTGAATCTTCAGCCATTGTTTCTGGGTTTCCGCTTGGTTCTCCGACACGGCTGGTTTGGACTGACGCTTCCGCATGTAGATATCCATTTTGGCCAAATACTTCTCGACCGTTTTGGCCGGTCACATCGACCTCCCGGCCCAACGCACGGAAAGAAGTGACCACCTTGCCTTCCGTCTTCCGTTTGAGCTTCTGTTGAATCCTCCGGTCGCTTAAAACGGTCGGACAGCTGGAACCAGCCTTCCGCTCGATGGACTCTCCCTTCTCCAGAAGTGCCAAAATCTTGTAGAGGTCTCCGCGGTCGTATCCGGTCGACACGAAGTGGGCCACGATGGCCGAATTTTTTAGGCCCGGATGGAGCAGTCGGTACGAACAAACCATAGATCGAAGTTGTTTCACTGCGCTTTCCATATCTGCCGTAAACAAACTGATGGAGCTGTCATATTTTCACAGTATTTGGGTTGCTTGGGTATAGCAAGGATTGGGTATAGCAAGTCAGATAATCTGGCTGGAAGACAATCGAGAAATCACTGTTGGTGTACTCAACTGCTTACAGGGGAATTAATTTGAGCTTGAGTCGAATTAGAATATATTCTAAGTTACCGAAATGAAAAAAAAAAAAAAAAAAAATTATTAAGAGTCCTTTTACATTGTATTGATAAAGTGCTCTATGAGGGATGTTCGAACGAGCATCCTTCAAAATTTGAATCAAATTGAGGTTGGTAAGGTATATAAAAGTACAAATAATTATCAATTGCAGCCAAACCTTTGAGTATTTTTATAGTCCTTGTTGTAAATGATACATGAACCTCATTTAAGTTTGAAAATCATGGGTTCTTATATTTTCGATGTTTTGATTTTATTGAAGAATTTTGGATTTTTTTAAGATTGGAGCACTCATTGGCGACTATTTTGTATTGTTCGTGGAACTCATTTTTTTCTGTTAAATCTCGTGAACATATAGTGTTGAGCATGGGTTTATTAATAAAATTAAACAAACAGCTCACAACAGTAACACACTGGACTAAAAAATACATGGTTACATTTTGAGGATTTTCTTTTGAATTCATACAACTAATTTTGGGCTTCGTATTCATGTAGTTAACAATGTCTTCAGTCGTACATTGTGAGAGCCACAAAATGAGTCTTTATTTCCCGCTCCAACCGGTAAAACTCCGAAATCCGAGAAATTTTCTACTGATCTACTGGGTCTTTTGTGTTATTTTGTTTTTGTAGTATTAATACTCCGTTTACACATGTTGAGGTTTAGAAGCAATGGTGAGCAACTTCGACGAAATTGGGCATCACCATAATGTAACCAAAAAAAAAAAAAAAAAGGATTCACTCCGCATTAAATTTACCATGTACAAAACGCTTATAAGACCGGTGGTTTTCTACGGCTATGAGACATGGACCATGCTCGAAAAGAACTTGCAAGCACTTGGTGTATTCGAACGACGCGGGTTTAGGATCATCTTTGGTGGTTCCCGGTTCATGGAAATCATGGTGCCTTCTACAAAGTTGTACTTAAAAAAGTTGTCCAAAGTAGTGGAAGTTGTGGAAGTAGTTTCGTACTTGCAAATTTAACCACTAGAGCAGCGCCGTTGCTAACTTTTGAACAAAGCACAATTCGACAAAGATTTTTCATTAGAGCCTAACTGAAAAACGTAAACAATGGCTTCTGTCACAAAGGCTACCCATGTAAGCCTCCAATTCTATCGGATAGGTGAACGCTTCCTCTTCAAAACGATCGTAGTGGATTGATGAGGCGAGTTTTGAATGACGATCAATTCGCAGTAAAAGTCATTGCTTACGTTTGTCAGTTAGGCCCTAATGAAAAATCTTTGTTGAATTGACGAAGGGTGACTTTAAAAGCAAGTTTTTAGAAAATATAATGATAGGCAACTTTGTACAAGACACCATTTTTCTAGCACTTCCTTTGACAATGATAGAGCAATTTTTTCGCTTTAAATCAGGGTGTCTCTAAAAAAATAGTTTTATTATTCTATCTTCATTGTTTCTCATTTTGAGAACAAGTGGTATTCAAACAAAATATATGAAACGCATTTTTTTGCCGAACAAAGTTTTTTAATGCAACAAAGTTTTTTAATGCAACAAAGCAGAGAGAATCCAAACAACTTCGGAATAAAAGGTGTTTCTATCAAAATTTGGTCGACTTAAACTTGACGCATTTCCTTTCATCATGCATTAAAAAATTTGGCACATCCCTCATTTTGAAGATGTGTGCGTGTAGCATCATGCCTATATTTTGATTTTGAGATTAGCACTTTAGTTATCAAAATGTCGTTGAAGGAAGAGAAGCAACGCATCAAAATTTTGCACGTGCATGGCGAAAATCCAAACTACTCTCACGCCAAGTTGTCGAAATTGTTGAATGTGGCTAAATCAACTGTTACCAACGTATTAAAAGTGTTCGGTGAACGTTTGTCGACAGCCAGGAAAGTTGGATCGGGGGAAAATCGAAAGCCGGAGGCCACAGCGACGACAAAAAGAGTTGCCCGCTGTTTCGAGCGGAGCCCCAACCTCTCCGTCCGAGATGTCGCAAAGAAGCTGGGAGTGGCGCCTTCAACCGTGAACAAGCTGAATTGTCGACTTACAAGAAAGTGGTGACTCCAAATCGCGACGATAAACAAATCACGGCGGCCAAAGCACGATCGCGAAAGTTGTTCACGACGCAGCTGACGAAGTTTAATTGCGTGGTACAGGACGATGAAACTTACGTCAAGGCAGACTTTAAACAGCTTCCTGGACAGGAATTTTATACGGCAACCGGACTGGGAAAGGTGGCAGATATTTTCAAGCACATTAAACTGTCAAAGTTCGCGAAGAAATATCAGGTGTGGCAGGCCATCTGTGCCTGTGGCTTGAATAGCAACGTTTACATTGCGACCGGAACCGTCAACCAGGAAATTTATCTGAGCGAGTGCCTACAAAAACATCTACTGCCTTTCCTGAAGCGTCACAATTGTTCCGTTCTATTTTGGCCGGATTTGACATCTTGCCATTACGGAAAAAAGGCCATGGAGTGGTATGCTGCCAACAACGTTCAAGTGGTGCCCAAGGACAAGAACCCTCCCAACACGCCAGAGTTCCTTCAGCTTCTAATCATGGTATTGATAGGATAGCAATACCTAACATATTAAAAATCATGCACCATTAGAATTGTAAGCTTCATACTAGTACTGTTATTGATATTGTGTTTCAAAAACACTTCCTTCCACTCATTTGAAACAGGGCCATATTTTTCTCTCAAGATTCTAACTCAATTATTTGCGAACTCTTAATGCATTGACCATTTGAAATTAATAAAAGAATCACTATGGGAAAACCCAATTTTCGTCCTCATCCTACCAGCTATTCGGTTCACTGATCTACAAACTTGTTTGCTATCTACGTCAACATGATGTTTTTCCTGTACCAGCTATCTGATCGAACGTCAAGTTAATTAATAACAAAATGCGCACTGGAGTGTGCTTCAGGATATAACCAAAAATAACTCAAGGACCATAAATCTGAAAACTCGTGGTGGAGGAATTTTGAAAGAAACAATTTAACGGGTTTCACTAGCCAAAACAAAAGTTTATACATAGAACTGGGGATTAGCAGGGACATGAAAAATAGCACGTATGCGTTTAACTCATACGACACATAGGTTTGAACAATATTTCAGATGTATTTTGAAAAAGCTGTTTCAAACAGTTTCTTGAAAAAATACTTATTTAAGGGCTTAAGACGAAAATGTGGCATTTTATAAATATTAACGAAAACCACAACCACCAGAATCAACTAAAACAAGGCAAAGATTGTCTGCTTGATCGGAAGCCGCCTTTCAAACATGCCCTACGCTCAATTTCAACTATTTCTATCCAATTTCACAACCTGCCGTGCTCTTACGGACCTATCAATACTTTATCTTCACATCTTTGGTTCTAGCAACAAAAAAACATTATTAGTTAAATGGATATTAAAACTGTGTGCACTGTATGAGTGATCTACATCATGCCTCAATTTCCAAAAAATTGCCTCTGTTTCCATTTCCATTATACCTAACCGCTAAGATGAAAATACCTAATGATCGTTAAAAAGTACCGATAATCGCTCAAAAGTGCACATTCCCAAGTTGTGCGTAAAGACAGATTACCTAATATTAGGTAATAGTATTGAAGGTAGATAATCGTTACAATGACCGATTTTTTTATCGTTACTTTTTACTGAAAATTGGATATTTTTTTGAAGTTTTATTTTATACAACTACAAAAGACCACAAACGGCAAGTTTTACAATTCGGATTAGTATTCTAAGCCCTGCACTTAAGAAGAAACAACTGTTCAAAAGAATTACAGGAATATTTTTTTCTGTATTAAAAAAAAAGGATTAATAAATTATTACAGAAATGTATTTTCTGCATCCACCGAACATTTCAACGCGTCCATGTTTTTGCTCCGGAGTGAAGCCTATTTGCACCTCAGGATTTACGTTGGTCCACAAGGATCCGTCGGAGCAAGAATCAAATAAAATAATGTAAAAGTTATTGATCCAAATATTGGGACATGAATAAACTCTTGATTGAAAGTTTAGTAAGAAAAATAATCAGGTTTCCATAGGAAAAATATGGCGACCGCGTTGCTTCTGTCCTCAATCAGTGACGAAAAATTTGTTCAATTTTGGGTAAATAATAACGTCCAATATTGGAAAATGAACATTACCCAAATGTGAAATATTGGAATATTGGAAAATGAACATTACCCAAATGAAAAAATACTGTATTATTAAATTGTCGTTTAATTTTACCGATCTGTTGGATATTGTCTACAATAACAAATTTTGGGTAAAATAAATACCTAATTTTAGGTATTCTCAGCTTAGCGTGTACCGGTCAAAAGCTCGTACACTATATAGAAAGCTACCAATCTCGTTGTAACATTCTGGTAGTAGGGTAAACAGGTATACTATAGTCCATTGAAGAAAAAGATTTGGATACCCTGATATAAATAAATTGCAGTCACTAATCGGCTGAGTAACTCCACTTTCTTCAAAACTTGGTCATATCAATCAAAAAACTGAAAAAAGAAAGGAATATTAAGAAAGCGAGTGTAAATTGCCAATATCATACATTAATGGATGCAGAAATAAAAAAACAGTTTTTAGTGGTACAGAAAAAATCGGTTAATTTTTTTAAATCAACACAAGATAGCTTTAATTATGCCTGTTTCTCCCACACACAACGCACAGTTTAGTTTCGATATCACATAGTTCTGGCTCAAACACAATGTGGACGGAAACGGAACGGCAGCGGCAAGTTTGACAGTTGTTGCAAATGACTTCGAAAGGTCCAATTAGAATCGGCTTGGATCTAGCAGGTTTTCTTTCCTACAAGCAGGCTAATTCAGATCGGGATGCATTTTAAAAGTAACCGGAATTAGGCAAATTCACAATTTCTAGGCAATCATCAAGATGAGTCAAAACTATTATGAGTATTCTCCCAGCATCTTGCATTAATCTGTCGTTTTCGTTTGTTAACCTTTATATGCTCCTTGTTCCTTTATTACTATCGAAAGAAATATCCATAACTGGTTGAAAGGGTTTTTATAAAGTGCCAAACTTCTCAAGTGAATGTAGCTATTGTATTGTTTAATCGGCTATCGTTCTATTGTGTTCTATTGTAGCCAATACGAAATCAGCAGAATGTGCGTATGGTTCATTTTATTAAAAACATAGCATAACGGAATGGTAGTAGTTGAAACGTAATCAAATTTAAGCTAAAAAATCAAGCAATCATATCAATATATTCAGGGAAGTGTTTTAACCGAAGAACATACTGAAATAGAGGTTTGAAAATTGGTTACCGAGCATAGTCGACATTGCTGAAGCCAACATTTCCTCTATTAAGAATACCCATTTGTACGTTTAGTAGATGTCATTCGCTCTAATCCGGTCGGCCTTGGTGAATTCGCTGGTTGGATGCGCTGCATCATAATTTATCACCGAATGACAAGGTTGCCGTGTTTGTTCACATGACCATTCAACAGTTGATTAGATTCACTACTCGGTGGACCCGTCGATGGAAGGAAGTTTGCCATATCCATTTTATATATAAATAAATAAAAAACAGAAGGTGGCCACTAATTGCTTTCGATCGATTGCGGTGTCTTTCCGGAAACGTTGCAATTCAATTGAATTATGAATTTACAGTTCATTGAAGATTGATTGGAATGTGCCCACTGCAATGATTCATTGCAAGCAGGGCAGTTTAACCTTTGATAACCTCAGTATCAACTTCATAGAGAATTTTATTGAAAACGTTTACACAGACGTCATCGGAAAATATTTTTAATAGCTCTGATACCTCGGCTGAGTTCAGCGGTGGGTCTAGTATATGCCAAAAATGGAACTAACAAATAAAAATATAAAAAAATCTAGAAACCACTAAAGCATATGTTGCTAAGATAGTTTTGATTTGTTCCTCTCCTCTGTTATAAATTTGAAAACTCCTCTAGACCGAAAATATAATTCAAATTGGATGAAAATTGAAGACTTTCCTATGGACCTGGTCACTCCAGGAATGAAGACATCACTTGCAGTTCTCACTCACCACTCCAACAACAGAAAAAAAAAAACTTTCTTCAACGGAAGGGTGATTCAAATACATGATACATGAACACATCACCTACCAACACGACGACCTACATAGCTGTAAAGAGGTTCAAAAGTGTGCCTTACGTTATTGACGTTATTGGTGGCACTTCCTCTTCTTCGGCTAAACAAAAAAAGCAACACTACAGTTGTAAGTTTCCTCTTCAACTGTGTAGCACCACTTCGCAAACAATTTCGCGAAATAAACAGAGACAAATAACACACCCGTGAGCTCAATCGCGAATTGTTAGCGTAAACAAAAGTTCACAAAATTCCTTGACTTTGACCTAGAACAACCATCAGGCGGTGGACTGGCATTCGTTTATGGTGCACTTCTTGCCGGCAAAAGCATCGTATTCGCAACCCGCTGCATCATCAATTTCCGAACAAAACTAAAGAAAAACAAATTGGGCGTTAGTCTTAAAAATTCCTCAAATTGAATTTATTTCGTGCATTGGAAACTGTGTTGCGTGATGATGATAACGAACAGTAAAACGGATCACCAAAATTAAATTCGTGATCCTATTCTCCGTTCGGTAGAGTTTGAATTAATAGTTTTGAAATCAATTAGCAGGTGAAGTTATTTCAAACGTGTACAACCTTTCTCCAGCCAAACCGTCTCAGCGATAAAAAAATAATCCGTATGTTTTCATAAAATGATCGGTTTCAAAAATTATCATAATGTTTCTAAATGCAACTAACAATAATGATTGAGGCGGCGATAAGCGATTTCTAATGAGCAATAATTTTAAAAAACCAATAAATAAGTAGAAATGACACTCACAACGATGCGCGGGAGTGTCGAGAAAATTTTGAAGTCACAATATCTCCTCGGCCTAACGGGTATCGAACCCACCACCTCTAGATTCGTGAATGGCTGTACCGGTTATGCTATATGAGACCACATTTTATTTTCGTCCATGATTGTTTCAACACACTAGTGTTATTTAGCTTCACTAGAAAAAGAAATTTTTGGTAAAAGGTGAGATTTGTAGCTTGTGCAAAAGGAATCTTTTCAGTGAAGTATCTATTTTCTATTGCGAGCAACTTATCGATTTAAGAAATTTTAATATAACTATTATAACATAATTTCTAACTTGCACACCAAGTCTAAAAACAATTTTTAGCAGGGGTGAGTATTACGTCATTTTTAAGTTTTTTATGATTTGTTTTTGTTGTTGTTTTTTGACGCAGACTACGCCTTACGGCAAGGGTAGGGTGTCAATTGAAAATCTAAAAAATAGCGACCGTCACGAAATATCGTTACAAATTAAACGCCTATAGCTTAATAATTGATGGATAGATTTTCAAGATGTTTACATCAATCGGTTGGAAATTTTCCCGCGTATCAATCATTATTTTTTCTTTTAATCAAACATTATTTTTTAGCTAGGTGAAACTATTGAAAATAGAGAAAATATAAGGTGATGTCTTAAAATTTTGTTTTGCAGCCTAATTTTACTAAATGCACAGTACTTTACTATCACAGATTTCAAATTTAAGCAAGTGAGGGCTCATATGCAGCTGTTAAAGATATAAAATAAACCTTCGCAATTTTTCTCATTAGTGTTGCAGTACTGGAGCTGGGCAGACCAACAAACCATCGAGGATCAGCAGATGGCGATGGCGTAAACTATGGAGGCAACCTCGGTGGCCTCTAGCGCGGAGCGGCAAAGCGCCAATGTTGATTTGGCGGGTGGTGGTGGCACGTACCATAGAAGGTCCCAACCAGTGGACAGGTAGCTGATTGCTCTGCAGGCTGTTGCTAGCAAGTCCTTGGCTAGCCAACCGTTGCTAGGCAGCCACTAATTTGCAGTGGTGTGCTAAGCAGTCGGTTACCCAAGCCGGTGATGATTTGTTGCCAGCCGGTGGGCGCCACCACGAGGAGCTAAATAGGGTGCCTGAGTGTGTGTGATATTCTTGGTAGCCATCTTTATCAAAAGCACAATGTGCACGGCAGAAATAACCTGCTTCGTGAAAACATCGAGAAGGATTTAATTCTTATGTGGATTATTCCAAATCCGTCCTTTTCAGGACGACCAATCCAATGTTGAGAGAGTTTGTTTAATTTGAATTTATCTTACCAATTGGCAGAGAGCGGTGGCTAAATCAATTGTAGATTTCTCTTCTCGTCGCATACCTTGAGCATTGTGCATAATTTATAAATGGGTTTATTTATTCAAGTATTTTAAAATTTTAAATAAAAGATATATATTTTCGCGTACATATTCATCAATCGGTGTTGGTAGATTTTAAAGAATGTTGCATTCCAGCAAGTATCAAGAAATTCCCTAACACATACAACTTTTTGATCCTCGAAGATGATATTCTAAAGTAACATTCTCTGCACATTCCAATTAGTACTGTTATAGTTATTCTGTTGTGTTAACGATTTGCGTTGGATGAGTTTTACTTCTAGGATAATAAGTTTCGAGAAACTGAAAGTGAGAATAAGTACGATGCCTAATCGATTTGCTGCCAAACTTATGCGCAAATTTCGGTTCGACCATACGAAAAATCCTCCGAATCGACATTGTACCGATGCCGAGCGAAACTGGAAGCAGCCAGAGGTGATGCGTTGCCAACTACTGATTGGGACGCTGGAGAAGGGCCTTTAACTAGAGGCCGTATCATAATTTAAACCAAACTGCCACCAATTGCCTTCTAAAGAGTTAACAATACAATTTTCTTACATACTTACTATCTAGTGCTGGTCTAACGATCTATTACCCCCCCCCCCCCCCCCCACACACACACACACACACTTGTGAAAAAGTTCTTTATTTACTTCTAAAATCTAGAATCGTAAACTTGTAAGACTTGACTCATTAAATATTTGGACGTATGTTTCTTATGTTTCTTTTTTCGGAATGGAAGAATGTTTGTTATTTCAGTGCTAAAAATTTCGCACGATTCATGTTGTTTACAAAGAAGTTATACTTGATGAAAGCCACGAACCGAAAATTAATTTTGAACGTCCACTTCGACAATCCGCCGTGGTTAGGTTAAAAAATCTCAAATTTGTTGAAGCTGGCTAAATTAACCGTGTGCAGCGTTCTCAAACATTTCCATGAGCGGGATACTATCGATCAGCAGGATCGTAGCAAACGTCGTAGTTGAACTATGAATCTGAAGTTTCATTTGAAGGTGTTGAGAACGATTTGGCCAAACCCAGGCCTGTCAGATTATTATATCGCCAAGAAATACAATGCCAGCCAAAGCACCGTCAGGGGGATTCGTCTGTGAGAAAGAGTAAGATCTTTTCGAGCCAATAAGCAACCAAACAGGATACTGTAGCAGAATCGAGTGGCCAAAAGACGTGCCTGGAAGTTATACAATAAGGTTCTTAGGAAGTACGAAGGATGCATCCTCATTGACGACGTGAAGATGGATTATGGGCACAACAGTTCTATAAAGCCACTGGACGAGGTGATATACCTAGCAAGTGCAACTTCGTTTTTGCCAATAAATTTGCAAAAAGCCTATGATCTGGCAAGGTATTTGCAGCTACGGACAAAACACCCAGGTTTTCGTGACAAACAAGACTATGGATTCCAAAATGTACAAGCAGGCGTGCCTGGAAAAACATATTTTTACATCAACATTACATTACATTTCCATTAATGCTCACAATGGGCCTGTAAAGTCTTGGGCAGATTTGGTAAGCGAAGAAGTACTACAGTGGTATCGAGACAGCGGGGTGGAGAAAAGGCCATCAATCCACCCAACTGCCCTCAATTCCACCAAATTGAGAAATATTGGGCAGTTGTCAAACAGAAGTTGAAGAAGAGTGGAAAGGTGGCTGCAACAGGATGCAACAGAAGTGAAGCGATGATGGAACAAAAGGGCCGATCAAGTTAGTCAACAGAGTGCCCAAAATATGATGAGTGGGTTTAGAAGAAAAGTTTGAGTTTTTTTTATTGCGTCCAGATATTAAATGACTCATGTTATATGCTATCTGACGCTCCATTTATGTGATATTGAAGAAAAATGTATACTACTTTTACGAACTGTGTTGTATATAGCGCCTTTAGCAACAACGAGTATCGATCTAACATTCCTTCGCCTCCCTAGTTGTACACGAAAATAGCTTGGGAATGCTTGCGTTCTTGAAATGAGCTACTGCATTGCCGATAGAACTTGCCATCAAACTTCTAGACCTAAGTATTGTGCAATGATTTTTTATGTGAAGCAGGTTGCCACTGCAGTCTTTATTTAATGAAAACACCTATATGTTCTCGTTATTCAATGTTTTAGTCCTTATTAAACGGGTTTATCAAGCGCCATGAAAATATGTTTTTTATTTTTTTTATTTCACAGTTTTCACTGTGGTGTGCAAATTTCACGCGAATATAATTTGCATAACAGTGCTTAACGTTTGCACGTAAGACATTACAAATATATTTTTTTCTTAATGATGAATCCTTGAAAATGGTCCTATTAGAACCGAAACGTAAACCTTAAACAGTCGTATCTCATATATCTCATCAATTTAATTTAATGAAAAAAAAAATGCTAAGCAAGAATATTTATCCATGCCTCTGACGGCCAGTGGAATTAAAATTATAAATATATGTCGTGTTTTCAGAAAGCAAAATTCAGAAAACCGACTATTTTATGTTTAAACTAGTTGAGTTTTTACTAGCTTTTTTTTCAGAAGCAGCGAACTAAATAAAAGAATAATCTGAGATGAAAATAAATCACACAGCATACAGTTGGCCCATATCAAGGTCTTCGCGTGATCATGTTGTTTATTCACCAACCATATGAAGGTTATTATGTTCGATTCGACAGTGTGTATAACTGCTGAGTCAAGTTTAGCTGTCACATATTACAATACCGTTTGGTCATTGGCTTATCTTTCAATACGTGAGTATAAATGGAAAGAGTATAGTACTGATTCTCTGAGACTCAATTTTTCTTGCATTGAAAAGCTTATGTGTAATACGCCTGAGTGATCTATACTATTAAATATATTATCAAATGCCTTGATTATTGATTAATTTATATTGAGAAGATTCGAACTGAGTTTGTCACGATAAAGCTTTGATGTTATAAACTTTTGAAATCGAATACGATTAACAACGAGAAGCTTGAAACTTGAATTTACATTTAAATGAAATGAACAACCTTGCAATGGTGAGATTTGATTTCATTGTTGAAAGTTGTTACCGAAGAACCTTCTAACTGGGGTGGAGCAATATCAGAAATATTCCTTGAAAAATTTTGCAGCAACTGAGGATCTTGTTTTTTTATTCGACCACGAATACCTTCAATCGGAAGCCACTGGTTACCATTAAATTTACCGACCTGCGCTACCGGTTCTCCACAATAAGTCGCCCGTATTCAGCTACTTCCACAGACAATCACACCCTACCGTGCTGAGCTTATGCTAAACAACACGAACCGTTACTTTGATCCACCGTACTCACCGCGAGAAAAATACATTATTCTCTTTTGCTTACCCTTCTCAACTGTTGCCATTTGAAGACGACTGTTTTTTTGGTGTAATTAAACTGAAACATTTTCTATAAAGTTGCAGATTTTTAGTTGCAAATGCACTATTTAATTTATTTATAGATATTTTGATGCTCAGAGGGCTATAAGCGATGTCACTTCTAGGAAAGCGTGCATTTAAACTGGCTTTAAAGTAGCGCAAATAATTTCCAATATGCACAGTGTTATGAAACCTTTGACAGCTGAATGTTAATTTGCTCCAAATTTCCATAATAACACTTCTTGCTGTCGCTTAATAGGTTTTGCACGTTTGAGTAGAGATACGTGATTGATCGTATTATGAATGATAATTCGTATCTACCATTTGCATATCATTTCGTGTGGTGATGGTCAATGTCAAGGTAGTTGGCACTGTCCTCTAAACCACCGAGCTGCATGCTGTGTGTGCTTCTTGCATGTAAATTACTATTCTTGGTGGATGTACATCAAGGTAAAGTCAAATCAGCCGTGGAATTCATATAAATTTCTTGTAGCTTCATTTCCTACTTGCTTTCTTCTTCTCAGCATCCTGAGGCAAATTTCGTCAGCTCTCAACATAGCTTTCTTGCACTTCCAGAAAAATTTAAAGCATACGAAATGGCCGCAATTAACGCCAAATAGCATTGCCACTTTCAATCCCAACATATTATCTAATTTTTGTTGCACTGCAGTCAACATGTACCTAGTTACAATTACAGGCGGGAAATGTTTGTTTTGGGAGTTGTACGCCTTCAAAAATACGATGCAAATCTGCGGAGACATTTGTGGACTCTATCAATTTTCACCTTAAATGGAGTATGTTGATGCCAACACCAATGCGTGACTTGCATTGTTGAGTGAGCTCATTGCTTTACGCCTGTTTTAGTTGCGAAAATGTCAAATTCGATAGATTTCTTTAACCGAATCAGGAATCGAACTCAGCTCAAACTGAATATAAAACAAAGATCAGATGACATGACCAAAAATAAATTATCTGATACATATTTAAGCATTATGAATATTAGGATTGTTGAGAAAGAATTCATGTAAAATTAAGTCTCCCGGAACCAAAAAAAACACTACCCGACGAAAAGTGTGTGTTTTTTTTTAAACGGGATGGAAAATCTGCAAACAGACTACTGAAGAACTCAGGATGTGGGGATGAGGGAGCCAACTCCTAGTTAACGGTAGTTAACCGTAAAAAAATCTTTTTTTTTGTACATGTGCCGGTCTCAGGACACTAAAATTTGCATGTCATTTTGTACCGGTAATTGTTTTAATCATTGCATTTTTGTTCCTGTGTCCTTTCCAGAGTGTAATTGATACATCTCAATTATCAAAACCTAAATATTCATGGTAGACTCGTAAAATTATATATTGCACCCATTTCTGAAACATGTAAGGTTAGGATCTATATGCCGTCATACTAACTACAAACGAAGACACGCACAGCTCCCTCTTTGTTTCAGTCTACATGTTCAAAGTGCCCTCAGCACTTTCCAGGAACATTAAATGTGAGTATGTATGCGTTTGTTATCAATTTTCATTTGTTTTGAGCATGAGCATGAGTATGATTGACCGCCCACGGATACTACTCCGTTATTGCCAGATCAGCTGTATTTGCACAAAAAACCAACAGATGATGTTTGTGACTAACACATATCCTCAGTGTGTAAAAACTGGTGACCCATTATGAAACAATACCGGCTCCGGTCGTGCCCGAGTGCTGGTCAAGTAGGGAATGGGAAGGAACATGTTGGCGTGATACTCGCTTTGAAGGAAGCCGAGAAATCCTCTGCACTTCTACGAAAAATCACTGGGATGTTGGATAGTTGGGAAAAGGTTGGCAGCAGGGTTCGTTTTGGTTAACGATACGCTGAAAGTATGTGACTAGCACTATCCGCCAAAAGCATGGGACCGCTACAACAAGCAACAGAACATCGAACACCAGCTGCACCGCACTCCGAGTAGTCCGGCAAGACCTAATCACCGTAAACTTGTAAATTATGTTGATTGCTTTTTCTGCCTGTGTAGGTAATAGTTTAATAGCGTACGTTTTTTCTGAGCGGTGGCATGCCCTCTTTTCTGTGGATATCCTGCAAATAGAGATAAAACAAGTTGGGCCGCCGCTCCGATTGGTGGCTCATCATAGCATTGGTAAATAATATTGATTCTATTGATTCCTATGCTCATTAATTTTGTACCAACCAGGGGAGACTTGGTCCTATACCCAACGCTTTACCTATCTCCAATCCGTTCAATTACTCGCAATATTTTGTGATATAGTGGGCGGAATATTACAATTTGAGATAATTCTAAACAGCCGTTTTACCAAAATTTGGCAGATCGACAGGTAATCGGTGGGTGAGTGACCACCAGGTACTTCATAGCAAGATGCTAGGAAGCGGACAGGAAGAATTAATGAGCAAACTCCGCCATATGCGTTTATTATCAATTTGCATTTGTTTTGACAGCGCTTAAAGTTTTGATGCTCAGCATAAACAGGTGTTAAAAATTCTAACACTGTTCGTCTTTGCTATCTACCAACCAAGCCTTAAAAATGGGCTCTAAAACCTATTGTGTTCCGAGATGCTTTAGCTCTTCCAACGCCGGAATGGAATAGATGAAACCACCAGGTTATTGCATTATATGTTTATGCAACAGCTCCACAACTTAACAATGTTTTGAATAGAGACATAGCTTCCTGTAAACCATTTATCAAAACGTTGATCTCCTGGATAGCAGCGTAATCTGCGTAGACCACTTTTTGGACAAGGATTTTGTCAATACATGTAACAAGAGCCAAGGGTAATTAATGAAAACTAAAACATTCCACCATGCAATAATTTGAGCAAATCTATAATACTATTTTGAATAGATTGCATAAATATGTCGTTCCAAGTCTCCGAGGAATCTGTTCCCGCAGTATTTCCTGACGATGACGATCAAATGAACACTGAACTAGATAATGATTATCATGCAGGTCAAGGTGATTTCCTGGAAGTAGCAGGATAAGTTGAAATTACTTCGAGTTGTTTAACAAAGGGTTTTCCAGTTTCGGTCTCTAACGTCAAATCAGTTAAACGATCCGGTTTGTTGTATTTTGGTAGTGGAAAAGAGGCAAGAGGAAGAAATTAATGAACTCATATTGGCTCGTATTGTGCAACGCTGTTAAAAAAAGGCAAACCGATGCGACAGATCTTTACATTACCTTCCATAAGTATACTACAAAACTTGACAATAATCTTGAGTTTTTTGAGAAACAAAATAACGTCGCTTCCAGAAGATGAAAAATAAGTTTCGATATTTTTTGAAGAAATGGCAATCACAGAATGAGTATCTTGTTTTGGTAACGCTTAACCCGATTATTTCACTGGTTTTCCGACCAAGTGACCAGATGCATCTCGCATAGCCATTAGTACACGAGCAAAATCAGTTTTGTTTTTTATAATCAAATCCTCGAAAACGAGGTCTAAGCAGGCCATTTGGGTACTATTTATGTCATGATCTGGAAAGCGATAACCTCAAACCAATCGTAAATGAAGCGCTCAGGCTAGTTTGAACACAGACACACTCACGTTAATGTTTGTGGGAGTCGCCTGGGGCGCTGTAATATGTGAAGTTAACGATGTATATGGAATAATTTGACACTTGTGTGGCTTGGTATTAGTTGTCTTCGGTACAACCCAAACTACACTCTCATTTTCGACGTATTGTTTTCTTATTATTTCCTTCTCACTCCTAGGTCTTATTATCAATAAAGCAGCACTGGTATTTCGTAAGCTGCTTCATGTAGAGTTTGCGAGCAGGCAGTTTGGCAACACTGTGCTGGTGTTCGTTCCGATTTGAGAAGTTCTGCACTTTGTACGTTTTCAATCCAGATTGTTTCATGGTCCTCTGGAGAATTTTTTGCAAAACATCAAGATTTTTGCCCAAGTTCCGTGTCGAAATGTTCCCTTGCGCTGAACTGGCCGGCTTGACGTGCCGCAAGGGCTCAGTAGGGATTCGTTGCCAAGACCCGAAGCTAAGAGTAAGTTTCATTGTGGTTATATCACATCAATTCGTTTTTCCATTATAACAGCAGCACATTAAAATTGTACATATAATATTCCTTATATGGTATATAATTTCAGATCATCCATGGAATTCTCAAGTATGGTAAAATAATTATTTAAAAAAAAAAAAAATTCGTGGTTATGATATATTGCAGCAGGACCACAATCTGTAGACATGTAAATACAATTGAAATTGTTATTATCATTTTATATTATAACAGCCCTTCACTTTATTATCTATGCTATTTTATATGTCCTTTTCTGCTTCACATATATTCGTCCATGTCAATTATAGCCCACCTAACCTATTTATGTATTTGAAAAGATGGGAGGGTTTTTGGCGTTTTTTTTTTTTGAGAAGGGATCATGTACGACAGGTTCTATTCAAAGAAGCTTTTTCCTTCTTCACCAAAAATATATAATTTATAATCATTCATTTCCTATTTCACAGACATAAAGAATCATTTATGGATGTAGACCAACAAGAGTTATCGAAAATATTTTTTTTTTATAGTTTAATTAAGTCTCCGTTTTTGGCATTATTCATACTCATATGAAATTTATTTCGCCTTATTATTAGCTGTTTTTGCTTTTCCAAGACTATTTGGATATTAGTACATATCTAATTTTTAATTTCAGTAACAAACCAGTGGATGTCAGATATATATTGTACCTACGCTTATTTGGTTCTTTGACTTTAACTGTGCAAAACAAATTTTAATCTTAGTAGTTCTTAATCCTATAGAAGTTGAAACAGCGGAAGTCTTTCAATGAAGGGACCAGCTAATTTATGGATATATATTCATCGAGCTTGCTCGTATCATTATTTTACATTATAACGTCAGTTTATTATTTTATGTTATGATATTAAGTGATGTGATATTATTGCATTCATATTTATTTCATTAAAATTAGACTAGGTTTACTATTCTTTATATGCTATATATCCATTCATTCATTATATTATTTTTCATTATAATATTCATTCAATATATTTTGTATATTATTATATGTCATTGAATATATTTTGGAAAGGAAGAAAGCATCAGGTATCACTCAAGCTGGAATTGGACAATGGAGTGGTATGACAACCGGCGTCTAGGAGGGAATGAACAGTATCATTTTCTTTATCCTACCGATTCGATTGTGATGCTGTGAATTCTACTCCAACAGTTTCAGCTAGAGTGACGCGCCGGTCTTAACAAGCCATCCCGTAGAAAGCTTAATAAGTATTGCGAATTGGGTTATTCGATTGGTTGGATCGTATCGTTGGAAGGAGAATCTTATGTTCCCGCGGGTTTCGCGTAAGCGTCTCTGCTTACGGGTCCGCCTCACCGGTTTTGGCCCTTCATATAGCGTTACTGTGAATACAAACCGATAACTCAATTTGATCTTGCTATCAAGTGGAGCTGCATACATGGCAAGGTCTTAGAAGGGATGGTGGCTACCTTACATACATACATACATACAAGTTCCGTGTCGAAATGTTCGGATTCTGCTTGAAATGAGCAATCAGCGCTCTCTCGTTTTTTTTTGCGCGTTGTTCCCAGCTTTCATCCAGCTCCTGCCTTGTAATGCACTCTCATCCTGCACTCATGTATATTCATCAGTTTTCCCAAGGCGTGATGCGACGATCCAGGATTTTGCATGTGGGTGAACAAAATCCTTTCACGAACGGATCGCTAGTTTTCTTCCATCAAACCGCAATCTAACTGACAACTGCACAACTGAATAGATGTAAACAATACACTTTCAAGATAAACTGAGCAAAATATGGTTCATTTCTGTCGAGTATGAAAAAAGTTTGAACAGTCTAAACCGCAAACTGCTGAGATATTATTGAAAATCTAATTCTTCTTCTTAACGGCATGCAATTTTCTATACCGGCACAACACATTCAAATGCCATTGTTATTGTCGCCTTATGCAATTGGGCTATAAAATAAACGAACTGGATTAGCGGTCAAATTGTGAAGACAAGCCAAACAAGCATCAGAAAAAGTTATCCGCAAACCAGAAAACGATAATTTCCGGAATTTGTGTCTGAAAATGCGTGACCGGTGATTAGTTTTTCAGGCATTACTCGAGAACAAAAAAAAAACAACCTGAAATTGTCACAACTTATAAGCTAAACATTGGAGAGAATTGCTGATTCAGCCAAAAAACTTGGAGGTGTCCTTCCAATAATATTTGCGAACCAGTCGAGCGCGATGTAAATAAACAACCAAACACCACAACCGGTCTGTCCATCTGCCATTGGGTTGTTGCAATGTTTTCGAACCACCTTTAACTCGCTAGCTTGTACACCCAATGAAATCTAGGAGATTGCACACACGCGACCATATTGATGCCAAACGTCGCCAGATTTACTTACACTACTCACTCAGCCTTACGTTCCATCTTCTATATGGTAGAATCTTTGTGAGTCCTCAGTCCTCACGGACAGTGAATTGATAAGTAGCTCAACAACTATTACTACTCCTCACTTATTCACCACAGCCACCGCGGACCATGCATAAAATAAGCGAACGTTCACCATCCGGTGGATGAGGAGTGAATCAACTTTACAGAAACTAGTCGAACTGGTTTATTAAAATACAACAGAATGCCAATTCTAGAGAGACCATGTGCTTCGTCATATACATATACACACTAGTCTCAGTTTGATGCATATTCTCCTAGATTTTTCGTAAGCTATGTTGTGCTGAAACCAACCGTAACTGGTAGAGCTAAATGCAATGACTCTCGAAATGAGCCGATCATTTATAGAATGGTTTGACGACACCTCACTTTTGCTTGCGCGGCATTAATATGTTTGCTCTTTCGTGGACAATTAGTATCAATGGCAGTTTTCTGCTACTGAGGGTTTTGTGATTGATAATTAAAGCCAAAATGATCATAAACATCATGATCGGTTATTGTGTTATTAGAAACAGGGGCAAGCTTTGCTTGTTTTGATTGATTGAATGTCATGTCTGTGGTAGTTGATTATTGGTTGACTGCCAAATATCACATTTATTACCATAAATGATGATATTTTTTGTGGCTAGTTGAAAATTACATGTTTTGATTTACTTGCATTCTAAACCAAGTTAATTTACCCACCAATGATCCGCAATATGGGTCGAGTATTAGTACACGACACTGAAGATGTCTGCACATTGTAGACGAAATACGCTTATCTGTCAAGATAAGCAATAAAGGTAGTTGGAATTAAATGGAAACTACTAATCTTTCTTTTCATTCTCTAGTTACAACTGTTCCACTAAGGGCTCACACTCTCCAAGATTTAAAATTACATGATTTTTTCTAAATAAAAATTCTACTCGAAAAAAAAGCAACACTTTCTTCTGTGTCTAACTTTTTATCGATGGGTGAAATTGATGAACTAGTTTCGAGTGTTATGTTTACATGTGGAAAATTTCGTTACAAATTCTCAAGTGATTATCGAGATCGCAATCCGAACCATTCAATTCGGGACGTAGCCAAGAAGGTCAATTCTAGTGTCAGGTTCGTCCAGCAGACAATAAAGCGGGCCGGACTTCATATCTCCAAGGTAAGGAAGGCACCTAACCAAACCGATAAACAGAATACGGTGGCCAAATCCCTCATCAGGAAGCTGTACCACGAGTGGTTGGTGCAACCGAAATGCATCGTAATGGACGACGATACGTACATGTAAACGCCTAGTAGATCCCCGCCCTGAAGTTTTTCATCGGATGTTCCGGAGAAGTTCCAAAAGAAGCAGGTTGACAAATTTGCCAAGAAGTACTTTGTTTAGAAGGCGATCTGTGGGTGCGGCAAATTCAGCAAGCCGTACATGACGACCGGTACCATCCACGGCCAAATTTATAAAGAAAAATGCCTCCAGAGGCAATTGCTGCCCTTCCTCCGGTCCCACGAAGGTGACACTCTGTTTTGGCCGGATCTGGCATCGTGCCATTACGCGAAACCGGTGATGGAGTGGTAAGAAGCCAACGATGTTGTTTTGGTGCCGAAGGAGGCAAATCCGCCAAACTCGCCAAATCTTCGCCCAATAGAAAAATACTGGGCAAATATGGATGGCAAGCTCCAAAAAACAGAGAAGGTCTTCAAAAACGACAAGGATTTGAAAAAAAAGAGATGAAAGGACGGAAGAAAAAAGGCGCAGGTATTGATGAGGAGCGTTAACCCGAAGAGCGTTTTTTTTTTTTTCTAGACTATTATCCTAAACAAAATACAAAAAAAAAAAAAAAAATTTCAGGCAAAACCAAAAAAAATACTGCTAATCAATATAAGTGTACAATACTTTATTTCATACTTCAATATGTATGTATGTATGGTAGCCACCATCCCTTCATGCCCTTGGCTTGGATGCAGCTCCACTTAATAGCAAGATCAAATTGAGCCACCGATCTGAATTCACAATATCGCTGTATGAAGGGCCAAAAACGGAGGGGTGGACCCGTAAGCAGAGACACTCACGCGAAATCCACGGGAAATTAAGAATCTCCTTCCAACGATACGATCCAACAATTCGAATAACCCAATTCGCAATACTTATTAAGCTTTCTACAGGATGGCTTGTTAAGAAGGGCGCGTCACTCTCACTGAAACTGTTGGAGTAGAATTCGCAGCATCACAATCGAATCGGTAGGATAAAGAAAATGATAATGCTCGTTCCCTCCTAGACTCAGGCAGTCAATCAAACCATCGTCCAATTTCAGCTTGAATGATACCCTGATGCTCCTTCCCAACCCAGTATTTATTATATATAATGTACATAATATGTCATAATATGCAATAAATGTAGTATGTAATAGAGCAATGAAATATACTATAATATTTAATTAAAATATGCCATGGTTGGAATTCGTCATCCTGTAATTTAAATATGGTTATAAATAAAATAATATGATGAAATAGTTAAAATTGTAATAATAGGCATATGATAATCATATGCAGCTTGGTGCATCTTTACAGCTCAATCAGTGGCAGATGAATATAACTCTGGAATGTGAAGGTCTTATTGCAACTAAATAAAATATAAACCATTTAATTATACATGAATCAAAAAAATATGTATTTATTCATGACATATAGATATACATAATCAGCAGAATTGAAGAGCATTTATTAATTTTAATAATATTCAATGATTTAAATTCATAGAAAAACACCTTTACATACAATGAAATAAAATATCTGTACATACTATCTGGAATCAATTTCCTTGTAAACTTGAAGCAAATGAAATTTAATTATTATTATTAATCTTTTAGTAAATATTTTCAATATGATATACTAATATATATAATGATGATATGATGAAAACAATACGATGTTGTAATAGTATACACATAAAAATTAAATGCACCTATTTGTCTTTTCTGCTGTGATATTAGATGATTGAAACTCTGAAATGGCGAAAATTTCCAAAGTGATATAATGAAAGAAAGTTGATCACCGGGCAGCCAAGCAGAATAGCAAAGAAAATTTAAGCAAACAATTAGCCGAAATAACTTTCATATGATTATGATTACTGCCCAAAAACGGAAGCTTAATAAATCCACAAAAAAGAAAAAACAAACAGAGAGAAAAAATGAAATTTGAATTCTCCGATAACTCTTGCTTTCTACTGGGCCCATAAATAATTCTTTATATCTGTGCAATAGAAAATGAGAGATCATAAACAATTTTAGTTTTTGAATTATTAAACTTTTCTTGAAATTTTATTTAGTAGAATTTGTCGTATGATCCTTTCTAAACAAAAACGTCAAAAACCATCCTATCTTTTCAAATACATATCGTGGGTTAGGTCGGCTAAAACTTACGACGATGCATAAATGCGAACCTGAAAATAGCTTTAAAAATATTGTGAAGGGATGTTATAATATAAAATGATAGTAACAATTATATTTGTACTGTCTGCATGTCTGTAGACTGATGTCCAGCTGCAATTGTAGACGTACTTGCATTATCATTGCCACGAAGGAAACAAAAATATTAAAATTATTAAACAACACTTGGGAATTCCATAGATGATCTGAAATTATACACCGTATAAAGAATACTTCCATTTTTTGTGGTAGGGTAAGATTTCAGCATGCCACCTTCCTACATCGCGTTGGTGGAACTGCTTCCTAAGGTATAGCTGACGCGATACAGCGTTTATTACTCAACCGCTGGATGCCAGGAGCTGTTTGAGCTGCACCTCCTTGGTGGACAGACGCTCGGAACGCACCTCCTCAATCTAGCTGAAGTCAGAAGGACAACAGTGCCCAGGCTGCACTACCAGCTAAGTACGCAACCCTTAGCTGGCGGTCTTTGTCATCTCTTGACCCGTGGAAGCATGAGGTAGGAACTTGTGAGGACCAGTGCTATGTTGCGGGGACGTACGCTCCATCCCAGTTGTCTACTCACCATTTTGCAGCCCATACACCATAAAACCATAAACTATCCCCCCAAACAAACCCCCCCCATCAACACCCCCCATCCGCCCCCTTCCCCCCCATTCTCCCACACCAACCACCTCAAACAAACGTCAACCCTTAATATCTATCCTCTCATCCATCTTTCAAAATATACATCACAAACACTCACAACTTCACCCTCCGACCCCCCCCAACCCCCACCCCCCACCTTCCCTTACCTAACTCTAACTATTTTAGCTCCTCCCTATTTGTGACTCAATTCAGTTGAATTGTTGTTATTTTAACTGATTTGCAAAATGTCGTTTCTAAAAGCATGGCTCTCAAACCCAGTTCATGAATACCTCTTTGAGAATCCGCAAACATTTGTTCTGCAGAAGCCTAAGATTTGTTTGTTTTTGGCCATTGTCAAACTTATTTTATGTTTCATAGGTGTCAAATTTCCCTCTTATTTAATTCAACGCAACAGATGGCAGTAGTGTTTGCGCAGGGAGGTTACTCTACTGAAATATTCAAAGTGGTATGTCTGTGTGGTAGAACTAAATGTCTTAATGGATGAATTATTGTCTTCCACAAGAACATAGAAATGACTTCCTATACATTTCACGCTATACCAAGACTATTTTAGGAAGCCGTAAACAACATTTCCTGAAATCTATCAACTAACTGAAGATCATATGCTACAAAAGATTCGTATGCTTGTAGTTTTTTGTAAATACATATATACATAATTATATGAACATTTCATGCTAATAATAGGAAATGGGAGGAACCATCAAGGCACCCGATTGAAGCAGACTGAATGGGGAGGAAAGGGAATGCCAACTCTTCATTGATAATAGTTTATGAATAGAGGGCGGGCTCTTCTCTCCACCTATATGGGGCATGCTCATGTAATATAGCTCGTTTTTTTTTAACAATTGATCAAACTTGTTGTTTTAGGAGATTCTTTACATCTCCGTGGAAAAGTACTAGTGATGTTGCCTATCGATCCACCCAGCCCGTTTTTGACCCTCAAACAATAGCACGATCGAGACAGTCAGTGATTATTGAAGCTAAATCAAATCAAACAGAAAGGAGAGCCTGTTGCTTTTAGACTTAGCTTCCGTGCTACAATAGGTGGTAGTAAATGTCATCATTATCATCATTAAAACTTTCAGCATTATTGACTTTTCTCGGAAAACAATGTTTAAACCTCTAATTGAGTATATTTTTCCATCAATACTGAATATACTCGTACGCATACTAGGTTATTTAACTATAATAACGTACGCAGCACCATCTACCGTCACCTCAAATTTTTGAGTTATGATATCAAAGTTGTTGGCAAAACCTAAATGTTGAAATGACCTTCTGAAAATTTTACCACTCGCGTCTAGCTCCGCTCTCCGAATACCTTCCACAGTAATGTTTAACAGTAGACACGAATTAGCTTCATAAAAGCTGCTTTAAATTATTAGGCATTTGTAAGCTAGTGTATCAAATAGCCTTTTAAACAAAGGCACGGTATTATCAAGCCAGAGACGTCAAGTGTGGTCGAAAATATCATTAAATATTATAGATATATTATATATATATATGTATATGTCAGCATACGGGTTTAAACTCAATTGACTTACTCGGAATTGGTAGAATAAATAGAATCAAGTCATTTTGTTTGCAACGGTGAGCTTCTAAAACTTGTTTCGTACTTAAATGAAACTGTAGTTCTGATATAATGTCAAGAATTAAATCATAGGAAAAGCTGAACCATGACGAAAAAATCCGCATACATTTCTTGTGGACATCTTTTCTTGTCGTATTTGGCACAAAAACTAATTGGGATAAAGGTATTGAAAGTGGAGCCCATTAAAGCTCGATTCAAAGTAAATCTGGACGCACGGTTTAATACACCACCGTGACCCTGGTGGTTGGAACAAAAAACGCATTTGTTGATGTTTCATTGACGAAGAAATTGGTGAAAAGTTTTTCTCGATTGATCGACGCATCTCGAAGTTACGGATCATGGAACTTGAGAAAAAATAATTAATTGTGCACAAACATCTAGAGAGTCCTTCGTGGTCTGCCTCAAAAATAGCAAAAGAGTTAAAATTCCCAAAGTCAACGGTCTGTTTTGTAATCAAACGTTACAAGGATGCTCTGAGTGTTGATAGAGCACAGCGCATCTATCATAAAAGTGGCGCTGGAGGCACGTGAAAGGCAACCAGGTGTCTCCATACTTGATTTGGCAAAGAAAAATTGTTTAATTCTTGAGTTATAATTACTTGAATGCGTCCAAATTTACTTTGAATCGGGCTTTAACACACGATCAACTGGCAATAAGTCACATTGAATCAAGTAAATCTAAGTATAAAAAAATGAATTTCTGTCTGTCTGTCTGTCGGTCTGACCCTTATAGATTCGGAAACTACTCTAACCAATCGGAGTGAAAATTTGTATGAGGGGGTTTTGGGGCCGGGGAAGGTTTTTATGATGTCATGAATACTAACATGTTTTTTATTGTTTCATATGTAATTAAATGTTTTATGGAAATTTATACTTCATTTAATTTTGAAATGACGTAAACATTCTAGAGTTACATTCATCTGCCAATGATTTAACGGTAAAGAAGCACCAAGTTGCATATTATTATCATATGCCTATTATTAATATTTTACTTAACTCAGCATATTATTTTATTTATGACCATACTACTATATTGAACATGTATAACCTTTCCGCAAATAAAATATTGAAACTCGCCAATTTTTTATCTTTTGAAAGTCTATGGAGGGTTTGGGTTCCGAGCACTTTCAGCAATAGATGTCAAGACAATTATCAATTTTTCAAACAGTTGTAAGGACGTGGCCAGGTGCGCAGAGAGAACCGCGTCTATGCCACTTAACATTTTTGGCGAAATGTTGAATGAACGGGGATAGGCTTATTTCGGTAACTCCCCCGACACTTTGTGCAGATGTTCTATGCTATGTTATGCTATACTATGCTATTATCTTAGCGTCCGAAATTTAACGAGGACAGGCCTTATGGAATTAAATGTAGGTAGTGGTCTATTATAATAAGAATTCTTGCGGTAATACATACAGTCTGTAAACAACAATGGGTGATAAATAGAGAGGAGAAAAGGATCATGGGCCATTTGTGGATTCTTTTACTATCACCTAAAGAAGATTACTCAATAGTACCGGAAATCGAAATCACTGCTCATTATTTTTTTTGTATCGCTATTATTAACAACAAAATATCGACATCGACAAAATATTAACAACAAAAAATGACAAAATTTCTATTACAACATTATAAGAAGGCAACATTCAATTCAACTACAATAGTCAGCAAGCAATCAAGCATTGTTGAAATTTCACTCTTACTACATATTCAAAAATTACCATCTACGCAAGTGTATCAGTCAACATCTGAGGTAGCAACAAGCGTATAATTGAATGTACCTATCTTGCGTTCGCTGTGGGATTTAGACACCATTAGACTCATTCATAAATGTCTATATGTGTAAATAACTGTGTTCACACACGTTTGCAGCTGGTAGTCTCGCACGTGACCCATACGCACATATTCCATCATCAGCTCCGTTCAGCACTGGATGTTGGGGCCTCAGATTGCCTAGTCAGTAAAGGTAAAGTATTACCAAGCTGGCGGCAGCAGGTTCGATTCCCGGTCCAGTCGAAAGGGAATCCGTTGGAGTTGGTGTTTGACGTTTGTTTCCAAATGGAATATTTACTATGGTTTATAATGTTGAATATCTAACAAGTTAACCATTTTCCAGTAAGCAAACTTTCAAATGTTGTTGCCTGTGAATTTAATGAGCTGGAGAAAAAAAACATTGACATTGAACTATTTTCGGATTTATTATTACGTGACCTTCGCTACACACTACCGTTGCATACAATTTGTAAGTGATTTCATTAGTATGCACTTGAGCCAAAGACAGAAGCTACCACCAGAGCAGCTCTGAAGTTCACGACACCCCTGAAGTTACGACGATAAACGGTGGCAGCAAGTCAACTGTAATTGCTTCAATTTGCTGAAACCATTGTCAATGACAAACAGGCGACAAGCACTACACACATCACATGTGGACGCTGACATTGTTTGCACCACCACATTGACTGCCCGTCGTCTCTGATGCGTTGTCATGAATCAGACTACCTTCCCCACAGCAGCGAACCGTTTGCCGCCAGTTGTCCGGCACCATTTATGAACTATACGTACCCTTCAAGCAATGAAGTTTCACGCGTTAGACACAGCAAAAACTATATGAATCAGTTGCAATTAAGAACGTAATATTGCATTGAAGAACATATTCATTACATTGTTTTGCCAACAACGAGCGAACATCAGCTGTGACAACAAGTACCAAGCATACAAGAGCAGTGCAAGCTAGAGACAATGGTCGGTAAGCAAGTGAGAGACAGCCGTCCATGCGGATGTTATTAATTCAAATATACGGCAGTTCACAAGAGGAACGAGGTTGAACGGTAAGGCTTAAGTTTACCGTTGAGTTCCACACAGGGGGTTCTTCAGATGGTGGTTAAATATTGATTTATTTAATGTAAGACCCATAAAGAGTGTCGATATTTTTCGATATACCAGCTATCATATAAGTATCGTTCGTCTATGCCGCGATCCCCGGTGCATATAGAAATCATCTTCATATACCTAGAGTGAGAAAAAGTCATTCACCTACGGTTGCCATATTCGTGCTATTTTGGAAATATAATCCTCAGTGTCGTGTGCAGATATGGTTTTTTTTAATACACCAATACGTATGTGCACTTCAAAATTGATCGGAATTTCTACGATTTATCAAATACCATATTTAAAAGTAATAACTACATGATTTTCCAAAAAATCACGAATCTTAATGGAGTTTAGGTATTTTCCATCAAATAATGTGGTTCATGAAGCTTTGCTAGAAAATAAAAATAGCGAAGGAGTGATCAATATTATAGAAATCATTTTGCATCGACTATGGCCATCAACGTGGCCTTAATATTCATAAAATTATGTCAAATTGCGAGAGAAAAATGCAGAAGTGAAGTGAAATTTATCAAATTGTTTTAAAAAGCTTTCTTGATTTTAATATTAAAATCATTAAATATCAATAAAAAAAAAGAAAGGATGAAAAGTAGTGTCTAGAGCCAACAAACAATCAAACCTTAATAATCAGGTTGAACATGGTTCCATCAACTTTAAAAGGATGTTATCATTATAGTTTATCAATTGTGGACCATGTAGAAAGAGTTGTTAATAAGCTCCTACTTGTTTGGTTCAAATAAAAACATAAATTGAACGTTAACTTCAACCAAGGTAAATCAAGTTTGCTAAAGAGACTCAATATTTGAGTTTACGTCAATATACGGTTATCAGTAAACACTATAGGTAAAATTCGTATCACACTCAAATTCTGTTCATTTCAAGCAATGAGTAAGAGAAATAGGTTTGGTGGTTTGTCAGCGCATTTCTTTTTCTCGTTCTGTGCTTGTGTGACTACTTGCTTCAATCAGTTCGACTGGACGGCAGAAAATAAGAGCGGTACCGGTTTGACAGACACTTTTATACGACGCTGCTTTCGTTTCACTTCTACTTGTACTGGATCTACTTCTAGCCAACCAATAAGTTTACACAATATGTGGAACACTTGTTGGTAGAGGAAAAATCGCACATGGTCGCAAATTCTAACTAAGTGAGAGAGTTTTAACGCAGGCCTTCGTTTCTCTTTTATATACCTGAAGTATTTTTTTAATGGTAAAATGAGAGCGCTACGCTAGAGTTTAAGGTTTTTAAACGCTTACAACTATTGTTCGGCTGAAGTTCATTGATACGCCATTTGATCAGAAAAACTTACCATTTGTTTTTGCATTAAATTTGAAATAAGTTCCATTAGTATAAGTAGCTAAATTTTTTACTTAAAAATTACCTACTTTTGTTCCCATACAAATCTGCATACGAACATGTTGAAAATTTGGTTTTACCTGTCCGAATCCTCAAAAACGGGTACCAAATGATTCAAATTGTCTTCGGCTTTTTATTTCTTTAGGATTCATTACAGTTTAATATTTAAATAGCCACACTCATCAGCTACAAAAAAAAGGTGTCGCACATCAAATTGCATCACGGAAAAAAAAATTACCCATTGAGTATTTTCTCTTAAAAATTTGGGTATAAGTAGTTTAGAGTGTTTTTTTTTTGTATTTTTATCGCTGTCAGTTTTTCTAAAATAGGAAAAACATGGCGTCACTCGAAAAGCAACGTGATTTTGCGTAAGCACCTGGAAAATCCACAACTCTCTCATCGGGACATCGGAAAACAACTCGGAATCGTGCAGTCAACGGCGAGTCGTGTGATTAAACGTTGCTAAGAAACTCTGAGCATCGAACGGAAGGAGAAATGCGGTCAAAATGGATGTTCTATTAGTGATCAGGATCACAAGCGTGTCGTGAAAGCGTTTAAGCGGAATCCCAATGCTTCGGTCAGGGATGTGGTCAAAAAGTTGAACCAGTCCAAGTCTTTCGTTCAAAGATCCAAGGACCGGGAGGGGTTGCATACGTACAAAGTGCAGAAGGCTCGTAACGAACGGCAAAATACGGTGGGAAAGTCACGGGCCCGGAAACTGTAAACCTGGATGCTGACGAAGCCTCATTGTCTCATCATGGATGATGAGACTTCGTTAAGGCGGACTTCCGGCAGCTTCCGGTGCTACTTTTCTTCACCGCCCAGCACAAGTTTGATGTTCCGGAGGAAGTAAAGAAGCAAAAACTTTCAAAGTTTGCCAAGAAATACATGATTGCCAAAGCGATCTGCTCATGTGGCAAACGGAGTGCACCGTTCGTGACTACCGGAACTGTAAACGGGGAGATCTACCTCAAGGAGTGTCTACAGAAGCATCTGCTTCCTTTGTTGAAGCAACACAAGGGCCCTACGATCTTCTGGCCGGATCTAGCTTCGTGCCACTATTCAAATGCTGTCCTGGAGTAAAATGTAAGGCCCATCGAAATATACTGGGCTATTATGAAGCATCCCAAGAAGGTCAAATCTGAGGAAGACATGTAGAAAAAGTGGGTTTCCGTACAGAAGAAGCTGCAGCCAGATGTACAAAACCTAATGAGTGGAGTTAAGCGTAAGGTGTGAGCGTACGGTTATGGTTTTGAAGTTGAATAAAATAAATAGGCCAAAAGCTTACTGAAATGTTATATTTTATTGTCTGAAAGTTTGATAAGGATCGGTCCATTAGGTAATTTTCTACAGCGCTTTTTCCGTGATGCAATTTGATGTGGGACACCTTTTAACTAAGCTTTGTCGCCGGTGTTTAATTTTATATCTGAGGGGATCTTATGAATTTTGCATCATTCTGGATTTTTGTGATACCCTTCTTCCTGAGCTATGCTATTCAACGCTAGTATATAACACGCGGAACGAACAAAAATGTTTTCCGTGTTCGACTGATGTTCTTAGCTGATGGTTCGGACGGGGCTTTGACCACCGCCACAGTCTGCCCGATTATGGTATGGTAGACAAAACACGACCGGCTAATCGGATCTACCCACTGCAGTGATGAAATCGCGGTCACTGAAAACCTCAAGGGTAGGAAACGATGCTAGTGACAAGATTACAAAAATTATCCTATGATCTGAATAATGATACGTATAAGTATAAATTAAATGGTACCATCATTACAATACACCAAAGCGGTCCTACGTGAACCTCGTGGTTATATACTTGATATAAATCACCTCTTTTTTTTTTAAATCAGTTGCGCGTGATTTAAGACTATGCTTTGTAAAAAGTGAAGTAACTCAACCGATTAGTGACTCCACTTTTTATAAAACTAAAATTGATAGAAATCGGCGACTAAAATGTTTGTTTACAACAGCAATCAGGCCCAAATTATTAAGTGATCCGAAATTCTGCCGATTATTATTAAGTATGCTGCTATTAAGTATAATTTAACGGTTTCTTTTTAATTACTCTATAGTAGTTACAGTAATAGTCTACTTTTAGCAGCATGAAATTAATGACAGAAGGAATATTTCAAAAAATAGAATCAAACTAAAAGCCGTCATGGGACTTACTTCATCGTATTCCAATTGCTTATAGAAAACTTTTCGGGAATGAACAACTGTCGAATCAGAGGTAAGACAATATAAATATGAAAACATCCATTACCGGCCACGCCCGTCTTCTCCGTTACGAGGAAAAGAAAAGGATGATTATGATATGAAATCATTTTAACTAGAGGCTAGTTACTTATCGACACCCTCATAGATGACAAGGAGTTGGGTGATTGGGAGGCAAATGGTGTAGGATTCACCATAAGCAAATGATATGACCTGGCTCAAATTTGAATAAATATATCTAATTTATTTTATATGTGGTAATGCAAGTATGTATAAATGTGTAGAAACAATCTCACCCAATCAGCATCAATTTTTAAGATGGTATTTCAATCCGCGCAACTGTTTCCGTAATACGTAATAGCGAGTAAAACGTGTGAAAATAAGATCCATAGAGCAATATCTCTTCACAAACGGTTGTGCTCGAGGAATTCTCTGGAAGATGGATCAGATCGGTCACATGTTTTTCTAGAGCAGATCAGAGCACCACTTAAACACGCGCCCAAAGTTGCACAACCCAAGGACGAAAGTAACTTTTTGATTGATGAACAACGATTAATTGTAGCTAGATGTACTCGTCATTCTCACTCTACATCCAATTCCAAGTCGTGTGATAGCTTCTAAAGGACGACGTCTACGAACAACAACACACTATCTTCGCCTAAAATGCCGTCACGTGACTTGAGTTTGACTTCAGCTCTCGTGAGGAAAAAAACACCAAAATCCAATAGCACATTTGAACGCAGTTTTGACGTAGGACTTCATCTTGGGGTATACGTTGAGAGTACGAAAATTCGGAGCGTCACGAAATATGGTTAAATTTTGAACGATAACGACTCAGTCATTTCACGATCGCTTTTTTAAACTTTTTGCACAGATCAATCGAAACATTCACTACAAGTCGATTCTAATATTGATTTTGAACCTTTTACTACAGAAGAATTAATAAATGTGAAGCGTCGTCAAATATGAATCAACCAATCACGTGTATATGAACGGCTGTTTCCCAACACGGACGACAGAGTCAAAGACTAACCGGTTTCGATGAGTATGTGTGTATGTTCAACGACTGTGCATTGTCGACGTATAGGGCATAAACGGAGAAGAGCGACACTCACATCGTCATCAATCTACGTCTGACTGCAGGGCGCTCTTGACGTGTTTCAACGTGTTTCTGCCGGATCTCAACCATCAGCCTTTTTCAGAGCCATCAGCCCTTTTCAGAGCCACCACAATGCCAAGACAAGAGTCAATTTTACAGCACAAAATAATTAAAGAGCCTGTATTAGGAAAGAGGCGACATCTCACCCATTTGACAGGCATTGAGAGATAACTGCTTGTTCCAATCGATCAATGTCGCTTCGTTTCTAATACAGGCTCTTTATAAATAATAGCATTCACTACACATTGCAACTTCACCTTTACGAACAACCCCATTGGGCTGTCTCTTGTAGTTTTTTTTTAATAAATCACAAGCACGCCGTGATCCAATGACACTCATCACTTGCCTAACTTCAGCTCGCCGAAACCAGTTGTACACGTGCACTAATGATCATGCGTCGCCGGCTTCCTCGAGTAATTTCTTGGTAGCTCACAATGACCCTAGGCAATTTTCTCAATTTTCACTTACACATTTCCGAATCACTCAAAACATTCAAAACATGCACTCTGCAGAAGAACGCGTTTTACACTCAAAAATGTGAGGTGTATACAGCACTTAATATTGTCAGCATCTTTCCCCTCACAAGCAGCAGTTGCTTAATGAAGTTGGGAACACTTCACAACGGAAGTCGATCAGCTCTGTCACCAGTCATTATTCATGTTGCTCTCATTGCGTTGCAGAACCTTGGAGATGAAAGCTCAGTTGGATCGTGTCCTCCGCATTAATTAAAGATGGCTTCTGAATATTCCTTTATATAAATAAGGTAGCTCTCAAATATTACTCCTGTAAGAGAGTGGATATTTACAAAAAGCACTGCCTACTATCTCTGATTTGGCAAGTTTGTACAGTCCGAAAGGCAAATCAAGGTTTTTCATTGCTGGTGCGACAAAGAATGGACAAGTTTACAGGGATGAGTGTCGCCAGGAGAGGATTTTGTCATTTATTCGATCACACGATAGTGCCAAGAAATTCTGGCCCGGCAAAGCCAGCAGACATTTCAGCCGAGATGCCATGGAATGGTACAAGCAGAATAATATCAATTTGATTGAAAATTGCCAAAATCCACCCAATTGTCCTGATCTGAAATTTTTGGGCTGTGGAAAAAATGATTCACGAAGAATGGAAAAAATGATTCAGAAGTTCACGATTTTCGAATAATGACGAATAATTTTCATCGTATTTTTACCATAGAGCTCAATAAAACACGATTAACCCTCGCTGAAACCAGGCCGCCATTGACAAAAGAGCTCTAAAACAGACTTTTTTGGAATAATTAAAAGTGGTAAAAAAGTAAGAAAGCAATTTTGCGCAACTTTTAACTTATTTTACACGTAATAACTTTATGAAAAAAACGTTTTCAAAATAAAATTCAGCACGTAATATAGAACATGATATAGCTGCTACATACATCGTAATAAGCCGTAGTGTGAACGTATCACGATTGCTAGAAATGATCACCAATTTTTGACTTAAAGCATTGTCCCAGGATGGTATAACACACCGAATAAAGTGCACTACCGTACTGGAGTTTGTTCTCCAGATTTTAAAGGGTTCTAGAAGCACTTTGCTGAAAAACTTAAATCTTTTGTTAACATATTCAAATAATAAGAAATCAGTTTAAAACCGACACATCCTATAGCTCAGTCTTCGAAGACTCAGTTAAACAGCAAGGTTGGATTCGATCTCAGCCTGATCTAGGGCCTAGGGCATAAAGGGCGATACGGTCAAAATTTGGTCAATATCAACTTGACGTATTTCTTTCAATTTTGCATTTAAAAAAACCTGAACACCCCTCATTGAAGGTGTGTGTGTGTGTAGAATGTTGCTCCTATTTTGATTTTGGAATTCACTCTTCAGTTGTCAAAATGCCGTCCAAGCAAGAAGAGCAGCGTATCAAAATTTTGCTCGCGCATCGCGAAAATCCGAGCTACTCGCACGCAAAGTTGGCAAAATCGCTAAAAGTTGCCAAATCAACCGTTACAAATATAATTAAAGTGTTTGGGGAACGTTTGTCGACAGCCAGGAAGTCTGGATCGGGGGAAATCGAAAACCGGAAGCCGCTGAGACGACAAAGAGAGTTGCCGGTAGTTTCAAGCGAAACCCTAACCTATCTCTCCGAGATGCCGCAAATAAGCTGGGTGTATCGTCTACAACCGTGCATCGAGCCAAAAAACGAGCCGGACTATCGACTTACAAGAAGGTAGTGACTCCAAATCGCGATGATAAACAAAATACGACGGCCAAAGCGCGATCCCGGAGGCTGTACACGACGATGCTGACGAAGTTTGACTGCGTGGTAATGGACGACGAAACCTACGTCAAAGCCGACTACAAGCAGCTTCCGGGACAGGAGTTTTATACGGCAAAAGGAAGGGGAAAGGTAGCAGATATTTTCAAGCACACGAAACTGTCAAAGTTCGCAAAGAAATATCTGGTTTGGCAAGCCATCTGTACCTGTGGCTTGAAAAGCAGCATTTTCATAGCTTCCGGGACTGTCAACCAAGAAATTTACGTGAAAGAGTGTTTGAATAAACGTCTGCTGCCTTTCCTGAAGAAACACGGTTGTTCCGTACTGTTTTGGCCGGATTTGGCATCTTGCCATTACGGTAAAAAGGCCATGGAATGGTACGCCGCCAACAACGTGCAGGTGGTTCCCAAGGACAAGAACCCTCCCAACACGCCAGAGCTCCGCCCAATTGAGAAATACTGGGCTATTGTCAAGCGGAACCTAAAGAAGACCAAAAAAACTGCTAAGGACGAGCAGCAGTCCAAGGCAAACTGGCTTTCTGCGGCGAAGAAGGTGGACAAGGTGGCTGTACAAAATCTGATGGCAGGGGTCAAGCGTAAGGCCCGGCAATTCGGATTTGGAAAAGCGGAAGCCTAACTGAATATTTTTGCTGAATTTTATACTAATTAAACTTGAAAAAGAAATTTAATTTGATTTTTTAAATAAACGATTTCACCGATTTACACGCGTTTTCCCTTGACCAAATTTTGACCGTATCACCCTTTAGAGTACAGACAATAATACAAAATAACGCAAAACTTTACTAAGCGCAATGAGGTAATAGCCAACAATCATCTAGTTATGATAAGGAAAGAGCTCGAAATGCCAAGAAATGATTTTCATGTAAGAGCACTAAAAACCATCTTCATATCCATATAAACATATTATGTATTCAAAAAAATCGCTACTCCATTTCCAACAAGAAGTACAACAACGCGTGATTTACAAGGAAAATAAGGACTGAAATAACATATAAACTGTTGATGTTGCCGGTTCACGTGCTGAGACGATTATTCCACGTGACACGAGCCAACACCAGTCGTTTGCAGCTTAAGTCACCCAAAGAGCAATATCCTAAATTTCTAAGGAAATCAAACGTAAATGAATAATACAACCAAAACATTGTCCAGGGAAAAGATACCTAACTCTGCCAGAGGTTGTTTCCGTCTTTCCCCCACTCCAATGGACTTACCTCGATGTATTGTTATTCCCGAGTTATTCCAATATTTATCGTTCTATCAGCCTGGTAAACGATTCGTTACTCCGGAGGTATGTATAAATACGCTTGGCAATTTTCACCTATGTATATTTATTTATTTTTTTCGTTCTGCTGATCCGTTTTCCGCATGTAAGTACGCAAGTAAGACTATTTGTTTTCTTTTTCCTTCGTCAGTTTAAATGTATCCGTCGTGGTTATCTCATCCAGCTTGCACGTTGGGTGGGCAAATAAGACCGATTCACACTAAGAGCCAACTTCCACTACTATAAACTCCAAAATAGGCCAAATAATCTGTGCAAAATGTGTTTCTTTTGTTGTTGATCTTTCTCACAAACCACGTTTTCTCTCTTCTGCCCACCGTACCATGGAACTCAAGCAAATATATCACGTTGTTTCATTCCACTGACATTCTTTGAGAGTGGGAAAATAGGTATAGGCCCAGATTTCCACCAGAGCACCGGTAAAAAATCCGCTTTCAATCGCACCTTTTCTTCCGAAGCTATTTTTCTACGTTCACACTCGGTTTTGCACCCACTTAAACTTCAGCATATAAACTCATACGCTGGTAAACTTTTTTGCCGTTCACTATCCAACCTTCAAGAGATATGTACCAATTTCCCGCAGCCACTGCAAAACAATGTGTGTTAACGTAATTTCAATCACTATTAAATTTTATGATATTCAGCCACACAACCGTTCTTCGTTTCTCAAACTCTCGATATTTCAACAAACACTAACTCGTCAAATGCCGGTTACTTTGAGAACACATCACATACTTCTAGAAAAGAAGCCAATGCCATACAGCCCCCGCTGGAAAAATACCCAACCTCTGCAGTCACGTTTTCTTCAAAACACAAAACTGGAAAACTTCAACCCACAGGAAGCTGAACGAGAGTCAGAGCTGCACTTTTGTTGCCTTTTGAACCTTTCAACTCCGGAATAAGGACTGGGAAATTATTCGAACAAACACTGCTCCTAGGCACTTCGGATAGCGAAAAAGCAGTGAGATTTTTTCGAATGGATAGCTTGCTGGTGTATTGGTCTTCTGCCGATTCAATCCAGTCGACTGAGGAATGGACGCGTGTTTACACTGAAATCAAAACGATAAAAATTGCGAAGGAGTTAGTTCGTGATCGTATAACCTGTATGAAGAAAATAGAATTAGAATGCAAATTTATTAGCAAAATAAAAACGCAGGTTAACCGCATCGTCACAATCAAGAAATTTGCATCCAATAGAGAAGGCCGTCTATTGCCCGTCACCCCCGAACGCAGCGGCGTATATTTGTATATTTCCAGAAGTTCAATGCCATCGAAGGCTTGCAATTCTTTAAGCTGACGCTGTGGAAGTCGCTCTGTGTGTACCGTTTTGCTTCAGGAGACGCTCAGCAGAACTGTTTACGTTGTTTGACTGCAATTGAAGTGGAAAGTAGATCTACCGAGCAGATAAGCAGACTCGTTGACAAGATGAATTGAGTAATCTGACAGCCAGACGAGCGGTGATCTGTGTCTACATTCGAATAACGGTATATATAACTTTGCGGAAAGCGTAAACAAATTCCGATTAAACACGTGGTTCCTCAGCTGATTCCATTGCCTTGGCTGGATGTGTTTACTTGGGAGATACGGTGTTATGGTTGCATTGAAAATAAAAAAAAAATCTAATTTCTTCTCAAACGCTACTAAACGCAATCAAATAATGATGCTTTCAATAGCCAGCATATATGCTTCTTAGATCGTACTTTAATCCTGTATTTTTAAGGAACAAATAAGTCTGCTTCAATTCCTAATCTCATCAACTATCCTGGAGTAAGTCATTGGAATCAGTGTTACTTTTCATAGAGGGTTACGACATCATTCAAAAGTATTATCAATAACATTTATAGTGTGAGAGTAAAGCAGTAGAAGAAATTAAAGCACTTGGCAACACTATCTCAGCATCAAATGAAACATTGTGTACGTCAAGACTTTGTTATGCTAAACAATTTTGCATACTTTGTTTGTCTAGCATTAAATAAGAGCTGAAGTTGTTATACTCTTTTTTACATCGATGTAACACAGAAACGACATGATAAGATGTGATCAAAGAGTGAGTTTTAGGAAATTATTTTCATTTGAATTTGTTTTACTAAAGTACTACACTGAAAAAAAAACAATTCTAAAACTAAAATTGAGTTTGCGAATAAACACTATCTCAAAAATGCGTGTAATTTTATCAGTAGGTAGATAATTTAGTTGCCCATAACGCTTCTGAAGACAATTTAGTTGCTTGCAATTCTTTCAAAAAAAATTTGACCAGTAGTGAAAGTATCACATACGCTACTGATTTTTTCACTGCCACGTCGTAGGACGTTTATTAAAGGCACTAACATCAGGTGTGATACTGGCGGGTTATGCCGCAATTCACTCTTAGACTTCTTACTTTCAATCGAAACGACAAAAATTAAACTTTTCATTTTCATGGCAACTTATGTTGTTGTTTATCCATTTGTTTTATAAAATGAATTGGGCTGCAAAATGGTGAGTCGACAACGGGCAGGGAGCGTGCGTCCCCGCAACATAGCCCTGGTCCTCACAAGTTCCTACCTCATGCTTCCACGGGTCAAAAGATGACAAAGACCGCCAGCTAAGGGTTGCGTACTTAGCTGGTAGTGCAGCCTGGGCACTGTTGTCCTTCTGACTTCAGCTAGATTGAGGAGGTGCGTGCCGAGCGTCTGTGTCCACCAAGGAGGATCCACCTGTGTCACAAAACCTTCACAATATTTTTAATGCTATTTTCAGCTTCGCATTTATGCATCGTTATGAGTCTAAGCCAACCTAACTCACGCTATGTATATGAAAGGATACGATGGTTTTTAATGCAATTTTTTCCCTTCTTTTATCATAAGACAATTAAAAATACAAAACCTAACATTGATCGTACATCTTCTATTGGACAGGCATAAAGAATCGTTTATGGGCCCAGTGGGAAACAAAAGTTAGTGGATAAATCAAATTTCCTCTTGTGTTTATTTTTATTTCTTTTTATTTTAGATTTATTAAGCTTCCGTTTTTAGGCAATAATCATATTCATAGGGAATTTATTTCGCCTTATTGTTTGCTTACATTTTCCTAGCAAAACGGCTGCCAGGAGATCAACTATGTTTCATTATATCACATTGGAAATTTCCCGGAAATAACACCGCTGCCGAAGAGGCAAATGGCTGCATTTTATTATTATATATACATTATTTAGTATTTTATTGCAACATCGTATTATTTTCATCATGGTATATTATTAAAAACATATTGAAATTATTATTAAAAATAATAATAATATTAATTAAATTCTATCTGCTTGAAGAGTACAAGGAAGTTTGTTCCAGATAGTATAGCTATTTTTTTGTCATTGTAGCTCAAGGATCTTTTCTATTAAATTAGATCATTGGATATTATTAAAATTAATAAATGCTTTTCAATTCTGCTGATTATGACCCATATGTTATATACGTACATAACATGCCATAATGCATGTTTGTACTTCATTTTATTACGACATGGTTTGGCCAAAAAGGTTTCCCATTCCGGAGTTACATTCAACTACCAATGATTGAGCTGTAATGAGGCACCAAGCAGCATATAATTTTCATATGTCTAGCATTGTTTCAGTTATTTCCTCATATTATATTATTTACAACCATTCATGTCATCGATAATATTACCATTACATTTCAGTATACATTCATCATATAGCTGCTTCTAATTCTTATTTCATTTCATTATTATATTCATTGGAAAAATAATAATAATAATTATGAAATTTTATCTGCTTCTAGGTTACAAGGAAGGTGATTCCAGGTTATATAGATATTTTATTACATTGTACCATAAGGTATTTTTCTATTGATTTACATTATTGGATACTAATTTTAAAATTTATAAATGCTCTTCGTTCTGCTGATTATACATACATATGTCATAAATACATACATATTTTTTATAATTTTATGTATAATTAAATGTTTTATGTTTTGTTTAATTGCAATATGACCTTCACATTCCAGAATTACACTCATCTGCCACTGATTGAGCTGTAAAAAAGCACCAAGCTGCATATTATTATCTTTTTATTGCATATTATTATCACTATTTTAATTATTTCATCATGACATATCTATGACATATTTGAGTTAAATATTCATGTATATTTCATTGCACTATTCCATAATACATATATTGAATATTATGTCATATTATTTACATTATATATATAATAAATACTGGGTTGGGAGGGTGCATCAGGGTATCATTCAAGCTGAAACTGGACGATGGTTTGATTGACTGCCTGAGTCTAGGAGGGAATGAACATTATCATTTTCTTTATCCTACCGATTCGATTATGATGCTGTGAATTCTACTCCAACAGTTTCAGTGAGGGTGACGCGCCCTTCTTAACAAGCCATCCTGTAGAAAGCTTAATAAGTATTGCGAATTGGGTTATTCGATTTGTTGGATCGTATCGTTGGAAGGAGATTCTTAATTTCCCGTGGATTTCGCGTGAGTGTCTCTGCTTACGGGTCCACCCCTCCGTTTTTGGCCCTTCATACAGCGATATTTTGAATTCAGATCGGTGGCTCAATTTGATCTTGCTATTAAGTGGAGCTGCATCCAAGCCAAGGGCTAGAAGGGATGGTGGCTACCATACATACATACATACATACATTACAAAGTTTGGAAATTATAATGAAAAGTCAACCAAGCCGCGCTGTAATTTCTTGTTTTTGAGTTTCTTGTAATGCGAGGCGGTGTAATTGAGTATTAAGCGGAAAAGTGTAACTTAAAACATGTGGAGGGTCCACTCAGTGAGGGTCTAGTATTTGACTTACTATAGAATGGAGGGGGGGTGTTTTTAATCACGGTAGTTCCATTTGAATTCCGGTTCAGTTCCATATCGGTTCTATTTCGGTTCCGTCTCGGTTCCGCTGTGGATTCGTTTCGATTCCATTTCAATTCCATTTCGATTTTATTTCGGTTCCTTTTCGAATCCCTTTTGCATCCATTTCAATTCCAGTTTGATTCCGTTTCGGTTCCATTTCGGTGTAATTTTGATTCCACTTCAATTTAACTCAAGTTCAATTCAATGTCAATCAACTAATCACGGTTTCATTTATTCTTTTTCCTCTGCTCTCAATTTCTACTATGTACACCTAAGTTACCGTGAGTCAACGAGTGTGCATTCTGGGTTTCAAGAGTTGAATGCTGCACAAGTCAAACCCTACAAATCAGGAAGTATCATGGAAACCGTACGCCATATCTAATGGGAAAGAAGATGGTATGTATTTTTAAATGGAACTGTACAGCCTGGATAATCAGAAAACTAAGTTAAATTTCATTTATATAAAACTAAATAGCTCGGGACTGTAAAATGAACGCCATTGGCATAAGACAACCTGACTGACTGACCCTCATAACTCACCGCAGTACTGTAAGTAGACAACATAGGCACACCATTGCAATTGAGGGTAGTCTAGAAATATCATTCGCTGTATGAATAATAAATATACTCTTGTTGCAATACTTCTTAAGGTTGACTTCAGTACTACTAGTTGTCAACATACACTATATCAAAGGCCTGAATGTCTTCCCTAAGAATTATTGTTTGATAATTTACATGTCTTTTTGAAATCTAATTACTACTGCATACGGCCTGGAGATGACTTCAGCACTGGGGGCTATCAACTTGGACGGCACTTTACCCCGGATTAACATCTCCAGGAAACATTGAAAATCATTTAAAAAAAAGCTCGTGACCACTTGGATAGGGTATTAATTTGAGCTTCCATTTTACGAATGCATAACAAAACATCATCGCGGGAAAATTGAAACTGAAATTTTGAAAAATACTACGCTCCAATACTAAATACTTCAACTAGTGCTCTAGCGGCCAACATAGGCTAGTGCTTCTAAGAAATTGGTCGTAGTAAAGGTAACGTTGGGAAAGGCTCTAGTCTTGTCAACCAAGCTTGTCAAGCAGCCCCAGATACCCAAAAAAGTGACCTTTATGGTCTCATAATGTTTGCTTTAAAAAAAAACCATGAAAAAAAAACATTTCAATACTTTAAAACCGTTAGAGTTCAAGTTGAACATCCTAGCTGATACCAAAAATTAGATTCTAGTAGCTGGACGCAGTATATCCTAAATGGGGGCGACCCCGGCGAAATGGTTTTCATACATACCTCTCACATCAAAGTCACGAGTTCAAATCTCACCCCCGACAAGTTACAAAAATACCCCCAAAAGGTATTTAAGCGACTACGACGGGAGATGAACCAGCCTTGGGCTGAAAATCTCGATAATCAAGGAATTAGAAAATTAAAAGTATTTCCTAAATAAATACTTAGTATACAGTACTGGCAGAAATAAGGTGCTCACGTTGGTTTATGTTTATTTTCTCAATACAACTTTTTGATTTGCAGCGATTCAGTGGTAACATATTGGGTCAAAATGAATGACTTCAATTCTTCTTTCGAAATGAGAAACAACAAACGAAAAATTATTCATGTAACTTTATTAACAAAACAATAAACAAAACAACTTTTTAATTCAGTGGCAAAAATAAAGTGCTCATCCGTGATATGTTTACCAAGAATATTGAATTTAATATTTCGTGTGACTTCCTTTAGCTTTGATGACTGCTTGAAGACGTCGAGGCATGCTTTCAACTAGGTTTTTCAGATGGTTCTCGTCGATTCTTTGCCAGGCGCACTTGAGGGCTTCGAAGAGCTTTTTGTTTGTTTGTTACCTCTCCTTTGTCAACTTGCTGATCGTTAATTGACCATAGATTTTCAGTTGGGTTCAAGTCTGGTGATTGCGGTGGCCATTCAAGAAGTTTCCCCCCACCCAACCCCCAAATTACCTTTCATCACACCCCCCCCCCCCCATCACCCATAATTATTCCACCCCTATGCGACATCCACGGAAAAACGTCATGGTTTACGGGCCGTCCGGATCATTATCTTAAAGATAAACTTGTCTCCATCCAACTTTCAACAAAGACTCCTCCAAGTTTTCATAATAATGTCTATGTCCTATCAGTTACTATTATACCATCGTTTGAGTCAAATTACCAGTCCAGCCAAGCAAAGCACCCCCACACCATTATGTCCCCCCATTTTACGGTTTTTTGCACATTCCGGTCCAAAAAGTCGTTCGCCAAGTTTAACCCACACACTTTAGAACGCCCTCTCATTCCAAATAGATCAAACTTGCTCTCATCAGACCATAAAACTTGTTTCCAACGCAACTGGTTTCTCGGCGTATTTTTTAGCGAATCTCTAGCCGTTTAACTCTATTTCTCCTTTTCCAGAATCAATGGGCGACGTACTGCAATTTGCTCCTTAAACCTGCATCCTGAAGCCTGGAGCGCACAGTTGCGTTCTGAAATACTCAGCTGAAGATTTCTTCTCCACTCGGCTCATCATCGTTGTAGTTTTTCCTGGTTTCACGAATAATTCCTGGATATCTTCACGCGGAGTCAGCCAGTCGCTTCCGCCCGCGTCCATGTCTACCTCCAGCTACGATCCGTTTCCTGAAACTTTGTCCAAACTTTGCGAACACCAGAATAACTCACTCCATATCTGACGGCAATTTTACGCATAGATATTTGCTGTTGACAGTCCCTCACAATTAATTTTTCTATGGATAGGTTAATTTGTTTCGAAATCCATTTTTCACCATTCAACACGAAATCAGAACACGGCGCGAACAGAACCAAAACAAACAGTGCTCGACACTTTCGATAGGCTGAATGTGCTGTGACAGTTTGGTAGGCAATGCCATGCAAGATGCACTCAAGAAAATCATATGTCGGTTTTGAGCACTTTTTTCTGCCAGGCGAAAAAACATTCACATGCATATAATACATCAGATACATGTCACAATAGATCTAAAAATTGGTCACAGTGACGAAAATACCCGACACGGAATAAAAAAATGATACATCAGAAACTAAGCTATACAAAACTTAATCATGATTTTGAATAAACAGAATGATAATGCTATACAAAAGCTGCATTTTGAGTCGAATAGACTTTATATTTTTGCATCGATACAAAATTGGTATAATAATGGCAATCATTTTTTAGCTGGTGAGCACTTTATTTCTGCCAGTACTGTACCTACAAAATCAACTTTTTATGTCAGTCATTCTTTAATACCTATTACTCATAATTAAATAACAACTGGGCTTCAAATTGTGTCTTGACAACCTGTATTAAGCGAGCGCCGTACCTCTAGTCTTCACAAGTTCCTATTTCACGCCTCCACTGAGTCATATGATCACAAAAGACTACCAGCTGTAGCGTGGTGACACTGTTGGCGTAGCCTGGGCAATTTGATAGTAGAAAATTTTCCATTCTATTTTGATTATCATTGCATATCCACTTATTTACTTATTTTGCTTCCATTTACATGCATAAAGAGCATCAAGACAAGCATGAAACTCTTAATTTGTTTTTCAACATTTCTACATGACATTTATGTACATTAAAATCGCACTTCTGACCTTCAACTTCTATTTTCATAAAATAGCTGTATAAGATTAATTTAAAATATTTTTGTTGAGTGGTATTCCATTTATTTCAGAAATCATAAAATCACTAAAATCGCGTATCTTTGAAATGAAAATAATAAGAACGTTATCTAGAAAACTTTTGGTGATATGTCTTATAGAATAATCTGTTGATTTTTGCGGAAGAAAATCATATGTGTTTTTATTAAAATTCGATCTATAATAACTGAAATGATCTTTACTTTTATTTTAATAAGTTCGTTTATTTGTGAGGCTCACACGTGTGAAACACTTTGAAGAGCTGATATTCAATATAATTATTTACAATGCTTTGTTTTTCGATGTTAGAAGTGGGGTGCCAATTACTCATGGTTGGCTCGAAGTTGATGAGTCACATTATCGTTTGGAAGGGGCTAGGCAGATTACTTATCCACGCTAATATTTGCTACTAATGATCTATTCCTTGTTTAGCCATTCCAGGACTATTTAAATATTAATATAAACGTAATTTTTCATTGCAGTAACAAATCAGTAGATGTCAGATATTTTTTGGACATAAATATATTTCACAAACACTTTTACGAACGTATTATTAATTAAGAACGGTTGTGATAGGCAAACTAGGAAAATTTTAACTAACACTTCACTTGATCTCTTTTAAACAAATAAAAAATAGAAAAATGTTTTTTTTTCAAAATATCATTAGTAAACGCAAGTAAATTCCTTTAAATTCCAAAAGAAAGCTTATTATTTTACAGATAAACCTATTTTGTCAAAGCCTTACAGACTTCTGACTGATTCCACGCCAAATCGGTCGGTCACCAAACTCAACTATCTTCGATTTTGATGAAACTTGGTACACGTCTTCGGTATGTTGAAAAAAAAAATCCACTGGTGTTAAGATTATTTGGATTCAAGAGTAACTTTTTGAGATGGGTGTATGTTTTTTTTCCAACATTTTACTTGAAAAATCGTAGTTCAAAAACCATTACATTTAGAGAAAAACTTTATATCCGGAGTTGGGGGGAGTTAAAAAGGTTTAGAAAAAAAATAAACACTGTACAAAAAAAATTTTTTTTTTAAGATAAAAAGCAAAAACAAAAACAAAAACTAAAATATAAAAAAAAAAATATTTATTATTTTTATCATTTGTATTTTATAAATATGAGATAAAAAAAAAGAACTTATAAAGAAAAAAGTCAGGATGGACACTCAACAAAAAATTTTTTCGAAGAGCGAACTTTGGTGCATATTTCAAATTTTGGTTATTCATTATTATAAATGAAAATTAATTATACAATATGATTTTGGAGATTATTAAAAACAATAATGATAATAATGATAAATCACCTGAACGCAACCATTTTCGAGATTTTTCGGATTTTATTTCAATAGAATGAAAAAACATAAGAAAATTCGCTCCTTTCCTAAGTTAATCGAGATTTCCACCAGAAATGATAAATTTTCCAAGATCTTCATATTATAACGTTCACATTACTCTAATGTCCTCTTTTCTTTTGATATCAGGATGATAAGAAGACTCATTTGAAAAGAACAAGATAAATAGCACTATTGTTTTAATATTGCAATCAATATATTTATAATTGTTTTATGGCACTCTCGGTCGGGCCGCTCAGAGAATGAAGGGAGTGAATTTGCTAAAGCGATGAAAGTAACAGAGATAGATGTCGCAGGGGCGACAAGTGTGAAATGGACAGATGATGAAATTATGCGGAGGGTCATATAGAAGAAGCATATTAATCGAACTGCTGACTATTTTACAAGCTCCAACGATGTTAGAGGTCGGGTGTGTGTGTGAAAACTACACTCCGAACAGTTCGGTGATGTAGCGATGAAAGTAACACATATTGTTTAAGGTAGGTAGACAAATAGCAGCTATAACGTATGTCAGGTATATCTTCTCATAAAAAAACAGCTAATGCACGCTGCCTGTAAACTACCAGAGATGTTTTATACCTGCATTTCCAAAGGGTACCACAGCCAATATATATGCTCATACATAGTCGCATTCATCAGTAAAATCTATCTGAGTGAACTGAAAATGGAGTTTAACATGAAGAAGTGTTGTATGCCGTTTCCACTAACTGATGCTCAAAACAGCCGTAAATTAACCGAAGACAAAGTGTCAAAACTCAGGTTATGGGCAAAACACATTTGGACACTTCTTTGATGATTTGTGATAATTGTCGTTTGCATTTAAATAGAACGGAACAATCCCATGCTGCAATTTCGGAGCCTAGTGAGAAACCATCAATTACTAACGTATGGATCTACAACCATCTACATCACGGCAAGTAGACTTGTATGGTCTCGAGGAAACGCCATCGGCAATATCATTAATGTCAGTGCCATCTGATAGCGGTATGCAAGATTCATACAAGGCGCCATAATATTGAAAGCTATTTAACAAGGGCGTAGCTGGAATCAACATTTCGCCAATATCGGCTAAAAAAGTTCTGAACGTAAATTATGCCCGCAAAAAGTTCAAAGATGTTTCAAACGGCATTCGGACACACATATTTGGGGATCAAGCGGAGGAGGATGACCTGGAACAATTGAAAGTGAAAGCAGCCGAATATGACGAAATAATCGCGCAGCTAAAGGACCATTATGCTGATCCAGAAGCTTCCGAGGGACGATCAAGTAAAGGATACTTTCGGTTTTACCACAATCTTGGACAAATCAAAGAGTAATGGCAGAATTTG
>JAHHFK020001238.1:0-63500 GCA_024533555.2 Aedes koreicus | reverse complement strand
GAGATACAACTTCCTGGCACGGGTTTTGGCGGACTTGTTCTGCTTCGCGTCGCGATTAGGGGCCTTTGTACCTTGAACGTTCGAAGCCCAGCCTTAGTTTTGGCCTTCTGGACAAAACTTCGGCTTAGGTGCAGCTTCTTAGCTACATCCCGAACGGAGGCGTTCGGATTTCGGTTGAAGGCCCCAACTACGCGGTTGTGATTTTTGGTGTTGTACGGAATACTTTTTCCTTCACTTCTGGGCTTCCGATCGGTGGTCAACCGTTCCTCGAACTGCTTAATCACTCGCGACACCGTGGAATTCGCGATTCCCAACGTTTTAGCGATGGAACGATGCAAGAGATCCTTGTTCTCGTGATGAATGCGCAAGATTTTATCACGCACGAGCTGTTCTTTCGACTCCATTTCCGCGAGTTTTGATCACAGGAATTTAAAACTTGCAGGATGTAAATAATGCACTATGAACTAAATCCACCCAAATTTTCATTAAATTCTACCCAACGGTTAAAAAGTTAGAGCAATTTCATAGTGTGGAATTTCATCGTGGACACCCTTTAGAGAAAAAAGAGAAAAAAAAAAAACAAATCCGCTGCATGAACAGCATCTTCATCAACTCGTCGTTGACATTCAGATTGGTTGCTAGTTCCTGCATCTTCGCGAGAAGGTGGGGTCGGTCGCATATCTCCTAGATCGCAGGAACCGAGAAGCTTCTCGAATTTTTCCTGCGCCGACAACTCGAAGCGGGAGATTAACCGTGTCTTGACCGCATTCTTATTTGTCCTGTTCGGGAGGGTTTGCGACGATATCGGAAATATGCCGCAATACCGTTTGATCCACTTTCGCAATGATGTGGTAACATCTGGTTCGGTCGTTGTTGATCCCGGCCAGCGCAAATTGGGCCTCGGCTTGGGAAAACCACATGAGAGGGTTGGTCTTCCAAAATTCCGGTAGTTTCACGGATACCACGGCGGAAGTGTGCGTTGACGATTCCCCCAGGTGACGGCGGGAACGGCACATTGTGTCCAGGGAGTTGTCCGCCGGAGTCAGCTCCTTGTTCAGCCATGTTCACTCGTTTCAAAATGGCGTCTCGTCGGATTCTTTACAAAACTCGCGTATTTTCGGAGTCGCGGGACGATGCTCGACGGGTTTCGCGTAACAATCACGTCGGGGTCACCAGTGTGGGGATCTCGGAACGAAGGACGAATAAAAACGGTTGGAATTAGAATAATAATTATTAATGTTTATTTCCACTTTGATTAGCGTGATGACAAACGTAACACTGAGAATGACGTCGTGCGTTCTTCACGACTAAGGATGATTATATAGGTAGGTGGCACAACACGAGAGCGAGGGTGTGTTGGGCACCACCACAAACCTATAGAAACGCAAGATGGAATATCTAAAGGAATGTCCGAGAATATTGAGGAAATTTTCTTCAAAAATTATCAAACATCAAATAATCAAAAAATTGATGGAGAAATCATTTAGGGCAAACACACAAACTGATACGATTTCATAATGTCATCTGTCACTGAAGTGTCAGTGTCAATTGTGTTACTTTGCTTGAAGCCTAAACAGCATACTGGAAAGTAGCATTTATAAAAAGTTGGATCCTAAACTGTACTCATATTTTTAATATGAGGTTTTTGAGTGGAAAGACAATTGCCAAAAATCTTAAAAATCTTGGTTTTTCTCAAAAATCTGTAATTTTCACATACATATATCTGAATGAAAAAATAGAATAAAATTTTTGCCAATGTAGATAAATCTGTGCATATGGCAACCCTGACTACATTCTACGCATTCTAATGAACATCCTCCATACGTCAGAAAATGCCTACTTTTTAATCCCAAAAAATGAATAATTTTAGGTCTTTTTTTTGTTCCAGTGTGATAGGATCCTAAAATGTACTCATGGCTTTTTAATAGTGAGGTTTTCTTGAGTGGAAAGACAATTGCCAAAAATCTTAAAAATCTTGGTTTTTCTCAAAAATCTGTAATTTTCAGATACATATATCTGAATGAAAAAAATGAATAAAATTTTTGCCAATGTAGATAAATCTGTGCATATGGCAACCCCGACCCATTCTAGATCACTCCACAGTCCAATGAGGCTTTGTTCTGTCCAGGAGCAGCCACCCCACCAGATGGATCGTCGGGATTGGGGTTGCGCGAGATAAAAAAAGAAAAAAATAGAGATTCGCCCCAGAGTCATTCAGATTTATCATTAAAATGAAATGTGTTTTTAAGTTTGAAATATACTCAAATCTGTATCTATCGAGCCACCTTCTAAGACCAGTTCAGTACCAAAAGTGTAGATTTGCTGTTAACACTTACTATAACTGTCGCTTTCTCGGGAATGAAAACTTTCTGCTGCAAGTCAACAATCCCAACTGCAAAAAGAAACATTTTCCTACCGTATGGTGTATTTTATTTGCTTGTGTGGATTTTTGCAATAAATCGCTGAGGAATGTCGTTGATTGCAAAAAAGCAGATCTAATCTTATGAGATATTGGCGCTGAGTTTATCTCATTTTCATTTCATAAAGTGACTAGTTTCTATACAGAATCACATTGTAAAAATGCATAATTTCTAATCTCTTTCACATGCTGCAAAATGCCTAAAATTTATTCACTTTTTGACGTTTAACCTTTTTAGGCATTTTTGCATAAAACCTTTTTAGGCATTTTATGCATGATTCCAGTCTTCAAGCAAAGTGCCTACTTTGAAGTCATAATTGCATACTTCAGATTTACGAAAAAACGTGTAGCTGGCACGCAGTTTTTCCCTCCTCTTTTTACACTCAGCGAAACAAAAACAGCACCACAATTTTTCGTAATATTTTAAAATGTTCATTCGTTTAACGCTAATTTCACTCCGATGTATCAGTTTCTACTACACGCTGCTGATTGTTGCTCTGAATTTGGGGCTTCCTTACTGAGGATTTATAAAACTGCGAAAACTAAATCCCCCCGAACCCCGTGCTTTCATTCGTTTAACGCTAATTTCACCTTACGGTGTATCAGTATTCTACTACATGTCTGATCTGATTAAGTTGTTTTCCATGGGTCGATCCAAGCATCTGACGTCGGGAAGGTAAAATTCGGGCCTCGCTTCACTCGCTTCACTACAGCTTCGTGAAAACAAACTTTGCGGTCGCCTCGCGGGATCTTCGGGCGCAACAATTAGAGATGCCCGAAGATTTCGTCGGTCGAAATTTGGGGACTATTCACATTTAAGCTGGGAGATTTATAAAAAACCATGCGAAAAACATAAAGGCACCACCCCCGTGACCCCCTGTTTTTTTTCGTTCTGACCTGTTTCTCGTTTCTGCTAATTGTGTCATCGGTTTTTCCTGTTTTTTCCGGCTTTCGCGACCGCGGCCCCTGCCCCGCGGACGGGGCGGTTTACGGGTACTACGCCCACTTCACGGCGCTCGTGGCCGGATTCGTGGCTGTGGCCCGGTATCTCGGAGCCACAGGCGTAACAGTAGCTGATATTCGCCCCGCGGTCGAGCCGCGTCGGCTTAGTTTGTTTCCGTATATTCGGCTCCCGAATAATGGTTTAGTTATTCGGCCGAGTACGCCGAATAATGAAATACAAAATAAAATACAACATAGCTTTGACGATTATTATTTAATTAAAACGACGGGAATTCACTTCTTGTATTAAAAGCATGTATACCATTTTAGGATACTCAAAACAATGTTATCATGGGTTTCGTTAATTTTATTCCAAATATATGAAATTGCGTTTCAGGCAAGTAATCATTTCTCCGTGTTCTGTAAGTAGTCGGTTACGATGCTGCTCATAAACGAGGCCTTCGGTGGAAAACAACCTTTCGCTTACAACGGTGCTCGCAGGAGCCGACAGATACCGCAACACGACCTTGAAAATATGTGGGTATTTGTATCTGTTTGCAGTCCACCAAGAGTAAGGATTCTGTTTCCGTTCGACATTTTTTTCAGATATATACTTTTCCAATTCGTTCTTGATTATACAGCCTGATGGATGATTCCTCCTTGGTTGGTTCGCCCCAATTTCATCAAAGCACTTCCAAAATCCGGATGAATTATCTGCTGGTTCAGTAGGTACTGGTTCTGGATCATTTGGCATTTGCGTCTCGTGGCTATCAAGAATTTCAGCAACAATTTGATCAATAACCGTATGGTGATTGTTCTCAGGAATAAAAATAAGCTTGAACCTAGGTGTCCAATACTGTCGCAAAAATGAAAACATTTTCATCGGCGATATGTTTGAATCGGGTATTTATGCTACTCAATAGGGTTTGTTTCGTAAGCTCTCCTACTTTGTGGTCTTTGTTTGGTTTATCCAAATATAGCCGCAGTGTCGCAACGTACGGCATGACCTCGGAAATGCAAGAATCACTTTCTCACACCACCCACCTCCTCCCATCCTCCACCCGCTTCTCGTTCCCCCCACTAACCAACCTCCCGTCCCCCCTCCCCATCCCCCCTCCCCCACTTCCCAAAGATGAGTGATAAATGCGTCACAATTTCTTGATTTATAACCTTCCCCCCTTCCCCCCGCCCGACCACCCACTGTGACATCCAACGTTTGGAAGTTCGGCGTCTTCCCCCCACTTTTTCTGCTTTCTCGTAAGATCAAGTTGTACTTTGGAGACCGGTATTTTCCAGTTAGCAAGCATATCATGGATTTTTAGTCCGATTCTTTCTCCTGTGTGAGATCCGGGAAATTCGCTTGTATTCAAGATAGCGTGTTTCATGGTGCTGCATTTTTCGTCAAACCAATGACCGATCAAACTTATCACCGCTTTATTTTTCGGGGAAGACCAAATGTCCGTCGTGAAAGACATGTATCCATCGTCCAGAGGTAATGTAGATATTTTTTTTTGCGCGCCTTATATGACAGTTAGTATACACTGAACAAACAAGGTATCTGGAATTTATTTCAATTCCCACGTATAAATCCGTGCGGATAGTTTGTTCAATTCGATGCTTTATTTATAATATTCGGCTCACATAGTGATGTATTCGGCCGAAAGTTCGGCACGCCGAATAATGAGAAATCGAGTATTCGGTATTCGGCCTAAGGCCGAATAGTAATATTCGGTGCATCTCTACAAACAATTATCAACGAATTTGGATACCAACGAGCAACGACAAACCGACAAAGAGCAGCGAGCTGCAGCCATCGTATGTTTATCTGTGTACGAGAATAGATTTCTGGACGATATGATGGCTCGGTACTATCCAAACCTACAACTTTTACTTGGTATAACCGCTCGCATGCTTCGTTTTGGACACCCTGAGTTCCGTTGCTTCTCTCGACTCTCTCCCGATGAGATCGATCTCGCTTTAGGAAAATACATCCGACACACGCAACAGCTTCATGTTCCTGGAGAAATCAGCCGACTACAAAAAGGTGTCAGCGTTGAACGTTGTAGTCCACTACATCAACTGAATCAATTTCTTGATGAAGGCGGTGTTGTCAGGGTGGGCGGAAGGCTGCAGCAATCTGATTTGTGCTACGATAACAAGCATCCTATCTTGCTACCGCGTCATTCAATATTGACTTCACTTACACTACTTCACGAACACAATGAACATCTGCACTGTGGCCCTCAGTCGTTATTAGCAGCCACACGAAAATGATTCTGGATATTGCGTGGTAGCAGTGCCGCCCGAAAGGTGTGTCGGGACTGTCTGGTCTGCAGTCGAATCCAACCAGCACGTTTGGCACAACAAATGGGACAGTTACCACCGGACCGCCTGAAGCCACTTCCACCATTTGCCATTACAGGCATTGATTACGCTGGTCCAGTGAACATTGTTGGACGAAGAACTCGTGGAGCCGTACCATCGAAAGGATACATTGCTCTCTTTGTATGCCTTGGAACACGAGCGGTGCCTCTGGAGGCTGTTTCGGATTTAGCTGCATCGTCTTTTCTCGCCGCCTTCACACGGTTTACATGTCGATATGGAGTGCCCAGCAAGATGTACTCCGACAACGCGACAAATGTTCATGCATCAGCGAGAATACTTCGTGAACTCTACCAACAGATTGGAATAATCGAACACAGCAATCAGGTTAATGATTTTCTCTCTAACAAACGAGCCCACTGTCTCTTCATACCCGCTCGATCTCCACATCACGGGGGATTGTGGGAGGCTGGTATCAAGGTTGCGAAGGGATTTCTCAGCAAAATTGGAGGTAATTATAATTACACGTATGAGGAATTAAGTACTCTTCTCTCACAGGTAGCTGCCTGTATGAATTCTCGTCCTATATGTGCAATCTCGGATGATCCTACCGATCCACAGCCTCTTACGCCCGCTCACTTCTTAATCGGGCGACCGCTAGAGGCCGGACCCTCTCCCGGAAATTAACCATCTCGAACAGCAGATAAACTCGTTATCACGGTGGCATTATATTCAACGGGTCGCTCAAGACTTTCGGGCTCGGCGGCAGTCTGTGTACGTGCTGTCACTCCAACGCCTAACCAAATGGCAAGCAAGATCCCAAAATGTCGCAGAGGGTGATTTTGTGCTCCTAGTCGACGATAACGAGAAATCTGTACAGTGGCCTTTAGGACGTATTCTGGAGCTCTTTCCTGGGAATGCTGAACTTGTCAGGGTTGTATCGGTTAAAACAGCTACGGGTATTTTCCGTCGAGACGTCAGAAAACTTCGCCGGCTCCCATTCGACAGCGATCAGTATGTTTCAGGCAGAAATGGGTCGGTCCTACTCGTAATTTGGTGGGCGTATTATGTTGACGAAAATGAGAGTCGACACCCTACCCGTGATCGAAGCCGATCTAAAACTAATAGTGCTCACAGACTTTATCAACTGACCAATGCACAATCAACTGGATGATGCACTTTTTTTTTTTTCTTTCAGGGGGCAACGATCTTGGCCTTCTGCCCTTTGTCCCCATTGGATATAAATGTTCTTTGGAATTAAAATAAAGTAGTATGAGATGAATTGTTAAAATTAAAACCACAAGCTTTGATTTCTTTCGCCGTTACCACAAGTCCGCCGGTATTTTATCCTCCTCGTAGTTTCGCGTTTTACTTGGCCCTCACGCTAACAGACAATATACGGCAGGTGGCCAAGGTTTTGTTTCAGTCGAGTATTAATATACGACACTGAAGAAGTCTGCACATTGTAGACATAATAAGCGTATCTGTCAAGATAAGCAATAAAGGTAGCAGGAATAAGATGGATATTATAAATCTTTTTTTCTCATTTTCTAGAATTCTTGATGATAATTTCGGCCTGTTGCATTTTTTTCGAGTACAATCGTTAAAATAGGGTTTCAAGGTAGTTTAGACTGAATAAAGTATAGTGGAAATTTATTAATTCTATGACATTAATTTCTTCACATCTACAAGGAGTGCTACGCCACTTTTGCAGTTATGCCACTGACATAACTCATACTATTTTTCTGTGTGTTAATGGACAACAAAACATACTTCGAAGAAATTTGGCAGCAACCTGTACGGTCAACGAAGAAATTTACTTGAATGAGTGTCTGGAAAAAACGTCTACTACCTTTTCTGAAGCAACACGATTGTTTCGTGCTATTTCATCCGGTTTTGATCATCCTATCCTAAAGGAAGAACACTTCCAACACGCCAGAGCTTCGCTCAATTGAAAAATGTTGGTGTGCAAGGAAACGAAGTCCGTTGGGAGCTTAGTTGAATATTTTTCAATATTTTATACTTGAAGAACTAATTTAACTTTTACTAAAGAATTCAATCGATTTGACCTAATTTTCATCCCTCTAAAGGGGTCAATTCACGAAACGCCCAGAAAAAAGTTCCAATTTAAACTTTGAAGAAAGAAACAATTTACAGTTAACTTAAGTTAACACCTATATTTAAGAAAAATTCGAGCTTTTTTTTCAGAGTTTTTTGGGTCATGTACATTTTGAAGAGGACGTAAGTTAAAGACTTATGTAACAACTTTGTTAGAGTGCGTCCGAGGAGACCTAATTTTATATAAAATTTTCTAAAAGTGTAGGCAATGGAATAAATCCACGAAAGAAAGGAAATCTCCTATTATTCACGTTAATGATGTTGGTTTGTTTGGAATGTTATTGAAAGACTTGAAGACACTACACACTACCAAAAAGGCATGTACAGGGTGGCAACATGAAAGTGAAACACTCATTTTTGATTGTCTTGGATCAATTAATACCATTCCGGTGAACCCCTTGTGTACGTTTTGAAACAGTGACTTTTTGTCAGTTCATTCGTAAACAACAAACTGAATTTCCGTTTTTGTTATTTACGGAAAACAAAAATGGATTCATGTAGAGAACAAATTAAGACCACCTTGACGGATTCACAAACATGGAAATCAGACGGAAGCTGGCGCATTTGCAGATTGTTCGTGTCCAAGATCATAAAACATTTCAAAAATACTGGCACTGTTGTTCCTAAGACGAAACCCAGTAAGAAACGCAGTGTACGCACTCCCTCAGCGGTCAAAGCAGTGAAAGGGCGAATTCGAAGGACTCGATTGGCAAGGAAAATGGCGAATGAAATGAAAATGAGCCACTCATCCATGCAAAATATATTGAAACGGAGCATTTGAAAAAAAAAAAAACAGAGGATTTATGGATTGACACGCAAGAATTTTGCCGACAATGTTGCCAGAAATATTGGAATACCATATTTTTTTCGGATGACAAATTGTTTATTTTGGAAGAGCCTCGAAACAAAGAAATGATTGAGTATATGGAGCAAGTCTTCATGAAATACTAGCGGACAAACGAGGGGTTGAACGATACCAAAGTACTTATGCGGTGATGGTTTGGGGTGCCATACCGTCAAAAAAAAATATAACCCCTGTTGTTCAAGGACAGAAGCGTGAAACTAAGTAGTATTATTTACAATACGTTATCGAAGACTACCTACTTCCCTGTGATAAGAAATTTTTTGGAGAGGAAAGTCTTCTTTTCCAACAGGATTCAGCAAAATTTACCATTATTCATCAGTTCCTATGAATGGCCAGCATCGTCTCCTGATTGGAATCCACAGGACTGCAGTATCTGGGGATACAAAAACTGGGCGACTTGAAAAACATGCGTTTTGATTCATTTAAAAAATGTTTGGTTTAGATTTGGCATTAAATGCCGGAAGAAGTGGTACGTGCGGCTTGCAATAATTTTGAACAGCGTCTTCGAGCCGTGATTAAATATAAAGTTGAAATATTTGAACTTCACTTAACACAGTGTAAGTTTAATACATTAAATTGTTATTCAAAGTGCAATGAATGAGAAATACAATCATGTTCAAGTTTTACGAAAAATTTCAAGTGCATTAGTTCTACGTTGCCACCCTGTAGGTTTCGGTGGCGAAAGACCGACACATGCAAGCATCCTTAGAAACTCAAGAATAAGTTAAATGAAACGAGAAAATAAGTTCAATGAAACACATCTTTTGTCGACTTGCGTGTGTTTCGATTTCGGGAGACATAATTTAACATGAAATCTTTATTTACTTTCTTTGAAGACGATTTACGCTTTGGATATAATTCATAATTTGTAAGTGGGTGCATTTATTCAGTATTGAACATTTCAAGATAAAACCGAAGGGCAAATCGAACTTTCCGTCTATTGAAAAACGGTTACAGGAAAGAAGATTCAGCTGCATTTCTTACCTCAGATTGCTAGGAACCGATGTAAACTTTCATCTTGAACTGAAAAATACTATTCGCCCTTATTTGAAAAATATAAACATGCCAACACATTAATCCCAACGCTAAATCGATTTCTGTACTGATCTTTCAAAAATTTTAAGTCGTATTTCATAAGTCAAAAGTAGAAGACCGAAAGCCATTGGACCTAATGCCATTGGGCTGAATGGGTGACTCAGCTGACTGATTATTCATTTACGAGTACTTTTTCAAACAGACGTATCTGATTTTGTAAACAAAGGGTGGAAGTAAGATTCAACCGTTAATTTCTCAAAACTCTCAGCACCCTCATGGAAATCAGCATCACAATCATGTTAGTGAAATGTTATTCCTTGTGTCGGTGGTTCTAGTTTGCACGAAAGTGCGAGGGGTTTTAAAAATTTTACGTTTGAATCTTATTTACTTCCCCTCTTTGTTTACAGAATCAGATACGTCTGTTTGGAAAAGTACTCGATAAATGAATTATCAGTCAGCTGAATGGCCCTTTCTGCCTAACGGCGTTAGGCCCAAGTGGTCTTCTGACCACTTTTGACTTATGAAAAACGACTTAAAATTTTTGAAAGATCAGTACAGAAATCGATTTAGCATTGAGATGAATGCGTTAGCATGTTCTTTTTCAAAACGTTGTTCAAAGTACTCGAGATTTATTTGTGTCTGTTTGCTTGAAATCGCTTTCTGTTCTAATTCCAAAGATGGAAAAAAACTTCAATGAGGCGTGTTAGTGGATATAACGTTTTCATCTAGTGAAGCATCATACATCATAACCGTTCCTTACCCTACTTAGTGGTAGCGTGTTGACAAATAGATATAATTTCAAAGATTATGAATTGTGCTGATAAAATAGTTTTCAGCTTTCAAAAATGTGTTGTCTTCTAGGGAAACACTTCTTATCGTATAGGGAAAAGACGTATGGAATATAAAATATTACATTCATACTAAATTATTGAAAAATTGGTGATCAACATTGCTCATTTATATGTTTAAGATAAATCTTCTCATATTTCCGAAAACCATTTTGAAAGCCCAAATTTGTTGTGCAAATTATCGAGGATGATGAAGTTGTGAACTTGAATTATTTGCGCAATAAATGTATGCTTTTAAAATGGTTTTCGGAAATATGATATATGATCCCGATTAATAAAAATTACACACACAATCTCACTACAGCAATTTAAACAAATACTTTAGTGCAAGTATTATTTCAGCCAAATAAATTTCTGCAGGACCTTTACAATCTTGTGTCTAGTTAAGTTTTCAACTGTCAATAAAACCCTTGGCCTACTTGTTTAAACTGAACCCCTCATAATACGTTGTCCTAGTCATAGCAACAATCGAAGCAGGTACGGACACTCGAACGATTTACGCCCGACGACCACCAGCTCACAAACATTTTCGTTTCTGTTCTTCGTCGACCATTCATCCCCTACACTGAACAGCTGCACCCAGGCGTAGGCACAATCAAAACACCATGGTTTGGCGGCCCACCAGCTATTCCCCGAAGCAGCTGTTTGAATGCAAATAATATCCGAAACAACAACAAACAAAACCAATACCATCAACACCCACCACCGAGAGGAAGGGGTGTTGGGGAGCCTTGTTCCTGCCGAGAATCGGATGGGAAAATTTCTGAACGTATTTTCTTCTTGTTCTATTTCTGGCCAACAGGTCGCCGATCCGTATCTGCAGAAAGCTCGCGCAGCGCAGTGCGTCGATCGGACGCTCACCGAGCTGAATGCGCGCCAGTTGACCGCCGCCGATGAGTGGGAACGCTGGAACGCCCAACAGCAAACGGACGCCACGCTGAACGACATCATGGCCGCCAACATGGAGGTAAGTCAATCGAATGTTCTTCTTTTTCCCAACGATTCCAACAACTAATACTTCGATCCATTCCAGACTCTTGCAGCTGCAACCAAACTGGAGGAGCAGTTGTATCCGATCTTCAACACCGCGTCGGATAATCCGGCCGATTTGAGTGCATTCATCGCAATCAAGCTGAATCAAATACAGTCGGACATCCGTTCGGCGGAAAGTGAACTGACAAAACGGTTCGAAACGATCGACCAACTTGACACGGAGGGTGGTGAAAAAGTGATTCAAGTGAAGAATAGTTTGAACTCGATCAAAACCAAACTGCACACGATCGCGGCCGATTTTCAAGAGCTTGCGTGTGTTATTGACCGGTTCCTGCGATCGGTGCTAACGTGTCGGGACAATATCAAGGATTATTTCGCCAACAAGCAACCCATTTCCGGTCCGGATAGTGTGGAATCGATCACCAACAGCTACGAGCAGTTCAAGCAGAACACGATGGAATATTTCCGGAATCTGCTGCAGCAGAGCGAGCAGATCATCGAGAGGATCAAAGCTCAGGAACCACCCGGAGCCAAGGAGCAGGATACGGACAAGATCATTACGTTGCTGGAGAATCTGCGGACGTACTTTGAGACGCAGACGGAATCGGAGAATTCCGAACTGAGAAAGCAGCACGCGGTGATTGCTTTTGATAGAAGCTTGAACGAAGTTCGAGGGGAGATCCGGGAGAAGCTTGGACAGGTGAATCGTGGTCGCGGCCAGTACGGTGAAAACGTCGATGGAGCCCACCAGAAGCTGGTTGCATTGGATGATTTTGAGAGGGGTTTGACGGTGAGTAGGTGGAATGAGTGTATTGTTTGACGTGTCACAAATGCCAATGTCCCAATGAAACATATGGTAGTTTGACCGAGCGTGAAATATTTCGTGTTTTTGACGTAGGACTAAGTCTTTGTTTTCTATACTGGGGTAAAATTTAGCAAAAAAAAAAATCGGATTACAACCGTCACGAAAAGTGGTCGTTAATCGTTAATATCTCAGTCGTTTCTCAAAAGATTTTCAAAAGTTTTGCACGAATCGATCAAAAATATGTCTACGCATCGATTCCAATAGAGGAAATTATTGATTTTGGGGCACATACTAAAATTCATAAATGTTAAGCCTTGTCTTAAAAACTATATTGATTCAAAGAATATTGCATTGTACAATCAAAATGGCTTACATTTAGTAGCATAGTCCTACGTCATCATTTCGAACAACCCAATGGGGCTGTACCTTGTAAAATTTTTTTCTAATGTGACCAACTATTGGTGAATTACTCTTGGTATCAAATACTCTCGTCAAATAGTTTATCCTTATTTGCCGAACCAATGTCATGAAGTTTGTTTTGACAGCTCAGCAAAATTCTTGCGTGTTCAATGTTTGACACTCAGAATCAAAGGGTGTCAAACAAGGCAAACATTTTCATGCGAAGAGACAACTTTCAGCTGACAGAGTCAAATATTTGACGATCGGTCAAATAGTGTATTTTAAGTTTAAGGCAAACAAAAAATTGAATCCTCTTTTACTCAGTCAAGCTTTGGTAAGTGACTTTTACTTTTTATTGTCCATCGAGACCAGTGATTCCATTCCATACAAAAGGCGGAAAAAAGTCTAAAAATGGATTATCCATAGCTAAGTTATGTGTTTTCAAGTAATTTTGGGCCGCTGATTTCAAAAATGCTATCTAAATTGTCGTGTTAGGCCGCACTACCGAGATATGGCCACTTTATGATCCCCTGGAATATCCAGAACATCCGATAAAATGGTAAATTCATTAGTCTCGTCTTAAAGCAATACGATTTTTCTCAAAACCATTTGTACATAAAATGTAAGAAGTAAAGCGATGTGGAGAACAATTTACGGCGCTGAGTGGCCATTGCATGGTCTTCCGGAAGTTCTGGAACATCCGTAAAAATTGATAATTCAGCAATTCTATACCGAAAAGATGAAGTGGTTCTTAGAATTTCGCAATATTTGGTAGGTATGTTCCTGTTCGAAAAATATATGACTCGAATTTTTCATTGTGTCATTAGGGTGAATCATTTTGAGATAGGGTGGTCCAAAAAAAAAGAAATTTTAGGTAATATATATTTTTCAAAGAACTATAACTTTTGAACCACTTGACCGATTTTCATTTTTTTAAAGATTTTTCAGCATATTGGCAGCTTAACCCTCTCCATTAGCTCTTAGATTCATTTGAGCAGCAAATACAAGCTCTTCCGTTTAATAATTAGCTCTCAGCTCTGAAGCTTTTGATCGCTTACTTCTCCCACAAAGTTCGTCTAAACTCTTTTGGGGTCTTCCGATTTTCGTGTGTCTAGTGCCAGACACAATAATAACCAGAATAATAATAACCACAATAATAAGACACAATAATAAACAATAATAACCACAATAATGCCAGAATAATAACAAATAAGGGAAGAAGTAATATCGCGTTACATATACACAAGTAATCGAATGATTTTAAAAACTCAATTGCTGACTAAAAGTTCACAATTTCACATCCTGACTGTACATTTTTCTGACAGGAAATCATCTAATTCTGTTAGGATGCATTGTGAGGAAGGATTGAATAATTCCATATCATACATATAAATGCAATTCAATGTGGTCACACATACTAATGAAATCGAAGAACGGAATGAAAGTTTGATCCCCGCTTCTGCCGGAATGTTTTTGTTTCAGCGAAACAAAAGCTTGTCACTGGTTCATGCACAATTTAAGCTCTAGGGGGATGGGATTTGAAGTTTTGTAACAAGCAAAGTACAGGAAAAACGAGATGAGAAAAGGGGGGTAGCTGATGAGACTTATATTTTTCCTCAATGTTTCGTGAGATAATTTGTGACTCTTAAAGTGCTGCGTGTTGTGTTGAGGCTTCTGTTATTTTGCGTTCTTTATTAACCATTTATTTGGCAAAAAATGTTTATTATGTTCTCTTTTTGCTACGTGATGATTTTCCTGAAACTTTTCCGAAACATTCGCTAAATGTTAAGCATAGTACCTGGAGTATAAGACTAGCTGAAAAGCTTAAAATAAAACAGTAACTTGTTTATGTTTCGTCACTCTAGAAAGAGAGTGATGCACTAGATGATCCAGAGGACCAAGCAGTGGCCAGTCGAAATCACAAATGGGTTACTACAGTGAATTCGTTCTCACATTACATGCAAATTTATTTGGAAATAAAAAGCCAACTTTATCCACCTATCGTGAGATCTGACCATTTTACACTTCCCTGGGAGTACTAGGAATACGAACCCGGATGTGGTAATTGTGGTCCTGGAAACTAGATATCATCATCATTGCACTTATTTTTGAGTTATCATGTTATTTGATGTGTCGCATGATGGAGTTTGATCCAAATCCGAATCTGACCACTTTTCCAGGAGTGGTCGGAACATCGATCCGGATGTAACCTTTGTGGTTCTGGACTTTTATATCATCACCATTGGACTTAATTTTGAATTCTCATGTAATTTGAGATGTCGCATGATGGGTTTTGTTCTAAGTCAGAAATTGGCCACTTCTCCGGGGGTATCTCCGGAACCAGTGAACCGATTCCAATAAAGTTCAAAACGTATGGGATCACAATACCTTTAATTTGGCAGTTGTTTCATTCAAATCGGTCCAGTAGTTGCTTGGGAAACTGAGGTAGAAATTTCGTTACATGCATACACTACAAACACACATACACACACATATATGTGCTCAGATCATTGAGCTGAGTTCGTTGTATATAACACTCGGCCCTCCAGGCCTTGAATCGAAAAAGGCTTCCCCCCAAAAATATAAGGGGGAAAACCACAAAAAACACAGTGGGGGGGGAAAAAACCACTCACAAAAAAAGCTCACAAATTCTCAAAAATAAAGTTTTAATGGAATGATACTTTATCAATTTTTACCTAAAACAGCATAACTCATAATTTTGTAGTACAATAAGGCACTAAATGCACCAAAATATGATCAAAATTGAATAAATCTTCATGACTGAACCTCACATGTTCACACAACAGTGTTCTTAAAATAAGCTTTTACCATGCGTTAACATCCATGGTTTATAATAAATTCACTTCACATGTATCGCTGACAACAAAACTTTAAGATAGTACCAAAACTTCACTATAATTCCACGTATTTTTAGATTATTTAGACAAAACTATGCAAGACTAAAACTGGGGCAGAAGGCACCGTGGCGTTATATACGTCTACACGCTTAGAAAAAAAATACCCAAGGGAGCGGTTAAGTGTAGGAAATGGTAGGTAAACATAATTTTTCCCAACGTTGGCTTTCCACACTTAAATGCTTCGTTGGGTACGTTTTTCTAATCTTGTATATAATGAGGAGTTGCCAACATATCGCAAGGTTTTGCTATCTTTATTCCATACCCATTGGCTGCTTGAGCTTAAAAGATGTGGCGAGATTTTGCAACCTCCTTACTTTACAACTCCCAATATTGTGGTGCATCATATACCAGTGTTGTGGTGCGTCTTACCCCAATTTTGAGGTGCATATTGAGCAATGAAACAGGCGTTTTATCCCGGTGTCGTCTTGGCATCAAGTTGGAAAAGGTTTAAAAAATCATGAAAAATCATCGTTTTGAATTTAAATAACATTTGATCTACAACGAAAACATAGTAATGCACCATACCCAATAACTTCTTCCTAAATTTCAGCTTCCATTCACTAGTAATTCACGATGTTGCTTAAACGGTGCATTTTGTACCATCCTCCCCTACACTTCTTCGTAAGAAGGGTAAAACCGTGGTAGTCTAGTACGAGATATATGTATTTACCAATTTTACGGGTTTCCCAGACATTCCAAGACTTCGGCCTCCTGGAACCGTATTTGCGCAAGTTTGCGCAAGATGATACCCAGATTTTCGGAAAGCTGGCAAAAATGTCTTTAAAATAAGCCTATTGTGGTGTATATGCGCATGTGTGCTCGCATTTGAAAACATAGTTGACGTTTTTTTCGATTCTCCATACATTTTATACGGGAGTAAAAAACTACGACCATACCCACCTTAAAAAGTTTAAGCCCTTTCCCCCCCCACCCACAAAATATTAAAAAAAAAAAAACAAAAATATACAAAAAATACAAAATATTTTTTTTTTAAATTTTAAAATTTATTTTTTACTTTTTTCCCCTTTCCCCCCTTCCGTCCCCCCTCCCCCCCCCTTTTTTTTTTCCTCCCTAGAAAACAAAAAAAAAACCACCTCCCCATAATTCATAAAAGCGCCTAGCCAATTATAAACAATGACTTTAAACGTCGATTTCTCTTGAATCTAAAATCACTCTCGTGAATCGAAAGCAACATACCAGGCAATAAATAAATGTATGTATGTATGGTAGCCACCATCCCTTCTAGCGCTTGGCTTGGATGCAGCTCCACTTAATAGCAAGATCAAATTGAGTCACCGATCTGAATTCACAATATCGCTGTATGAAGGGCCAAAAACGGAGGGGTGGACCCGTAAGCAGAGACACTTACGCGAAATCCACTGGAAATTAAGAATCTCCTTCCAACGATACGATCCAACAAATCGAATAACCCAATTCGCAATACTTATTAAGCTTTCTACGGGATGGCTTGTTAAGAAGGGCGCGTCACTCTCACTGAAACTGTTGGAGTAGAATTCACAGCATCACAATCGAATCGGTAGGATAAGGAAAATGATACTGTTCATTCCCTCCTAGGCTCAGGCAGTCAATCAAACCATCGTCCAGCTTCAGCTTGAATGATACCCTGATGCTCCCTCCCAACCCAGTATTAATTATATATAATGTAAATAATATGTCATGATATGCAATATATGTAGTATGTAATAGAGCAATGAAATATACAAGAATATTCAATTTAAATATGTCATAGATGGAATTCGTCCTCCTGTCATTTTAATATGGTTATGAATAGAGTAATATGATTCAATAACCAAAGTATGCAATAAAAGGATAATAATATGCCGCTTGGTGCCTCTTTACAGCTCAATCAGTGTCCGATGAATGTAATTCTGGAATCTGAAGGTCATATTGCAATTAAACAAGACATAAAACATTTAATTATTCATAAAACAACAATAAATATCTATGTATTTATGACATATGCACGCATAAATTGCAAAACGAAGATCATTTATAAATTTAAAAAATCTAACAAAATAATATTCAATGATGTAAATCTATAGAAAAACACCTAAATTAATACAATGTAATAAATTATCTATATAACCTGGGATCACCTTCCTTATAACCTTGAAGCAGATAAAATTTCATAATAATTATTATTATTTTCCTAATGAATATAATAATGATATGCAATGATAATTAGATGCAGCTATATGATGAATGTATGCTAAAATGTAATGGTGATATTATCGATGAAATGAATGGTTTAAATAAAATAATATGATGAAATAACTTAACAATGATAGGCATATGATAATTATATGCTGCTTGGTGCCTCATTGCAGCTCAATTATCGGTAGATGAATGCAACTCCGGAATGTGAAACCCTTTTTTACCAAACCATTTCGCAATTAAATGAAGTATAAACATCCATAAAACATTTAATTGTATACCAACCAATAGAAAATATGTATGTATTTATGACATTTGGATATATATATAATCAGCAGAATTGAAGAGAATTTACTAATTTTAATAATATCCAATGTTCAAAATTGATAGAAAAGAACCTTTAGCTACAATGTAAGAAAAACTTCCATACTATCTGGAATCAACGTCTTTGTAACATTGAAGAAGATAAAATTTAACTATTATTATTTATTTTTATTAATAATAATTTCAATCTGATTTTATTAATAAACAATGATGATAATAATACGATGTTGTATTGAAATACTAAACAACGTACATGTAATAATAAAATGCAGCTATTTGTCTCATCCGCAGCGCTGTTAGTTGCTTGAAATTCTGAAACAACGGAAATTTCCAACGTGACATAATGTAATGAACGAGAGTTGATCACCTGGCAGCCTAGCAAAATAGCAAAGAAAACTTAAGCAAACGACAAGGCGAAATACATTTCCAATGAGTTTGATTACCGCCTAAAAACGGAAACTTAATAAATCCAAAATAAAAAGAAATAAAAATAAAAATAAGAGGAAATTTGTACTCTCCGCCAACTCTTGTTTCCTACTGGGCCCATAAATGATTCTTAATGTCTGTCAAATAGAAAATGTAGGATCAATGTTAGGTTTCGTATTTTTTTTATGAAGAAGGAAAAAATTTACATTAAAAACAATCGTATCACCTCACATACATAGCGTGGGTTAGGTGGGCTTAGACTTGCAACAATGCACAAATGTGAAGCTGAAAATAGCATAAAAAAACATTGTGAAGGCTCTGCTATAATACAAAATTACAATAACAATTATATCCGTTAAATAACGGACCTGATAAAATTAAGATTTTATCAATGATTGAATGTCGGAATCCTTACCATCACTTTTAACAGTTAGATCCTCTCCAATTTATTTCCAAAAACCCAGAATCGAAAGATCACTTATAGCTAACCTTACCTCGAATTTAATTTTATGAATTCTTATTTATATTCCTTTCGGTGTATATAAGGCCCTTCAGCATTATTCTTTGACTCACTAATGGTGTGCTGTAGTCGACCAAACCTAAACCAACACCACCATCCAACTGCTATCGGTATTCTTTCTCACTCCTACCCGAAATGACTCTCGTGTTATTCTTCACTTCCACCGATTTCTTCAGAAAACACTATTGCCCTTGCCAGTATAACACTTTTTCCGCTACCGGATATCACTAGTTCCGCTGTTTTCGCCGCTCACGCGTTCAAATTTTTCTTTTGCTTCTGTTTCTATTCGCTTTCCGCATGAGATGCAGGCCTCTCCGTTCACTCTCACTTTTCGATCTGACTAAGCCGCCTTTTCCACTTTTCAACTTTCTTACTCTCTACTCACTCACTAAGCCGCTCTCTCGACACAACATCTCACAACATCTTCTCGGCTACCACTACCACTCCAGATTTTGCTGCTGTCCGCATGCAGAATGTATATAATTTCTCCTTTCCAGTTTCCCCTACTCCTGCTTAACGACTGCGGGCGTCGCAAGCCTTTCCGATCTCTATCCCTCTCTCTCCTACCTGAATCCAAGAACTCTACACTTGAAAATTTTGCGTCTGCTACTTAAACCCGATACTTTTGAAAAAATATTAATTTCGAACTCCTCTGTTAAATTACAACTACCAAAATTTTTTTCCTATCACTTTCCTCACTCGGATATCCACCGCAGCCACCTAGCACATCTAAAGCTGCTAGAGCATGAGCTAATCTTCTGCTCTCGACCGACTTTCACAATTTCCGACCGATCGCTTTCAGGTCTTGATGCTGACTGACCCCCCAATAAAAAAAAAAAAAAAAAAAAAAAAAAAAGAAAAAAAAAAGTACTTTTCCCAATTTTCAAAATTTTTCCCATTTTAAATATTTATAAAATTGGGAAAGGAGGAGGAGGTAGCTACAAAACAAGAAAATAAGCAAAAAATTAAAAATCAAAAAAACAATTAAATCCAGTATTTTTTTTAAAATCCTTTTTGATTTAAACATTATTACTTCTGGTTGGTGGTGTTCAAGTTTCGTTACGGTAGGAATCCGTAATTCTTAGTCAGAGAAACGAAAAGTCGTCGTGAAAATATCACTAATAATCTCTCACATACGCTCTGCATGCCATGAAATACTAATACCTTCTTCTCTTCTCTTTTTTTTTATTGACCTTCATGGTCGAGAATGGTTGTGAAATGGATCGATTGAAGTGCGAGGACCTGCTTAGCCCTTGGCTACATGTGGTTTTGATAAGGAAGTGATCATATCAATTTCAAGAAAAAGTACCTGCGGAGCATCCTCGAAAAAATCAAAGACAGCACACAAAGAGTGCTCATCGGCAATGGACGATTTACCTTGTCATCAAAAAGAAGTTTTGGTGAAGAACTCAAAACAAATTTCAAGACCAACTCGCGAAACAAGAAGCAAAATCTCCACTGTGGAATAAATTGCAGTTTATGTTTTTTCCGAATTTTTGAGAAAATTTCATTAAAGTTTGGAAATGGATTTTTGAATTTAGTGAGGTTCGTGAAAATCGGAATACTTCATTGGCGTTTTCCAGAAAAACTGACAACCATGAATTTTTCATGAATTCTACGAGTGGACAAAGTTTCGTAATAATCTGAGACCCTTCGGGCCAAACCTGTATAGTAAAAAAAAAATTCTCTAAACTTGAAATTTATTTAGTTTTGAGTTGAACTTACTCATAAAACAAAAATGTATTAAAATGAATTGCCCGCATCACGAAAAACAATTTGCTATATAGTCAAAACTATATTTCGAATGAAAGATATATTATCACATTTTAGGTTATTGTTATCAAATAGTTTAATCTCGTTTTCAACATATAACCTCAACATTAACGTTTGCATTTAAAAAAAATGGACAAAAATTGCCGATTTTTCATGGGTTTACCTTCACCCGCACTGAAAAAACTACCCATGCAGCATCAATCATAGTAACCCATGAGTCAGCAGACAAAATTTTAGACAAAATGATCGGGACAGGCAAATTTTTGATCAACTTTGCAGTGCTCTAACTTCATGAAATATTATCCGATTTCAATTGTCCAAGAAGCATTCGACGGGGAATTCAATGTTATTTTATGTCTCGGTAACAAAATTGGCCATGGTCACCGGATACCGGAGTTGTTCCGGGTTTCCGGAGGGGCTATTTTACATGTTGACTTTGCGATGAATTTTCGTACAAGATGACGTTGTCAAACATTTTTTTTTCAGTAAACACACGAAAAAACGAAACATTTCCCAAGCGAATGAAAGGTCGATCACAGGAATCGGCCTTAAATTGACCGAGATATGGCCATTTCCGTGAAACAGGTTCTGATGAAGGGTCCTGGATGCGGTCAGTTCTTTATTTTACTCAAAACATGCTATGTCACAGCTTTTTTTCTTGTTTTTTTTTCTTGTTTTTTACCACAAAGCTTATTATAAACGAAAAGTGGATCTTTGGCAATATTGGCCCCTCCCGGAACCACCGGAACGACCCCGGGGGAACCTGTAGTAGGGGCCAATTACGATTTTACTCGAAAGCATGCCGTGCAGCAGCTCTATCTTCATGATTTTTCATAAATATGATTTTTATACACTTGAGAAGGACATTGGCTACATTGGCCACTCCCTGGACCACCGGAACGACCCCGGGGGAACCTGTAGTAGGGGCCAATTAAGATTTTACTCCAAAACATGTAAACAAGCTACCTGAACTGTCAAATGATGTCATGATGCAATGTTCTACACCAAATCCTTTTTACACGTATTTTTTTGCTCATATTTTTACGCGAGTTTTCGAAATAACAAAACATGTAAACAAGCTACCTGAACTGTCAATTTTTTTGCTCATTTTTTACGCGAGTTTTCGAAATAACACAGTTCACGATGGCTACGATTCTTACCGAGTTTCAACGTGGCCGGATCGTTGGTGCGCGAGAGGCAGGAGCTTCGATTGCCGAAACGTGCAAAATAGTCGGCGTTTCGAAAACCACCGTTTGTCGAATCATGGCGGAGTATGAGGCCGGAAAAATTTCACCCGGTAAAAGTACTGGACGGAGACGAAAGCTTGGTAGTCGACAGCAACGGGCGTTGAAACGGATTGTTAAGGCGGATAGAAGGATTTCGGCTTTTAAAGCAACAGCAGCCTTGAACGACTCAATTGAAGAACCTGTATCAACAAGGACTGTCCGGAGGGAGCTGCACAGGATGAACCTGCGTGGGCGGGCAGCAATTGCCAAGCCGCTTATAAAGCCAGCGAATGCAGCGAAGAGGAAGCGCTGGTGTAAGCTCTATGCCGCTTGGACAGAAGCCCAGTGGAGGAATGTAGTCTATTCAGATGAATCCTCTTTCACGCTCTTCCCAACAACCGGGCGGGTGTACGTGTGGCGTTCTCCTGGAGAGGAGTACGACAAAGATTGCCTGCTTCCCACTGTGAAGCATGGTGGGGGATCGGTAATGGTCTGGGGCGCGATTTCCTGGCATGGGGTTGGTCCAATTGTCGCTGTAAAAGGCAAAATGAAGGCTGACCACTACAGGACTATATTGGATGAGCAGGTATTTCAACTGTTGGTGACATATGTACACTACAAAGAGTTATTATTTTTAAATTTCAACTAGGTGCTTCCCATGATGCGATCCATTTTCCCAGAAGGGAACGGCGTCTTCCAGGATGACAACGCTCCCATCCACACAGCGAAGTCCATCAAGAAGTGGTATGAGGATCACGCAAGTGATTTCGATCACCTTGAGTGGCCTGCTCAGTCACCGGACATTAATATTATTGAACCATTGTGGTCAACATTGGAAGCAAGGGTGCGAAATGTTTTCCCACCACCTTCGTCTTTGAAGGAACTGGAGAAAACTTTGATCGACGAGTGGTATAAAATACCTGTAGACGTGATCCAAAACCTCTACAGCTCCATCTCAAGGCGGATTGAAGCCGTTCTTGATGCGGACGGAGGACCCACTCGCTACTAATAAAACCCACTCTTCCCTATACTTCATCAAATTATTTCTTGCATATCCGAACCAAAGCTAAATAAATTGATCCTTGAAGCTACCAGGAAGCTGGTTCAGGCTAGCTAGTGAATCTTATAGTTCACATTTTGGAGTAAAATCGTTATTGGCCCCTGCTACAGGTTCTCCCGAGGGCCGTTCCAGCGATCCAGGGAATGGCTAATGTAGCCAATGGCCTTCCCAAGTCCATCGAAACCATGTTTACGAAAAATCATGAAGATAGAGCTGCTGTACGGCATGCTCTGGAGTAAAATCTTAATTGGCCCCTACTACAGGTTCCCCCGGGGTCTTTCCGGTGGTCCAGGGAGTGGCTAATGTAGCCAATGTCCTTCTCAAGTGTATAAAAATCATATTTATGAAAAATCATGAAGATAGAGCTGCTGCACGGCATGCTTTCGAGTAAAATCGTAATTGGCCCCTACTACAGGTTCCCCCGGGGTCGTTCCGGTGGTTCCGGGAGGGGCCAATATTGCCAAAGATCCACTTTTCGTTTATAATAAGCTTTGTGGTAAAAAACAAGAAAAAAAAAAACAAGAAAAAAAGCTGTGACATAGCATGTTTTGAGTAAAATAAAGAACTGACCGCATCCAGGACCCTTCATCAGAACCTGTTTCACGGAAATGGCCATATCTCGGTCAATTTAAGGCCGATTCCTGTGATCGACCTTTCATTCGCTTGGGAAATGTTTCGTTTTTTCGTGTGTTTACTGAAAAAAAAAGTTTGACAACGTCATCTTGTACGAAAATTCATCGCAAAGTCAACATGTAAAATAGCCCCTCCGGAAACCCGGAACAACTCCGGTATCCGGTGACCATGGCCAATTTTGTTACCGAGACATAAAATTAACATTGAATTCCCCGTCGAATGCTTCTTGGACAATTGAAATCGGATAATATTTCATGAAGTTAGAGCACTGCAAAGTTGATCAAAAATTTGCCTGTCCCGATCATTTTGTCTATCCCCTGTACCCCCCACCCAAAAAAAAAAAAACAAAACACCACACCCCCACCTATTTTCCCCATGAAATTAATCAAAAGCAATTATCTGCCTAAGCTTTTTTTTATCACCACCCGAAAAAGTCCATTTTTTTAAATGCAAACGTTATAAAGATTTTTGCGCATGAAGTACCAGCGCATCGGTCCCAAGCTCAGTCCTAAGCTTAATGATTAAGGTACAAGGTGTAAGGTGTACTCTCCAATGGGGCCAATGGGGTTCTCAAGCAATGGACCAATTTTTAATCTACTGTTCCCAATTAATTGTTGGTAGAACTCCGTGATTCAGAAAACTGAGTTGTTTTTAAAGTTCTTCGTCAACACCGAATGTTAACATAAATGTTGCTAAAAATACCATCAGATATCACCTGTACACACCTTGGAAAAGATCCTTTAACAAAAATCATCCTATGAGGTTTTGTTATCAGTTAATTTACTGGTGCACTGCTGTGATACAACCTCCGACGTTGACCTACGATTGGCAGAGTTCAATGTTTTCTTTTCCTCCGTTTATTTTCATTTTCCGGCTGAACCAGCACATCTGTCAGTCCCTAATTCTTGCAGCATCTCATTAGGCACGCAGTGCAACAACAACGCAAGTTGCTTGATTCGCTAATTTCATTCTCGTCTTATTTTTCATCTCGGCTTACAAAAAACGTTGAAACGAGGAAAAGAAACAGGTTGCATTCGTAAGGTCTTGCGTATCCGTCACGACCAATTAAAATTATAATCATTCTTGCTCGTTCAGCTCGGTTTGATTTATTTTTAGATGAAAGATGCAAAGTGGTTGTTGGCATTCAAGCTGATCGTTTTTCGACACATTTATAGCAACATATTCATGCTAAAATAGAGTAAACTGTCAATGCTAATTATTCGGTAAATTTCAGGATCTGGAAACGAAAATCGAGTCCTTCGTGAGCTCCTCGCAGAGCTTGAGTTCTCAGTATCCGGAAACGGCACAGTACGTTCACACGGAAGCCAGCAAAATCCGCAACGAATGGGCAGAGTTGTTCAATACGATTCAGGAATACCGCAAGCTGACGACAATTGCCATTCAGTACTATGAGTTGATTACTGTGGTATGTATGCGTTGCTTTTTATAAAGCAACCTTTAAACAAACTAACTCCCTTTTTTTATTTTAGGTGGAAAACAACTATCGTAATCTAAACGCCGATTTGATCAACGCCAACAACAAGCTGTCGATCGTGAACAACCCGGACATCGCCAACGACCTGATCCAGCAAATCGACAACATTCTGAAGGTCTACGAGACCCAGCAATTGGATACGCTGAAACACATTTCGACGCTTTCCTCGCAAATCTACGGCCACGATAGCTCGGTAGCATTGTACAACGATAACCTAAAGCTATTCCAGTCATTCTACAAGATCAAAAACGATCTCAACGATCGCGCCAAAGAACTCACCGAACAACAGCTGCTACAACAGCAACAGCAACAAGAAACCCCGCAAAATGGTTATCATGAAGTAACGACAATCACATCGACCACCACTCACAATGGGCTTCCCCAGCAGCAGTCTTTCGAGGTCCAAACCGTTGATGAAAGTCAATACCTCCAGCAACCGCAGGCTCCACTAGTCATCCAAACCGTTGAGGAATCTCGCCACGAGCACATTCACGAAATAGTGGCTGCCTCCGAGCCTCAGCATGCTCTGTCTATTCCTCAACCCCTCACGGACGTGTCCGTTCAGGAAGGCCAACGCGCTCAACTACACTGCGTCATCCTCGGTCACCCGACTCCAGCTATCGAGTGGTTCAAAGACGGCATCACCATTCACAACAACCCTGACTACAAGACCTTCTTCGACGGCAGCTTGTGTACTCTCACCATCGACGAAACCGTCACGGCCGATACGGCCGAGTACCTTTGCCGAGCGATCAACGACGCCGGAATTGCCGACTCTTCAGCTCGGTTAATCGTAACCGAACTTCCGCAGCCCCCGAAACCACAAGGAGTGCCGCCGGTTTTCACGCAAAAACTGGAAAACGGCTCTGCCACCGAGGGAAAACCGTTCCAGTACCTCTGCACCGTTTCAGGTAATCCCCAACCCCCGGAGGTTCACTGGTTCAAAAATGACACATTCATAAATGATTCGTCCGACTACCGAATCTCGTACGACCCGAGCACGGGCGAAGCGACATTACGCTTCGAGCAGGTATTCCTCGAAGACCAAGCCCGCTACAGCTGTCGGGCGAGCAACGAGTGCGGCTCGGATGAAACCACGGCCCAGTTGACGGTCGAGCGTATGTATTTTTTTTTTTTTTGCCGTCGACGACACTCGATGACGGCTAATTAGATGTTGTTTGGTGTGGCACGATTGATCAGTTTGTTGCCTTAGAATTGATGTTGTTTGATTACGCGCAATCCCCCGTCGTCGTCGTTTGGGTGTTGGGTTTGGGATCGTTGCCAAAAGGCTGGGATTCAATGTCACGTCAGACGCACATGCAAAAATTCGTTGGTAGGCGAGAGTGGGTAGGAAAATTGTGGGTGTTGATGGTTTTGCGATATTGCATTGCATCAGCTGCTGGCGATTGCTCGGCACGATTCGATCGATGAATTTTGTGAGGTGCTTAGTTTGTTGTAGTCATCTCAAGGTAGAACCTCAAAGTAGTGAAAACTGTGTCAGTGGCAGGTTGGAATCCAAAACAATGGGCAGATCGTGGGTTAGGTTGCACGCTCAAGGTATGTTTGAATTAGGATCGTTCGGATAGAGAAAACGTTGGGGAAATTCACGAGCATCATTTTCAGTTCTGATAACAAAAGCTTGACTATTTGTTCAATTATTCGTCGCAGGCAGATAGACACCTAGCAGGAATCAATTATGTGTGTTAGCAGTCTATCTACCTATGACAAATAATTGAACAAATAGTCAGTAGTCAGTGGTCTGATACAAGCATATACGCACAGAAAGAAAATACCAGTCTTTTTGAAGACCCTACTTATGCTGGTCCAACGTCCTATGAGGACCGCACCTGTATCACGATATTTTTCCATAAAACTCGGTTGAGGACTGTCTTCAGTTCCACGAATGTCCCACACTTTCAAAGCCTCGCCGCACTTGGTTTTACCACCTAGCTCGCTGCGCTCCTCTCTGACTTGTTCCGGTCGGGTTCGAGGCAAACACCATTTTTGCGGGGTTGTTGTCCGACATTCTTACAACATGTCCCGCCCATTGTACCCTTCCAGCTTTAGCAACTTTCTGGATACTGTGTTCGCCATAGAGCTGCGCCAGCTCGTGATTTATCCTTATCCTCCGTTTTCACATACACTGCTTAAGATGGTCCTAAGCACGCGTCGTTCGAAAACTCCAAGTGCTTGCAGGTCCTCTTCGAGCATTGTCCACGTCTCATGCCCGTAGAGAACTACCGGTCTTATCAGCGTTTTGTGCATGGTACACTTTGTACGGGTGTGAAACCTCAAGGTCTTATGGAGTCCATAGTAGGCACGACTTACGGTAATAATGCGTCTTCGAATTTCTCTGCTGCAGTCGGATAACAACCAATGATCCGAGGTACACAAATTCATCCACCACTTCGAACTCATCTCCGTCGATTGTCACAGTTCTGCCTATGCGAGCTCTATCACGCTCGGTTCCTCCAGCCAACAGGTACTTAGTCTTCGACGCATTCACCTTCAATCCAACCTTTTCCGCTTCACGTTTCAGCTTGGTGTACTGATCAGCTACCACCTGGAACGTTCTGCCGACAATGTTCACGTCGTCAGCGAAGCAGATGAACTGGCTGGATTTATTGAAAATCGTACCCCGCATGTTAAAGTCCGCCCCTTTACAACACCTTCTTTCCCCACGTACCCTGTCCTTTTCCCGCCCCCAACCCCCCCCTATCTTCACCCCACACACATTCCTCCTCCCCCTATCCATTTCTTTTTCCCCCCCAAAAAAACGTCCCCGCCCCTAACCTCCCACAAATTTTCACGATCAAGAGTATCATATCGCCCTTGACCTCCATCCAAACGCGGTTAGAAGAGACAAAATATTCCCTTGCAGTTTTTATTTATTTATTTATTTCACGTAAAAACTTGTAGATTAAGGGTTGTCCTTTATCAAAATACTACAATCAGTGTTCAATGTTGCTCGTACCACTTCCATATCAGAAAAACCGTTATGAAGAAAAACACACAAACAAACATAAAAACTGGACTCGGAAAAAATGAGACACACAAAAATGATCACCAAAAATTCATTTTAAATCGGATAGTTCTCAAATTGTCAGGGATTCAATAACTATATATTAGCTATGTTTTGGCATAATTTATTTATTGAATTTCCTCCCCCAAGCTGAATCCTCGTACATTTCTCTTAACATTGCTCATTAGATCTTGGTCGAGGCTTTGTCCATCTTCCTTACACAATGTCTCCCAGTTTTTCTTCAAAGCTTCATCGGTTTTGAATGTTTTTCCGCTTTTCTTCAACTTCTTCTTCATTATCGCCCAAAACTTTTCGATCGGACGATGTTTTGGTGTATTTGGCGGGTGGCGGGTTCTCCTTCGGGACCACATTAACGCCCTTCGCTTCGTACCAATCTATTACAGGCTTTTCGTAATGGCACGAAGCGAGATCCGGCCAGAACAGCGTGGGACCACGGTGAGAGCGGAGGAAGGGCAGCAAGCATTCCTCTCGATAAATCTGCCCGTTTATGGTGCCGGTTGTAACGAACGGCTTGCTGTACCGTCCGCACTCGCAGATCGCCTGCCACAACAGGTACTTTTTCGCGAATTTGTCCATCTTTCTCTTCCGGAACTTTTTCGGAACCTCCGCCTTGATATATGTCTCTCATGTTGGTGCGTCAGCTTTGACGCCAGCTGTGGTCCAAACCACTTGATGGAAACAGTTCAAATTGTGTCCACATTGTTTCTTTTATTTTTTTAGGCTATACTAAAAATTTCAATAAGCTACCAAATTTTTTCCCAGAAATACGGATTTTATGTGTTTTCATAAGGAGTGTATCGAAAATAAGCTATCCACAAACTTTCTTTCAAATTATGTTGAGAACCGATATTTTATTCATACAAAAAATTGATCCTTTATTCTACGAGGTTAAACTTGAACATAATGAAGACCGGATGAAATTTAAGTTATTCCTTCACGAATTTTCGAACTTTGGATCGAATGCTCCTCATCAAGTTCCGGACAAGTGTTGCATCGCATTTATTGGACGCTTGAGCCCAAATTTTTTTGAACTCCTGCATGTTCCCAGCTGCCTTACCAGTCTTCTTGAAGACCCTCTTCACGATTGCCCAGTAACGTTCGATGGCTCGAAGCTGAGGGCAATTTGGTGGATTGATATTTTTCTCAACGAAATCTATACCCTTTTCCGCAAGCCAATTGAGAGTGGTTTTGGCATAGTGAGCCGACGCTAAATCCGGCCAAAACAGTGGAGGTGTACTATGCTTCTTATATAAAGGCAACAATCTCTTCTGGAGACACTCAGATCGATAGATTTCCGCATTTATAGTTCCGGTAGTGTAAAAAATGGTTGACTTCAAACCACAGGAACATATTGCTTGCCATACCAGTACCTTTCGACCGAATTTCTCCACTTGAATCGACCTGTCCGCATCGCTCACATCCTCCTCAACGACGGCAGTAAAGTATTGTGGACCTGGAAGGGTTTTTGAGTCCTCCTTTACATAGGTCTCATCGTCCATCAAAACGCATGCATCCGGACGCTGCAAAAGACGCGAATACAATTTCCGGGCCCTTGTTGCTGCTCGCTTCTTCTGTTCTGCACTTTGTTTCGAGATTTTCTGCTTCTTGTAGGTCTTCAGGTGGTTTCGCCTCTTGATACGCTGGATCATTCCGACACTCGTTCCTGCTTTTTTGGCCAAATCACGTATTGACATTGATTTGTTCTTCATGATTAGAGATACCACTTTCTGCTCCAGTTTCGGGTTGGAAGAACCGGGTTTTCTGCCTCTCCCTGGTAGCTCATCCAGGGAATAGTGTTCCCCAAACTTATTAATGATGGTTTTAACACTCGCATGATGAATTCCAAACCGCTTCGCCAATTTTCGCATTGTAATACCCTTCTCACTTAGCCATGTGTCCAGAACCTTAATTTTCACTTCCTTTTCAATGCGCGACATTTTGAAAACGCAGAATTTGAACCGCACAAACAAGTAAACAAAAGAAAGCTGACAGTCAAACACACAGCATGCAGTGTTCAGAACATAAAAAACCATCACAAATACATGCGTACAACGCAAATGTATGTGGATAGCTTATATTCGATACACTCTTTATAAACTTCCAATTAAAAACTTTATCAACATGAAATTTAAGTCAATAAGGCCAATACATTGTTATATGTTGCAATTTGGCCCCCAACATTAAATAAACAAAACAACAGAAGAAAAGGCCTTTTTTTTTAAAAATACTCTTCTCTTTTTTTTTTTCTCGTAGCGTCCCTCGAAATCTCTCCATGAACACCCAACGTACACAATGATTCAAACAAACTCTCATGCGATCATAATCAGCGACTGATGCGTTTAAAACTAGTTCCATACCATATGACAAATTAGGCAACAAAAGCGTTTTAAATAGCTTGATTTTGGTAGGTATGGAGAGCATTGAAGCTGTTTGTTTCAAGTGGCGAAGACCAGCATAAATTTTACCACATTGATAATTTACCTGGAAAGTCCATTCAAGGTTGCTTTGAAAAAAATTTCCTAGATTAGATACTTTCTCCACATATTGGCTGACGTCATCATTAAAAAACAAATTTGGCAAAAAAGGACGAGTTTGTTGTCTTGTTATATACATTGCTTTGGTTTTAGATGAATTGATGGGAAGTAGATTATTTTCAGACCACCTTTGAACACGCTCAAGATCGGAGTTGATTAACTGTGCCAAATTCTCAAAATTGGTGCTTGTTGAACAGAAGTAAAGCTGCACGTTGTCAGCAAACATGTGTATAAGACAAAATTTCAAAACCGTGGGGAGATCGTTTATAAATAATGAAAACAGTAGTGGACCTAAAACGGACTCTTGGGGTACACCTGAAAGGATACTGATAGGCCTGGACAAAATACCATTCGCCTCTACCACTTGCGTGCGTGAGCTTAGATAGGATTTTAGCAGTGTTACCGCATCACGATGAAAGTTAAATTCGTGTGATAATTTATTTAGGAGTTTTACAAGTGAGACCCTGTCAAAAGCTTTAGAAAAGTCGATGAGAAGCAGAAATGCTACACCTTTCTTATCTATTGTCTGATGGATATCGTCATGAACCTTAAGTAAAGAAGAAGTTGTGCTGTGACTAGATCTGAATCCAGACTGAGAGATGTCCAAGGAGAACATGAAATGCTCATTGGACGTAGGTTCTCCAAGGTATTATGGTGAGGTTTTTTACGTATTGGAATAACCTTGGCAGTTTTCCAAGCACGAGAAAACTTACTGGTGGATATAAACAGGTTAAACATATAATTAATAGGAACAATAAGGATAATCTTAATGAACTTTAAATCCACACCATCCAAACCAACTGCATTTGACTGAATAGAAAGGATTGTTGAAGAAACTTCTAACTCAGTACAAAGTGAAAAACTAAAACCACTTGAGTTTAGAAGCGGTATATGCTGAAAGCATGAATCCCGTGTAAAGTTATTGCCAAAATAAGTATTAATTTCATCACCAGTACTATGGAATTCAACATCGTCGTTTGAAGCAGTAATATTGAGCTTCTTTAGCCTTTTCCACATTTCCTTGTTAGATACCAGATTAGTGGAAAGGTAATCAGATTTTGCTTTATTAATCAAACCAGTAACTCGATTTCGAAGCCTTTTAGACTGGTTTCGATCAAGCTCACTTGGCGATATCAAGTCCATTGGCGATATGCTACATTCCTTGCAATCAGAACATTTAATATATCATTGTTAAACCATGGAGCATTTGACCTGAGGCTAGGTGCACGCAATGGGACAAAGTTTTCATAAAGTTAAATTACGGTATTATTGAAGAAGTTGAGAGCCAAGTCAGAATCAGTTATACTCCATAGTAACGTCCAATCAAGGTGTTCCAGGATGTTTTGAAGTAGAGAATAATCTATTCGAGTATAGTCTCTGAATTGTCTCGGACGCTCAGTTCTAATACGGCTTATATTGAGCGATGAAAAAATAATGTCGTGCTGAGAGAAACCCGGGGCTGCTACTTGATTAAAGTTACGGATGAAATCATCATTATTAGTTTACAACAAATTAATCAATGAGCTACTACCGTTATAAGAATAAGTGGACTTGCTGTTGACGCCAAATAATCCGAAATTGTCCAAGGCACTACAAAAACGAGACCTTTTCGAGCAATTATTCCTTAAATCTGTATTGAAATCGCCTAGTAAAGCAATGTTCGCAAAATTTAATGATAAATCGGCCAGCAATTGGTCTAGTGTACTAGAAAAACGGACTCCCAGAGGGCAATACGCCACACCCAAAAGAAATTTATCTTGGTTAACATTAACTTCAACAAATAAATATTCAGTGCGATTCAGATCTGCCATTACCAGTTCTGAAGCCGCAATTACTTTGCATTTGATACGACTTTTGTAATATATACAAATTCCTCCACCTCGTCCATACTTTCGATCATTTCGTAAAATCTAATAACCTTCAACACTAACGGTACTATCAGGAATACTATCTCGTAGCCAAGTTTCAGTTACACAAATTATATCCAGCTTGCTATGAGAGAAGCAAGACTTGAATTCATCAAGTTTACTCAACTGACGAGCGCACAAACTTCGAACATTCATTTGACACACATTAATGAGATCATCAGGAAGAGCGACATTCATAACAGTCCTTGGTATGTCAGCAAAACCTATATTCGTACGTGCATCATTTCTTGATTGGTCTACCCGGCATCATCGGCTAGCAGCAAGTTCAATTGCGAACACATGAAACAGCAAAAATGGAGAGAAATAGAGCTTGGGAGAGGCAACAAGTCAATGAACGAACTATAAAACATAATGATGGAACTCATTTCTAAACATTACTAAGAAAGTGGTAACAGATCGTGAATTCAATGAAAAAAAATTATTAGAGCTATGAAATACAAATACAGCAGCAACATAACATCTGCATCCAGCAACAGCAACAGCCAACGTCAGCCCCAGCAGCAGTCTCGATCACCACTAATCTCCCACAAGTTGTCTAACCGAAACGGTCTCCAACCGACAGCAGATAACTTTTAGGAGGGAAGGTAACAAGGATAAACTCATGGAATGGAATCACGGAAAAAAGCATGAAAGGAATTAGAAAAATGTATATAGGGTTTCGAATTATGACTTTTAGGAGAGGAAAAATCATAGGATTGAATGATAGGAATCAAGGATCAAACTAAGCAGGAAGAGAAATTGCAAGGAAAGGTTAATTTTGGTTGAATCCATACTTCGTTAGTTGACCAACATCCAAAATAAATTGAACAGGAACGTCCTCGTTCGGCTTCACGTAAATTGTACCATCTCGAGAGAACACAGTCCTGACTCAAGCAACACTCAAGTTGAATTATGGAGAGTGTGAGCTGTTTAGTGGAATACCTGTAACTAGAAAATAAGAAGAATGATTAGTAATTTCCATTTAATTACAACTACCTTTATTGCTTATCTTGACAGATACGCGTATTTCGTCTACAATGTGCAGACTTCTTCAGTGTCGTGTACTAGTCGAGTATTAGTACACGACACTGAAGAAGTCTGCACATTGTAGACGAAATACGCGTATCTGTCAAGATAAGCAATAAAGGTAGTTGGAATTAAATGGGAATTACTAATCATTCTTCTTATTTTCTAGTAACACTCAAGTGTTATAACGGTTGAAAATACTTTTATATGACTAGATTTGCTTATGAAGAAGCTTACTCAACATAAAAGCATGAAGATGTGTTACTAGGGGATACGGCCGCCACTTTTCAACTTCAGCGCAATCCCTTTTGATGGTGTGTGCCGACTCGGTGAGATTCTCATTAAGGAACACCCGTTTATCGATTTCGAATCCCAGCTGGTTCAGGTTCAAGTTTTTCTTCGAGAGATAGTCTCAGCAGCTTTGAATGCAAATTGAAGCAGTATAGGTGGAGATGCGCCAGTCTTGTATGGTCCAGATCTTCACGTGAGCGTTTTTTGTTTTGTATCTCACCAGCAGAACACAGCGGCAGATCAGTTGTTGATGATTTATATTTGCCGTCTTTACCCATGGTAGCAGCTCGAGTTTGCCTGTTGGTGTTCATCCGAGTGAGTGGGTGTAAAATGTGTGCGCAGTTACAATATGATGAACCAACCGATGTATGCTAAGATGGACGGGAAACAAACTCTTTTACACGCGAGATTAAATTCTCGTTTATGAGCGATGGACGGCTGTTATCGGTGCTATTTTAGTTTGATTACGAAGAACTATGACGCAGTGAGAAATAATATCGGCATAGATTATAGTATCGAAGAATTTAACACGAACAAAAGCTTCATCGAATCACGACCGCGAACAACTCACTTTCTACCGCGCTCCATCACACTCACACCGATTGTAGGCCGCGTTGAGAATAGTGATCGCTCGATAGTTTTCACATTCTAACTTGTTACCATTTTTGTATATTGGGCACATAACTGCTTCTTTCCACACCTTCGGTAGCTGTTCTGTATCCCAGATCCTGACTATCAGTCAATGCGGACAAGTCGCCAGCTTATCCGGGCCCATTTTTATAAGTTCCGCTCCGATGCCATCCTTCCCAGCTGCCTTGTTATTCTTAAGCTGTTTGAAAGCATCCTTAACTACACTTATCATGGGAGTTGGCACCACACCGATGAAGCCATTCCTTCTGCTGTTTTTGTATTCCGCCTCTGCGCTATTCAGGTGTTCATCTTAGTGCTGCTTCTACCTTTCAATCACCTCACGTTCATCCATCAATTTGGCTCCATCTTTATCTCGACACATTTCGGCTCGCGTCACGAAGCCTTTACGGTATGCGTTGAGCTTCTCGTAGAATTTACGCTACAACAATACAGCTGCTCTATTTCATCGCACTCTAACTTCTCCACGTAACGCTTCTTATCTCGGAAGAGCTGAGTTTGCTGTGTTCGCTTCCGTCTGTATCGCTCCACATTTTGAGGGGTTCCTTGCTGCAGCATCAACGCCCGCGCTGCATTCTCCTCATCTGAAACCGTTTGACACTCATCGCCGAACCAATCGTTTCTATGGCACCTTCCGCTGCGTTGTTTATAGCTGCTTTGTCGGCTCTCCAGCAGAGCTCAAGAGGGACTTCGATTAGTTCTCCCTCTTCCGGCAACGCTGCTTTGCGCGTTATTAGATGCGGGACTTCGGGTAGCTTCAGTCGCTCCAGATTATACCGTGGCGGACGTCGGTATCGAATGTTGTTCACAACGGAAAGTCTTTGGCGCATTTTGACCATAGTGGTCTGAATCGATGTTGGCGCCGCGATAGGTCCTGACGTCGACAATATCCGAGAAGTGTCTTCCATCAATCAAAACGTGGTCGAATTGTGATTCGGTCTGTTGTGGTGATCTCCAGGTGTACCGATATGGGATGCTAGGCTGGAAGTAGGAATTGGAGGCGGCCGTTTTCGTTCGTAATTTTCCTTTAACCGGTCTGAATTCCCCCTCCTGGCCGACCCGGGCATTGAAATCATGATGATTTTGGGGTGGTTTGGGCAGTTGTTGTATTCCCGTTCAAGCTGCGCGTAAAAAGCGTCCTTGACGTCATCGTCACTTCCTAGGTCAGGGTTGTGCACGTTGATTATGCTGACATTGAAGAAACGGCCTTTGATTCTCAACTTGCTCATTCTGTTGTTTATTTGCCACCAACGAATCACGCGCTTTTGCAATTTGCCCATCACGATAAAAGCTGTACTCAGCTCGCGTGTCTTGCCGCATCTCTGGTAGATGGTCTAACCATCCCTATGCGTATGCGTACCGTTGATTATTTCCAGTAAACCTTCTGCAACACTACAATGTCGAACTTGCGAACCCTCAGTAAGTCGGGTAGAATGCAGGTACTTCCCGAGAAATTAGGGGACTCACAGTTCCACGTTCCGAGCTTCCAATCGTTAGTCCTTTTTCGTTGCATGGGTCAATGCCGATTGTTCCGGTCCGTATGCACATCGTGAGCTTCTGTTCTTTTTTACGGCTGGCTTGTAAGGCCAGCACCAACCCCTGTCTCGCCGGAGGACCATCGTGCACAGTTCTGTTTAGAGTCCCAGGCTGGCACGAGGACGATGATAGCGGCATGCAGTTCCATATGTTGGCTCAAAATACGTGCAAGTACTGAGCTTTTCGAAAGAGACACAGATTTTTCTGATGAAATTTCGTCTGTGACTTCGTAGAATACCTTGAGTACATTGCAGCTTTTCTCAATAATCTATCAATCCTTGTCGTCCAATGTGCAGCGTTTGGAATCCAGTATTGCCAATGTTGAAACTATAGCCTCTTTGTTGACTTTCAAAGATTTCAACATGTCCCACGTGGAGTTCCACCTGGTTGGAAAATCTTGCGAGAGCTTATAGGGTACCATTTCAAGCTTAAGCTGCATTTGTTTCAATTTTGCAAACGCATGACTGCTTTTCTTGAAATACTGCACGATTGCCTTGGCCTTATCAACAACTGGCTTAATTGAATTTGAAATGGCATTTTGTACGACCAAGTTCAGCGAGTGTGCAAAACATTCCAAATGCGGTAGTTTCAAGACTGATGCAGCTGACTTCATGTTCGAGGCGTTATCTGTGACAATAGCAATAACTCGGTTTTCAATTTTGAATTCTCAAAGCACGTCGGCGACCCATGATGCAATATTTTCACCAGTGTGCCTCGGTGAAAACTCCGTGCACTCCAACAAAAACGATTTCAAAATTGTGTTTTTTTTCCGATAAAATGAGCAGTCATCGAGTAGTATCCAACATTAGTGATGCTTGTCCAACCATCACAGGTTAAACAAATTGCAGGAGCTTCAATCACCTCAGCTTCTACACTTTCTTTCAACTCGTTGTAGGTAGCAGACAACAGACCATTTGAAAGCGTTTTCCTGCTTGGAAGGGTATAGGACGAATTTAGAAGATAAACAAACTTCCTCAATTCTGGGTCCTCAACAATCGAGAAAGGATGATACTCCTTACAGATTGTTTTCAATAGCTGCTTGTCAATGAGTCTGCTTCTCTGAACTGGCAAAAGTTTGAACTGGCAAATGTCAACAAACTGTTCCATTGAGGCTTGTGGAATAGATTGCCTGAATACACACACGGTATCGTGATGCCTTCTTCATACAAAATAGAAGGCGTAATCGCACCTTCCGTTGGGATACCTTCTATCCTTCACCGTCCTACATCGCCTTCTAACCAAGAAGGTAGTTACTTTACGCCTTCTCTGACTCGCAACACCGCCTTCCGTGTAAACGCATCACACCGTTCAGAAGGCGTAATATTTTTTTGACGCCGTTTTTACACCTTCTATTGCCGGAGGTGCTGACAACGCCGTCTTGAATCGCTTCATGCCTTCTTATGTCAAATTGTTTGAATTATGACAGAGGATTTTGGTGTTTATCGGATTTTATTATGCATTTTAATTATTTATGATAAAAATGGTTGTGGATGTAGAGCAATATACATGGTGTTCGGTTCCTTAGTGCAAATATTTTCATGGGCGATATGAGATGATATTTGAAGAAAAAAAATGTCCTACGCATATGGTCAAATCTCAAAGTTTACGGAGTTCTTGAGCTTTTAAAGTACATGTTAGTCATAAATTGGCTGTAACACAAAAATTATGTTTCTTAGCCAGATTCTTTTCCTCTATTTAAAAGCTAAGAAAATTTCCTACATAAAAGCTAATTTTATACCTTGAGTAATTATCATTTAATGTCTTTTTAGGGGTAAAAATGTTTTAAACATATCTTTTTTCAAGGGTTTTTTCGTGTTTTTTGAATAAAACACGTACGTACGTACGTAGTGGTTAATTAAACAAAAACGTGGCTTTAAAAGTGTTCTACAACTCTTGCTTTGAAATAAACTTTCTAGTTTGCTTAGTTTTTTTTGTAATTTTGTTGAACATAAATTATACACAACGACATGTTGTGTATAATTTATGACTAGCAAAAAAAGAAACATTATAAATTCAATAACTCCGTAAACTTTGAGATTTGACCATATGCGTAGAACAATTTTTTTTCTTCAAAAAATATCATCTACTATCGCCATTGAAAATATTCGCACTAAGGAACCTAACACCCTATATATATTTTTTTACAATTGATTTTTATGCAATTTTCGTCTCACATGGATTTCAATCATTTCAATAACTTGGTTGACGATCATCTGCTCTGAGAAAAATTCTATCGTTATACCGACAATTAAATCGTGGTCAAGATGACTGTTGCATGCAATGGTTACAATAACCATGAAAATGGACGAATTTACAACGTTCATGGCATTCTTGACTATGATCATGGTAACAAGGACTATTCCGACATTATGGTAAATCTTTAATCAACTATTTGTAATGGTCGTTTTAACCTGGGGGTGCGACACATCTAAATCCAGATTCAAGATGATCGAAAAATCCCACGCTAGCGAATCAATCTTTGAAAAATCTTGTTTCAGCTTGTGAATCTTAATCCATCAACTTGCATCGTGCTGTATCTTTTTGGAGTAAATCTTTAAAATCTTCATCAAAATCTTTGAAATCTTCTTTCTATCTACTAAGCGTGCACACATCGCACAAAAGCAACACAAAAAAAAATCCTGCATCTGATATAGAGTCGCACCCCCTGGTTCTAACCATGATCATAGTCGGTTCAGAATCACTATACTGCCATAGTCATCCTAACCCCCAATAAAGGTAAAATTGACTATCAAATTTGTCTCTGTGTGAAAATGCAAACAATCAAAACTGTGGCAGAGATATTGCGAGACGAGATCCGGGCAACCCCAGAAGATGAAAAGCCTGCAAAACGCTTGCTGAAGCGATCATGCTGCCATCGGTATCCGAAACATTATATATCATAGTGGTGCACCATAGTTCACATAATTTAGATAATTTTGGACATCTGAATTGTCTAAATATGGCCCATCAAAACAAATCGATCAATGCTAAGGCACGACAGGCATGGTAGCACAAATCAACTTGCTCTTTAACACTCGCTTCGTTTCCTATAACGAAGTTATAGGAAGTAGGAAGTACAAGTTGATGCAATCATCCAAACCATATATTCACCACATTGATACTGAAATCCATATGAGCTACAGCGAAATCCTTAATGAATGCCCCTGGTTATCCCTAAAAAATTTCTAATAGTTTTACACTTAAATGTATTGTAACCATACAATAGAATCTTTAGTATCTACAATTAATAGTATTGTTCACACATAAGATGATAGGAGTTATTGTTTCCACAAAAGAATCTAATGTAAGGTGAGACATCGACAATAGAAAAAGGGAGTTGTTATGCATTTTAACTATAGGAAAAATCTTTTTTTTTTCCCGAACAAATTTGAGTCAATTTGTATTGTATCGAACACATCAATCTTCTCCATTTCACAAAGATTATTCATTATGGCCTAACTGATAAACGTAAACAAGTTCTTCCGTAAATTTCTCGTAGCATAAAGGCTACTCATGTAAGCCAATTCAATTCTATCGGATAGGAGAACTCTTCCTCTTTCAAAATGACCGTGGTGGATTGATTGGGCAAGTTTTCAATCTCGAGAAATTCGAGGAAAAAGCTCATTGTTTACGTTTGGTAGCTAAGCCCTAAATATAGAAAAGTCTTTGTCGAATTATCAGATTAATTGAAGACAAAAACCGAATCGCTTGAAATCACTTTGCCAGAAAGTAAACAAAGTAACATCTGAAACTGACATTTGTCGATCACGCCTTTCTGCATGCTTCTTGTATTGACATCGCCCAATCTTCCGTGTAAACGCAAACCAAAAATTGGACGGCGTGACAACAAGAAGGCGTGCAGACGGCGGAGCTCAACACGGTGATTGTACCTCGATGAATGTTTTATCGTCATATCGATTATTAGGAACAGTTCACTCAATCGAAAATGTCCCCTTCTTTCTTACGGACGTTTACGTCTTCTCCACTTTCTGGATGTATTATCCTCAAAGGGGTGGGGTGGCAATAAAGTACTTTCCCAATGACATTGATAGGAAAAGGAAATTCCCTACTTGTGTGTAATTAAATTGATAGAATGTATGAGCACAACCATCATAATTATCCCATTACAGCGGGTGACAATAAAAGCAAAATTTTGACATAAATCGATTACCTTCAACCCTTTACAGAATTCCTTCATCTCACTAGCAGTTCATCCGGACTGACTGCTACCTTCGAGCAGAAGAAGGGCACTCCACTATGGCAGAAAGATCTTTCCACTCCGGTGGTCGCGGTGTTCCTCCTTGGCCCGGAGGGTCTGCTGAGCGTACCATTCCAAACGGTTGCGGACGAAGTGCTGCGCGAAGCCAACGATCGGGCTGCAGCAGAGGGCAGTCTGGCCGATCTGAATCTACGGTAAGTTGCACACAGTAAACCGACCTACAGCATATCTAAAATGTTCACCCCATTTTGCAGCTCCACCGTATACGTCGGCGAGACATCCAACAGCATTTATGCGATTCCTTCTTTGGTGGATAAGAATACGGTCACACTACCTTCGGAACCAACGGTTAATCTGCTGGGAGGTCCCAGAAAGAGCGAGGCTGATAGCGAACCACCGGGACATGACCTGATACCGTCGGACTCTGGTCGAATTCAGAACAATAACATCATCATTTTAGGCCACTATCAGCCCCCGAAGACGGATGAAAGCCTTAAGCTGGACATCTCTCCCGGTTCGCCCGGTCGGTTCTACAAGGATGGCCAGATGTCCACGGTGCTGTTGGAGTTCAATGGACTACCAAAGGCGGAAGATAAAATGAAAACGATCGGAGTTCAAACGGATAATAACGAATCACGGGTGAACGAGACTATCAGAAGGGATGATTCCCACTTGAAGGCCTTGATCGGTAGGTTTTATTTGGATGTGAAGGCGTGGTTGGATGCACAGCCAAACAAATTACCAACGATGATGTTCGTTGCGCTATTTGGGGTGGTAGTGTTTGGGTTCTGGTACTTCCATCTTCAAATGAAGGCACTGCAAGAGCAAAGTCAGAACGGGTCACAAACCAATTCGAACCGAAGCAGTGGAAGCAGTTATGTGGAACCGATCGATTTCGGCGATGGGGAAATACGAGTAGGGAAAATTAATTTCAACACACAAAATGTATTGGGGAAGGGATGCGAGGGAACGTTTGTGTTTAGGGGGACGTTCGAGAAGAGAGAGGTGGCTGTGAAAAGGATTTTGCCGGGTTGCTTTACGTTGGCGGACAGAGAGGTCGCTTTGCTACGAGAAAGCGATGCCCATGAGAATGTGGTGAGGTATTTCTGTACCGAGCAAGATCGACAGTTTCGCTACATTGCAGTGGAGTTGTGCGCTGCTACTTTACAGGACTACGTCGACGCAAAATCTGTCGAAACTCTACAGAGACAGATACCAGTATTGGAAGTACTCCAGCAGGCTACTAATGGGTTGATGCATTTACACTCGTTGAGTATTGTGCATAGAGATATCAAACCGCAGAATATTCTTCTCTCGCTGCCGGATAACAAGAAACGGGTTCGGGTTATGATATCCGACTTTGGGTTATGTAAGAAACTAAACTACGGTAAAGCGAGCTTTTCGCGTAGATCCGGAGTAACGGGGACTGACGGTTGGATTGCACCGGAAATGCAACGAGGTCATCGAACCACAACTTCAGTGGATATTTTCTCTCTTGGTTGTGTATTTCACTACGTCATCTCCAAGGGTTTTCACCCGTTCGGTGACAATTTGAAACGGCAAGCAAATATTCTAACCGGTGAATACGATCTTCGTACTCTCTATAAAGAAGGAAACCCGAAAAACTTGTCTGTGCTGGCAGAAGAACTAATAAGCGATATGATTGCTGCTGATCAATTGCAACGACCACCGGCAGTGGCAGTGCGAAATCATCCACTATTCTGGAGCAACGAAAGGATTCTCTCCTTTTTGCAGGACGTTAGCGATCGGGTTGAAAAGTCGGATGTCCTTTCGGATCCCCTGCGAACGCTGGAGCGTAACGCCCGGTTTGTAGTACGGGACGATTGGAGCTTACATTTAGACCAGGAAATCACCAATGACCTGCGAAAGTACCGTGGTTATCAAGGCTTCAGCGTTCGGGATCTTATGCGAGCACTACGAAACAAGAAACATCATTACCACGAGCTAACCCCGGAGGTGCAGGAAGCTCTCGGGGCCATCCCGCACAAATTCACCCAATACTGGATCAACCGATTCCCTAACCTGCTGTCGCATGCATATCATGCCCTAGTCGACTACTCCCACGAGCCTATATTCCATTCGTACTACAACGACGAAGTGAATTATCGGTTTAGAAAACCCGTCTATTTCGACGAGGAGGGCAACGAAAATTACGAACTGATTCGATATTACGAGGGAGCCCAGAAAATGAAAGCAACCCAAAGTCCCAAGAGGAAATCGGTCACGATACAAGACCCAGAATCGTCGACTCCATCTACCCCGCAAAAAAACAACCGTCGGGGAACGTACAATTTCGTAAAATTTGCAATGGCCGACACGAGTTTCATTACCCGGGAACAGATGATGCGAGGCAGCTCGGCTGTTCCCGCTACCAACAGCAGTGCCACTGTAGCAGAAATGGAAAGAGTTGCAGCCGGTACAAGCTCAGCGAAAAACGGTGATGAAGAAAACGAAAATGCTGATAACGACGATTTTATTACCGTCCAGCATCATCATCATCATCACCATAATAATAATAATAATAATCGGAAAAAGTTCAACAATAACAATAACTATAACCAAGCTCGTCGAAGAGAAACCACCAAGGTTACGTGGAATCTGCAAGCACAGCCCGAGCCAAAAAGTCAATAAGCGTAGTGTTGAAAAATTGTGGCATTTTGTTACCAATTAAGTTTAGAAGAAAAAAACAATCTTTGCGTATTCCTGACAAATTTCTGTTCTGTTGTTTTTTGTCATATGTTTCCCTTTAATTTTTTGAAAAGAGTTTTATATTTTTCAAACTTTTTTTTCTAAATTTTTTTGAGTTGTTAGAAAAGTACATTTTCCGATCCCTCGTCCTGCCAACAGAACCACTTACCTAGGATAATAGTGTGTGTATGAGACCAACTAAAGTAAACGCATCGTGTGAATCAAACGAGTGGCTATCGGGATCTCATTTACACATCCTTACTGTAACACGTATACTAGAAATAGACAAACAATCAATTCGATTAGTAAGCACCCCTTACATCGTTATTGTTGGTATGCAGTAGTGGTAAAAACTAGCAATGAATACAGAAATGGGAAATCAACTAAACATATTGCGCGCGTGAATACACTTTTTACAAAATTAAAAACAATGTAATATTAACTCTATTGCTGCACCGTTGAGGCATGCATACATGTTTGTAAATGTCTGTGATACTTTTGCTAACTGATTTGGACTTGCATAACTTAAACTTAAGAAAGTGTTTCGATAAAGGAAATTGTAAACAGAAAGGGTAGTTTTTTATTGTTTTCAATTTTGAATGCAAAACAAGTTGGTTAGTCATCTTATGTGTTTTTTTTAAAAGAAAATAGAAGCACAGAAGTAGTAACTGTAGCATTCATATTCTACAATTAACGGATCGTACGTTCACTATAGTTTAGAGATATAAATTCTACTTTTATGTAAAAATACTTTACTGTTTTCACTGGAACTAATGATGACAGCCAGAATCCAAAGAAAGGCAAAATAAAAGCGTATTGCAAACAGTGGTGGCACGGTGACTGGATTTTAACAATTTTTTTGCAGACATTCGACACTTTTCATAATGACCAAAGTGAACAGAAGAAATAAAAAAATTACTACACTGGAAAGTGTCATGACATTCTGCAACAATAAAATCAACCCGAGCAGACATTTACACACAAGTGGACCAAACTTTTTCCTTACCGTAAATTATCAAGGCACAGTAACGTTTGCATTAAAAAAATGTACTTTTTTCGGATGGTGATAAAAAAAAAGCTAAGACAGATACCGTGAAATACCCATATTCTGCGCACCTTATGCCCTAATTTTGCGCATTTTAAAACATTCCAAACTAATGTTTAGTTGAATATTCTTTGAATTTAGTTCTACATGTAAATAGTTGTTGTCCTCTTGTGTATGGGATAAAATATAACGTTTGACAATCTTGCAATTAACTGCAAAATTTTGGCAAAATGCACATAATTAGGATACTTCACGGTAATTGCTTTTATAACTTTTCCATGTAAGGTAATTATTTCAGCTTACTTGCAAAAATATTCTACGCCCTTGCGAGCGGTCTTCCGGCAGTTAACCGGAACGTTCGCCATGGCGGATGAAAACATGCGTGTAGGCATGTTTTTGAGTTCTTTCTTCGTTTTATTTATCAATTCCTCCTCAGTTTTCGCGACAAAATTGTTGGAGTAGATCTTACGCTTCAGGTTGGCCCAGAAATTCTCGATGGGACGCAGCTGGGGGACGTTGGGCGGGTTCGCCGACTTGGGTACTACATCGATATTCAGCCGCTCTATCTCCTCCAACGATCGCTTCGAGTAGTGGGCCGACGTCAGATCCGGCCAGAACACCGCCCTTATGGTATTTCTTGATGAACGACGCAACTTCCGGCAGGCATTTCGTACTATAAATTTTCCTGTTCACGACCAGTCGGGAGCGAAAGAAGAGCGGCTTTGACATCCCCTTCGCTGATTGTTTTGGGGAACTTGGTGTGTGAAATGAACTTCACCTCGGAGCTCACTTTGGGAAGTAAAATACGAAGTGCCCTGCCAGTCGTTGCCATCCAGGATGAGATAGGTCTCGTGGTCCATCACCACCGCCACGTCGCGATTCGCCGGGAAAATCGACCATTTTATTCAGCCGCTGCCGCTGCGTGATTGCCTTCTTTTCTTCTTCTTTAGCATTTCAAGCTTATTGCTTTCACAATTAGCTTATTGCTTGCTCTCTGCTTAGTGTTCTAAATGCACTTCCACAGTTATTAATTAAGAGCTTTCGATGCCAAGTACCATTTTTGCATAAGTATGATTGTGTGGCAAGTACAATCATACCCTAAGGCTTGCTTCATTTAGAATTGGAACAAACTTTTGTATTGTACTTTTGTTTTGTATATTGTGGCGCTCCTGGTGGACGGATTTGGAAGTTCTTGGCGCCCACGTGTCGGGAATTTTGTCAGCTTCACGTATGTATTTTTGACATTCCGCAAATCGACTGTACTTTGTAAACAATCAACATGGAAGCCGAAAGAAGGGGAAAAAATGTGCACAGTTATTTGGAAAATTCATTGTGGTCTGCATCTAGGCTAGCTAAATAGCTGAAATTGCCCAGAAATACCGTATGGCGCGTTATCAAACGGTAAAAGGAAACATTGACGACGATTCGGAAGCCTCAAGCCAATCGTCGGAGTGGAACTGTCGACCGGAAACTGCGTGGTAAGATTTTGAAGACGATTAAGAGGAATCCCAATCTGTCGGACCGTGATTTGGCCAGAAAATTCGGTGCTGCCCATAGTACCGTGAGGAGAACTCGACTCCGGGAAGGAATCAAGTCGTATCGAGCTAGCAAACAGCCAAATCGGACCATAAAACAGAATAGTGTGGCCAAAATCCGTGCTCGGAAGCTATACGACCAGGTGCTGACCAAGTTCGACGGGTGTCTTCTGATGGACGATGAAACCTAATGCAAGACTGACTTCGGGCAAATCCCAGGTCAAAAATTTTACTTGGCAACGGCTCGGGGGGATGTTCCAGCCAAATTTAAATTTGTTTTTGCCGACAAATTTGCACGAAAATTCATGATTTGGCAGGGCATTTGCAGCTGTGGCAAAAAAAAGAAAGTTTTCGTTACAAATAAGACAATGACGTCGGAACTATACAAAAAAGAGTGTCTCCAAAAACGAATTTTGCCGTTCATTCGATCCCACGACCATCCCGTAATGTTTTGACCAGATTTGGCAAGCTGTCATTACAGCAAAGTCGTTCAAGAATGGTATGCAGAGAAAGGCGTTCAGGTTGTTCCGAAAAACCTTAACCCACCCAACTGCCCCCAGTTCCGCCCTATTGAGAAATACTGGGCAATCATGAAGAGGAGACTCAAGGCAAAGGGAAAGGTTGTCAAAGACATCAATCAGATGAAGACCTGGTGGAATAAGATAGCTAAAACGATGGACGAAGAAGGTGTGCGCCGCCTAATGAGCCGTGTTACAGGAAAAATTCGAGAATTCCTTCGAAACCGTGACGAATAATTTTATCCGTATTCCTGGCCAAGGATGAAGGGTTTGACGATGATTCGTCAAGTGTCGATATAATCAATCTTTTGATTAATACTAATAATTATAGCTGAGATATTTCTATTAATTTAAGTTATTTATTTTTTCGAAACTTGATTTATCATACCTTTAACATAGCTATAGAAACAGTTGCGCATGATTTAACTACAGCTGCCTATCACTATTGTTAGAGGGACCGCCAGGGCTTAAGTACGGGTCTATACTAACAATTCTAGCACTAACAAGACCCCGAAACCAACGTTCATCCGCGTAGATTAGTTATATTGTAGTTATGTATTATTACTAACTTTTCTTTCCTGCTTTATTGTTACTCTTGGTGGTAGGCGGAAGTGTCTATTATAATTATTTTCATCAACTCACATTAACAATTACTTTGTTATTGTTTCTTTTCTAATTTCTTTTTTCTTCTCTTCTCTCTCTTGTTTTTGTTGCCAATAACGCATGATTATTATCTGAACTGCCCTTTGATTCAGTAAGGAATTGGGTGACGTTCCGCCAGGTTGGTCGAGGCGGAAGTCAAGTAGGAGTAAGTGATGACATTCATCATGTCATTGTTATTTGAATCCTAGTTCTAAAATACTGGGCTCTTTATTTCACCTCATCTAGTTCAAAAGGGCCTGAACAAAATGGGTGGCTTACGCAGATCACTTGAAGATGTGACATGACGGAACATTTTTAATATTAGCATAGAACATGAGTCGATGTTGCATAAGTTGATTGAGTTGCTTTATTGAAAAAAATTAATAACGCATGGTTAACAAATCCATTTGAAATTGAATTAATCATCTCGTTGTTTCCCCCCAAACATGCTTAATTCCGATGTTCCTTCATTTCACATCCGTTGAACCATACTGAATAGCCATTTCGTTTTGATAATATCACTTTCTAATGACTATATATCTGTTTCTTTTTTTTTTTTTGGTATACTGGAGTCAACAGGAAAGCTGGATCTGCATCATTGAACTTATCTCTTCAGACACTTGAGAAGTGGCAAATGCTTTCAAAATTGTAATCAACAATCAGTGGATGAGATCGAAGAGCAAGTTGGATGACAATAACTTGCGGTACCAGTGCAACAACAACCAATAGGAGAAGAAACAGATGAGAACTAATTCATACTTGAACTTATCAATTACAATAATGTACTAATCACCAAACTATTATTCCGTTTTCGTTTCAGCAATCAAACGCCGCTCTCTCTGCTTCTCTTTCTGCCTCTCTACTATCCTCTCTGCAATGTCTCTCTCCTCCCCTCTTACTTCTGCTTACAATTCTAATTGTACCCTGACGGTAGGACAGTGATTTTCATCGCTGGAGACTTGGCCCTATGACCCCCTTCGGTGCTTTAAAATGAAAATGAAAATGATTTTTTTTTTTTTTTTTAACTCTTTATTTATTCCAAATTTTTACATTATTTTACATTCATATATTAACCTAGGTGATCCTGCTAAGTAATAAACATTTCAACCTTATATGCTATCATTTATATCTAATTGTGTTAATATTATTTTTACTTTGTCTATTCAGTATTTTTTAACAGGGTTCCTTTTGCCTGCGTGTAAGAATAATTATTGATTTCTTAAAACTAGTTCTTATCTATAGAGAGAATTGATCATTGCAATTGAAGACTGCAATGATTTTTGTCTAAAATTATGAATTATTTTGTTGGACATTTCTTCTAGAGTCTCAACGTTTGAAATTCTATGTAATTCAATAGTACTGAACCAGGGTGGCAGCTTCAAAATCATTTTCAGAACTTTGTTCTGAATCCTTTGAAGTGCTTTTTTCCTAGTAGCACAACAACTAGACCATATTGGCACAGCATAAAGCATGGCCGGTCTAAAGATTTGTTTGAATATTAGAAGTTTGTTCTTCAAACAAAGTTTGGATTTTCTGTTTATAAGAGGATATAAACATTTTATATATTTATTACATTTGGCTTGAATGCCCTCAATGTGATCTTTAAAAGTTAATTTTTGATCAAGTATCAGTCCAAGATATTTTACTTGATTTGACCAAGAAATTGGAACTCCGTTCATAGTGACCATATGACTATTACTTGGTTTCAAAAATGCAGCTCTAGGCTTGTGTGGGAATATTATAAGTTGAGTTTTGGAAGCATTAGGAGAAATCTTCCATTTTTGAAAATAATCTGTAAAAATGTCCAAGCTTTTTGTAGCCTCCTGGATATAACACGAAGACTTTTTCCTTTAGCGGAAATGCCTGTGTCATCAGCAAAGCAAGATTTTTGACAGCCCTGAGGTAAATCAGGGAGATCTGAAGTGAAAATGTTATAAAGTATTGGCCCAAGAATGCTACCTTGAGGAACACCAGCTCTGACAGGCAATTGATCAGATTTAGAATTCTGATAATTTACTTGCAAAGTTCTATCAGTTAAGTAGTTTTGAACTAATTTCATGATATAAAGCGGAAAATTGAACTTTTTCAGTTTCGCAATCAAACCTTCATGCCAAACACTGTCGAATGCTTTTTCTATGTCTAGAAGAGCAACTCCAGTGGAGCAGCCTTCAGCTTTGTTTGAACGAATTAAATTTGTAACTCTCAAAAGTTGATGCGTAGTTGAATGCCCATGGCGAAATCCAAACTGTTCATCAGCAAAAATTGAGTTTGTATTGATGTGAAGCATCATTCTGTTCAAAATTATTTTTTCAAAAAGCTTACTTATTGAAGAAAGCAAACTGATTGGTCGGTAGCTAGAAGCTTCAGCCGGATTTTTGTCTGGCTTCAAAATAGGTACGACTTTTGCATTTTTCCATTTATCTGGAAAGTATGCCAGATGAAAACATCTGTTAAATAGTTTTACCAAGAAAGACAAAGTACTCTCAGGGAGTTTTTTGATGAGGATATAGAAAATTCCATCATCACCTGGTGCTTTCATATTTTGAAATTTTTTAGTTATAGTTTTTACTTCATCCAAATCAGTTCCCCAAGAATCATCAAAAATATTTTCTTGTGAGAAAATATTCAGATACTCCCTGGAAACTTGATCCTCAATAGGACTTGTAAGACCCAAACTGAAATTATGGGAGCTCTCAAACTGCTTAACAAGTTTTTGAGCTTTTTCCGCATTTGTGAGCAAAATTTTATCACCTTCCTTAAGCGCTGGTATAGGCTTTTGAGGTTTTTTCAATATTTTAGAGAGTTTCCAGAAAGGTTTGGAACTCGGATCTAATTTTGACACATTATTTTCAAAATGTTTGTTCCTCAGGGCAGAGAAGCGTTTTTTAATTTGTTTTTGTAAATCTCGCCATATGACTTTCATAGCGGGATCACGTGTTCTTTGATATTGACGCCTACGTACATTTTTCAGACGAATCAAAAGCTGAAGATCGTCATCAATTATAACTGAATCGAATTTAACCTCGCATTTTGGCATTGAAGCAGCTCTTGCTCTATTTATTGAGAAAGCCAGAGATTCAAGAGCATTATTAATTTCATTTTTTGTTTGCAATGGAACATTAGGATCAAAGTTGTGTTCCATAGATGTTCGATATTGATCCCAATTAGCTCTATGGTAGTTGAAAGTAGAACTGATGGAATTAGAAATGATTTCTTGAGATATTTCAAATGTAACTGGAAGGTGATCAGAACCAAAGTCAGCATGGGTAATCAATTGACTACAAAGTTGACATGAATCAGTTAGGACCAAATCAATAGTTGAGGGATTTCTGGCTGAAGAAAGCAAGGGGGCTATTTGGGTATTGAGTAGAGTAGTGGCCTGCGCAGCAAAAATCAAAAAGTGTATTACCATTGGCATAGCTTTGCGAGTTATACCACAAGCGGGGTTTTGCATTGAAAGCACCCATAACGAACAATTTAGACCTATCACGGCTGGGTTTCTGGGGGGCACCCATGAGCCAGTCCTTTTGCTGACCAGTGCATTGGAAAGGTAAGTAGGCAGCTATAAAAGTAAATTGGCCAAATTTTGTTTCAACTGAAACCCCCAAAGTTTCAAAAACTTTGGTTTCAAATGAAGAAAGAATGTGATGTTTGATACGCCTATGGACAATGATGGCAACGCCACCCCCCCGACACCCCCACAAACAAATTTCCCCGCGAAAAACACAAAAAAAACACAAAAAAAATCACCTCCCCGCCCACCCCACACATAAAAACAAAACCAACCCACCCAACTCAACAAATTATGACAATTAAACCACTTGAAGCTCAACACAAAATGATTCTTTCGCTATCTACGCGATTGAAAAATCTAACCGCCACCAAAAACCACCACCCCCGGGGAATTTTGGTTTTTGTTTCCCCCCTCCAACACCGCCGCAGGTAGTCCATTTACAGTTGAACATTACCCACCACACCGGGTGGCAGATCGGGGGTTTGAAGATTGAACCCTGTTGGTACCTGCAGGTATCGAAATAGTATTAACTCCTCGTTGAGCGTTTGAAGTTACAGTTGCGGATGGAAAAACCTGTCCGCTGTTTCTACCGACGGTTTGGTAGGAATTAGTTCTTTGCTGATCGTTGTTAACAGCAGCAGAATGGGTAGTAGCTGGTCGGGAACGTATATTGTTTCCTACCTGGCGTTTAGAGCGTGACTGCAAAATTGCTTTGCGAGTCTTGCACTCCCAAAAATTTGATTTATGGTTTTCACCACAATTTGAACATTTGAATTTTTGAGGATCTTCCTTCACAGGACATTCGTCCTTAGTATGTGAGGAATCACCACAATTCATGCATTTACCAACCATATGGCAATACTTTGTTCCGTGACCCCAACCCTGGCACTTACGGCATTGGGTGAGGCTTTGGAAATTGGCTCCAGTCTTCCTGAAATGTTCCCACTTCACTCTGACATGGAGCAAAAGGCTTGCTTTTTCTAAAGCCTTAAGGTTGTTAAGTTCACTTGCCTTGAAGTGAAATAAGTAGAGATCGTTTGAAATCCCTTTGCGAGAATCGCCAGGCCGGGATTTCATTTTCATCTTAATTACTTGGACTGGGCTAATTCCAAGTAATTTTATTAACTCGTCTTTAATTTCATCGAGAGATTCACCACTGGGCAGTCCTTTCAAGACAACCTTGAAAAGACGCTCAGATTTGGTGTCGTAAGTGAAGAAATTGTGGTTCTTCTGAGTAAGATACTCAAGAAGGCGTTTGAATCCGTCCAAGGTTTCAGCATGCAAACGGCATTCACCTCGTCTGGAGATTTGAAGGGAATATTTCACACCTTCAACAAATGTTAAGATTTCCTTGCGAAAAGCATGGAAATCCGAAATTGCCACCACAATAGGGGGAACTTTTTCCTTTCTCAATCGAGAAAATTTGTTCAAATTTTGATTAGATGATGGATCACTCTCATCATCTGTGAGCATATCAAATTGATTACTCACATTTATTTGATTTGCAGGCAAATCAATAGATTGCCCTTTTCGTTTGCGCTTATTTGCCATAGTGGCAGAGTAATTTGCTCCAAATCGACGTCCAAGCAGATAACTATAAGAATCCGAGGGACCGAAGAGGAATTTTCCAATGCGATATCCAAGCCGGGTTACCCGAAGGGCCTAACAAGGATCGAAAAGGAATAAGAGGAAATCTAAATATTGTAGGTATTATTTAGCACTGAAAAGTGCTGTTTAAGATTTGGTGTAGCGTTAGGTAGCAATAGCACTTCCTTCAGCAAATAGAAAATAGAACCGCACGGCATGAGAGCACAATGCAGCCCCCCCCCCTCAATCCACCGGTTTTTTTTTCTTTTCTTTTTTCCCCCACCCTCCCTTCTTCATTTCCCTTCCCCCCTTTCTCCACATTCTCTTCCCCATTTCACTTCTCCGTTTCTCCCCCCCGTCTTTTTTTTTTTTCAACAATTCCCATTAATATTATCCTTTTATTATAATTTACCAGACCCAACATTTTCCCACGCGCACCTGTTTTGATACAACTCGTACATACGAAGAACATTCAAATCGCTCGACAGATACAGTCGGTTAGACTTTTCACGGGTATAGTGGCTTGAATATGCTGGGAAGCTCCGGATATGTTGTTCAATATACTTTTTATGTTCGAGACTAATCATTTGTCGACAATTATTGGAATCTCGACGGTCGTCTTCAGCAATACCAAGACCCGGGATGCTCTTCGCGGCTAATGTTCGCAGCTTTCGGTCGCTTATGTCAAATTCACTACCTGAAAGCGTAAAACATAACTGAAATATAACTACAGTTATTGCATTACTGGAGTAGGATCTCCTTCCACGTCATCAGGTCACTGAATTTCGAGATGCTCCAGCACTAGAGGTTCCATTTCCCGACCAATTTGCTTGTCTCGGGATTCGGGATAAAATTTGTTGCTTGTCCCGGGAAATTTTTCAATGTACTTAAAAACGCAATTTTGTGGTTAGGAATATGTTTTATTCATCAATAAAAAAATCAATGGTTCAAATCAAGTAACTGGTCTTATCAATTTGAATTCGTTCTCTGAAAATACGACTTCAAGAAGCAAATTTTATTAATGTTTTCATCGGACAGTGAAGTTCGCTTTTTAGAACAGATATTTCCGGAGTTCGAAAAGATGCGCTCGCTATCGGTTGACGTCGGTTTGATTGATTTTAAATGAATGAAAATGATTCCAAGATTCGCGCTCAACTTGCCAAGTAGCTCAAAAAGTGACAACTCTTTCGCAATTACTTTTGAAAAATCAATCATTGCCGAATCAGTCTGAGGCGGGTTGGCATATTCCTTTATAGCCGATTCCAGTTTTCACGCATGCTCGATGGTGTCGTTCCTGAATCGTCATGCATACAGGCCAATCCAGCATTCAACTCGGCAGCATCATCATCGGTCTGTCTTTTCCAGTTCTGCTGGCGCTTGCGTTGACAAAGGAAGACCTTGAAGAAACTTCAGCGCTGTTATTATTTCCTTTTGGCGCCGTTCGTTTATTCTTTTCGTGATTGCATCGAAGAGGTCGTTTCCAACTTTGTGTTGAGTTACTTTTCTTAAGCTTCGAATACAAGAAACTCAAGCTACCTTCCGCAGACAGCAATGTAGCATCTCGTCTCTCAATGCTTCCGAAGCGAGTCTGATTGGCTGAAGAGCTTCCTGAAGGTTTTGTGCAACCTCGAAATCACTGTCCAACATAAGACCTGAAAGGCCTATTTCGGAAAGTGTCTCTTTGATGCAATCAAAACCGCGAATGAAGTGCTCCAGCATCGTTTCAGTCGAGTTCCAACGAGTTTTGACGTCCACACACAGTTGAAGTGGTTTATGTAACATTTTCGGGGTTTTTTCTTGAAGCAGTGCAGGCGATTTTCGAAAAAAAATCACGACTCTTCGAATACGTTTCAGAGACTCTCCAAATCGCGCGGTGTACAAGTTTATAATTGAAATAAATTAGCTGTTTTCTTTAATATGAACATGAACATTCCAATATATTTACCCGAAGAACCAACTTCATCATAGTAGTTATCACTATCCGAATCGTCGCTATCTGAATCCTCATTTTCAATTGGTACCGGTGGCTGATCCTTGTACAGGACATCGCAAACCCCCAAGTGAATCGCATGGTTGTAACACTGCTGATGAAGATAATCCGACAATCTTCCAAACTTCGTCATCATTCGAGCTCCGTCAGTCGTTGATGCTACAATGTTTCCATCCTTAATATCGAATTTCCGGACCATATCCTTGACCATTTCCAAAACCTTTTCCGCAGGTAGTGATCCACGAATTTTGTCGTGACCCAGGTTTTAGAATGATCCGTCAGCGAAATGGGCATTCACGTTTAAGTAGCGCTTGTTGCTTAGACTTGTCCTCTCATCCAAAGTGAGACTAACCAGTTCACCGCTATCGATACGCTTCACTATTTCATCCCGCGTTTGCTGCTGAGCGTATCCATAGTATTCGGCAATCAGCTTCATGACGGATGTATTCGACGTTGGCAGAGAATATCCACGATCTGCGATCGATTGTCTGATGAACTTGCTGTCGGTGATTGCATTGATCGAAAATCCGTCCTCTGCTGCCAGCCGAGCTACAATTTCCACCAGTGACTGACGTTTAACGAACTTGAGCATCGATACTTGTTTCACTGGGACATTCGGTGTGGATGATTTAACTTTCGCAGCAGACTCACTAGGATTTGTGGGGGGTTTGGAATCCATGTCGTGTTTGTTCTTCATGTGCCGGAGTAAGCCACTGGTCGAAGAGCCCTTGCACGACAAAATTTGCTCGCACTTCCGAAATCGTGCTTTTTCTTTGTCATCCGCAATTCTATCGAAGTGCTTCCAAATTTCAGCCATGCCTTTAAAATAATTGGATGTAAGGCTACATTAGCACAAAATTTGTATTACTACTTATTTTGATGTAACGGCAATCCGAAATTATTCAATGAACACAGAAGCAGTAATCAGCGAATGAAAACAATGTTTTGAATGGAAATGACAGCTTGCGTCTTATTGGCGCGTGTGTGTGTGTGTGTGTTAAATGTGTAGGCAAAAATGCGAATGCCTACTGAACCAACACAAAAGGAATGATGCATTTTCATGAATGATGTATAACATCGATGTAGGTACAGTAAATATGTATGTTGGCGTTGTATGGGTTATATTGAATGCGCGTAAACGGTACACTGAAATTTATTGGGAAGTATCAAAGCGAAAAAATATGTAAGAAATGTGTGTCCCGGGAATCCCGGGATTTTCGGGACGGTGAAAAATCTTATGCAGAGATTCGGGAAATCCCGAATTTTTCAACACCCCGGGATATCCCGAGTTGGAACCTCTATCCAGCATTAATTTCGGGACAGCAGTTATCTAGTTGAGACGCTGTTACAAATTTACAAATTTAAATGTTGTCTGTGAAATAAGGAGTGTATCGAAAATAAGCTATCCACAAACTTTCTTTCAAATTATGTTGAAAACCGATATTTTATTCATAAAAAAAATTGATCCTTTATTGTACGAGGTTAAACTTGAACATAATGAAGACCGGATGAAATTTAAGTTATTCCTTCACGAATTTTCGAACTTTGGATCGAATGCTCTTCATCAAGTTCCGGACAAGTGTTGCATCGCATTTTTTGGACGCTTGAGCCCAAATTTTTTTGAACTCCTGCATGTTCCCAACTGCCTTACCAGTCTTCTTGAAGACCCTCTTCACGATTGCCCCGTAACGTTCGATGGGTCGAAGCTGAGGGCAATTTGGTGGATTGATATTTTTCTCAACGAAATCTATACCCTTTTTCCGCTCACATCCTCCCCAACGACGGCAGTAAAGTATTGTGGACCTGGAAGGGTTTTTGAGTCCTCCTTTACATAGGTCTCATCGTCCATCAAAACGCAGGCATCCGGACGCTGCAAAAGACGCGAATACAATTTCCGGGCCCTTGTTGCTGCTCGCTTCTTCTGTTCTGCACTTTGTTTTGAGATTTTCTGCTTCTTGTAGGTCTTCAGGTGGTTTCGCCTCTTGATACGCTGGATCATTCCGACACTCGTTCCTGCTTTTTTGGCCAAATCACGTATTGACATTGATTTGTTCTTCATGATTAGAGATACCACTTTCTGCTCCAGTTTCGAGTTGGAAGAACCGGGTTTTCTGCCTCTTCCTGGTAGCTCATCCAAAGAATAGTGTTCCCCAAACTTATTAATGATGGTTTTAACACTCGCATGATGAATTCCAAACCGCTTCGCCAATTTTCGCATAGTAATACCCTTCTCACTTAGCGATGTGTCCAGAACCTTAATTTTCACTTCCTTTTCAATACGCGACATTTTGAAAACGCAGAATTTGAACCGCACAAACAAGTAAACAAAAGAAAGCTGACAGTCAAACGCACAGCATGCAGTGTTCAGAGCATAAAAAACCATCACAAATACATGCGTTCAACGCAAATGTATGTGGATAGCTTATATTCGATACACTCCTTATATAAAGCACGTAATTTGCAACGAGGTAAAGTAAAAAACCTAATTTGTTTACTTTTGCGACTTACATCCTTTTGAAAAGTTATGCTTGATATGTCAGCAAATACATTGTTATTGGAGTGTATGAAGTAGCATTTAAAATACAAATTTAAATGTTGTCTGTGAAATATACAGTTTGGACATACATTAGGTGCTTGTAGGTCGATTTTTTTCAATGCCGATAGTACTGTGATGTGATGACAGTGAAGGAATTGATTCTACCATAAGTTAACCAATTACGAGTGGATCAATTCGAATCTCACCTATCGTCAGAGGCTCCGATAATGCGCTTCACTTACGCGCAGTATATTTACTTGGCCTCTCCGAACAGTTCTCGCCACACCTCTTCGCTACCGAAAGGTTATGTTTGTTTTTTCGAATCGAATCATACCGCATGCAAACTCCCTTTTTTGGCCACTCCGATGTTGATCATCCTCGACCCGATCGATAAATGCCTTTTGGCCTGTCGATTCATCATTATGGAAGAGCAAATGTGATTGAACAAAGTGTATTGTGCTTCTATGATCTATCGTCGTATGTTTCGAAAACGTGTTCCACGCTGAATTTAAATTGCGGTATGTTGGTAACTACAGCAGCTTCAATGAACCATGACAGGACAGGGGGTTTGTGCATTACAAGTGGTAGCAAGACTAGACGGCGGGATATTTTTTTGATTGTGGATTGAGTTTAATTGAAATTAATAGCTCACCTGAACGGTAAACGGAATGATAGTGCCACTTAGCGGCCAAGGACGTGGATGGCTGAAATGACGATTTACTTTGGTAGCTGTAAAGTGATATTTTGAGAATATTTGCTGAAGCCATTTGAATAGTGATATTCCAATTTCAAGCCTTGACCTGCGAGCAATGTGCTCTTCACTCCCATTTCGTTGCGGTAAATTCTAAACCACTGTCAGCGATGGTATTGTTTGTTCATTTGTTCGCTGCCATGATTATGCAGAAAGCTAATGTCATGCAACAGGTCCAAAGATGCCGCTAAAGCAAACGTGTCGTGATCCAGCAAAGGATAGTTCACTCACGATCATCGGATACAACGAGCCTGATTGCCGTTTGGTTGCCTTTCTTAATTGCGGGTTTTGGTTTGTTTAGACATCCTCCTTGTCTGAAGAAGACCCAATCTGGTTTGATTTTGGAATTGATGGAAGCGTACTCTGGAGAAGCTCAGCAAGTAGCCAATTCAAGTGGCACGCTTCACTGCAGGGAAGCTCAGTTGATTGCAGCTCACTGCAGACGAAAGTCCAATTAACTTTCGAAACACAACCAGTCTGGTCTACTACCGTTCACTCTCAATAGTCAATTCAGTTGACCTCTTTGGTGACCCGGTTGAGACGATCTTCCGTGGGACCCATTCGAATGTGACAGATAAATGGTCGATTGAGACTCCTTCCAGCCGAGCAAGAACGATAATGTAAAGCACAATCCAATTATAGGTCAAAAGTGAGAAGACCACCGAGTCAGTATGTTTATCACGAACTTCTCTTCCATGGTTGAATGTGTCCCCAAGGCGAAACCGTTACGCTTTCAATTCAGTTCTTGGCGGATTCCAGGTTGCACTGCAATTAAGTAACAGTTTGCAATTGTAAGCGAGTTTGCGATTATCGATAAGATCTCCGGAGTCAAAAAAGCACCGTTGAATGCTCCAGCTCACGCGTCTAGACGTGAAAACGAGCCCGGTGACATTTGCATGGCAAATTGGCTTTAGAAGACACACGCGGTTTATCATATTTAACTAAAGGCTGCCAGCAGAGTAGATTGAGACGACAAATTGAATTGTATAAATCACTATTTGGCGCTTTGGGCTTGACATGTCGAGGTTGGAATAATGCTAACTAGTAGAGTAGAAATGCGCTGATGGAATAAAATGTCACTGAATATGGAATGTGGCACAAATTGGGACTGTGGCGTGTGCCTGATGATCGCTGGTTGTTACTTAACAGGAAAAAGAAAGCAGTTTCGAACGTTTGAAAGTGAAATTATTTGTTGACAGTTTTCGCATCAAACGGCACAACATGGCTTTGGCATGTAGCTTGGCAAGTATAAAGCAAACAACGGGATAATTTAGGCAACATATTTGGCTGAAGTCTGCTAGGGAATACGCCATCTTAGGTCAAAAAAAGTTGCAGTAAATTTTAAAACCAATTTAAAATGAGAGATGGGCAATCACTGTTAATGCAATTCTTGTGGATTCCAAAGATATCAATTACATAATTTCAAAGGATATTCCAAATGAACGGGAAGTTTTTCATTACTTTGGACTATAGTTCCATTGCTATTGAAAATAACAGTTAGCATCGTTTCGGAATATTCTATGAACAAATGAAACATATTTTGATGTTTTGATTCCTTTCCAATCCAATGTATGGCAAAATTGAGCAGATTATCTTCCACGTTGACACACAAAATGAAAGAACATGTTTTAAACTGTTAAAAACTGTAAGGTATTTTTTGTGTAAAGAATTTTGACATTACAATTATAATTGCTTTTATCATTTTGTATTATAACATCCCTTCACAATATTTTGTAATGCTATTTTCAGCTTCGCATTTGCATCGTTGTAAGTTTTGGCCCACCTAACTCACGTTGTGTATTTGAAAAGATTGTATGGTTTTTTACATTTTTTTTAGAGAGAGGATTATATACGACAAATACTCAAAAAAAAAAAAAATATATTTCGTCCAAAATAATTAATTCAAAAACTAGCATTGTTTATGATCCTAAATTTTCAATTTTAAAAACATAAAGAATCATTTATGGGCCCAGTAGGAAAAAAGAGTTATCGAAGAATTTCCTGTCATAAACTTTCAATTTTTTTCGTTTTGGATTTATTGAGTTTTCGTTTTTGGGCAGTGATCATACTCATATAAAATTGATATCGCATAATTGTTTGCTTAAATTTTCTTTGCTATTTTGCTAGGCTGCAGGTGGTTCACTTTATTTCATTATATCACGTTGTAATTTTCGCTATTATAGAGTTTCAATCACCTAACAGCGCAGCGGAAGAGGCAAATAGTGGCATTAAATTATTATATGTACATTCCCAAGTAACACCAGAAACATCTTCTTTGACAAGAATATAAGAAGTTTGTTGTAAAAAAGTCGTGAGGATGAAATACCAAAAATGTCTGGTCTTGAAAAAGTTTTCAGGATGTTTTTCCACACATATTCGGTTCAAACGTGGTACCAGAACAGGGAACACATTTTTGTTCTATTTTTGTTCGATCAACTTAAATTTTACTTCTTAAAAACATCGGTGACTGTTTGTCATCTTACCACTACGAACTATTTTTACTCACTTTTGAGTATTCATACTTTTGACTGATTTGAGTCAAACGTATTTCATTTTGGATTGTTTGGAAATAGCGTGTATGCTAGATGTTTGTAAATATGTTGATAGGTTGCATTCAAGATGAATTTTAAACATGTTTTTAACATCCTCATGCAATGATGAAATCATTCAGAATAGATTGTGAATCCAATACAGTGGCGGCTGAAAATATGTTTATTTGAAATACTGGAATAAAAAAAAAACACTACCTACATGTAAGATTATGATGCCACTCACTGATTCAAATACAAGCCAAATTGGGCATAGGTGTTTATTCAAATGTATCATAAAGTAACAGTTTGGTAGATTGTTTAGTATTTTTTATAAATTGTTACGCTTTATTTGTGGGGGAGTCTTGAGATGTAGCTACGCACAACATAATAGAAAAATTGTATTTGTATTTTCATTCATACTGACATTACTCGGTTCAATTTCACAACAAAAAACGAACATTTGAAAATCAAATGTGTTACTAATGTTTTTACCCGTACTGTAGACTTGTACTGTAGGACTGTAGACTTGGAAAATCGCCATGTTGGTTTTTGTGAATTCAATAAAGAAATCTCACTGAAATTCAATAATCTATTCGGGGTACCTTTTACGTTTTTTAATCCATTCGATGGCGCATGAAATTAGGGAAAGGTAACAGAAAGTTGCACTGCTAACCTTGAGCCGCATGTAGAATTTTGATACAACTTCCATGCGTAAAGCAGTTTTAATGAGAAACAATCATCTTTAACACGCTAAATACCATTAGCTACGATATCGTTTCGCCATTAAAAAATCTTGTTTATATTTTTTTCACTTTGTTCGTGCCTTGCTTACTTTGACAAAACATATCATTATGTTATAAGCATGCTGTTGGAAGCATCCATTAAACATAATATTTGTCTTATGGATGTTCTACAAATCATCTGGTATGACCTAAAAGATGTTCAAAAATGCTACATTTATTGCGCTTTTTCGGTTATATGTGTGTATGAAATTAAGTTATTGACGTTAGAAAAAAACATGAGCTTTGTCTAAAACGTGTATTATTAACATGAATATGGCAAGTGGTGTTTCTTGGGTTATGTAACATTTATTTACAACATCGTATTATTTCCATCATATCATGACCTTCACATTTTCATACAATAAACCTGATTTAGGCGGTATCTGCCTTAAACACGAAATATACCTTCAATTTATGACATCTAGCATTGCATATATGTCCAGTATATAACGCAGAAAATTACAGCTTTGGTAGGCTTTTGAAAATTACGGAATCTGTGGTAGGCTTTTGCACTTATTGCTGAATGTATTTTTCACTTCCGGTTTGCAAATGGACTTTTTACCAATTCTGAGCTGATCTGATTCATGCAGCGCTGTGTGCCATTTGGTGTTTGATTTTACATTTCAATCTTTGTCATTGCTTCATCATAACTTACAATATCATTATGTTTGGTAATATTGTTTTATTTATTTTACTTCATAGATTATTCAAAGATTACTTATTGTTTTTTTGCCCATTTATCTTTAACTCCATTCCAGTTAAATCTTCCCTTGCCTAACTCAGTAGCAATAACTATAAGGTCAGCAAAAATAAAAGCGGATTGCTGTTATAAAATCAGCATCAAGTAGCAAATAGTGACCATGGCAACAGTAAATTAAAATGTAAAAATTGTAAAGTTTTGTAAAATTTCAATAAAGCTATTATAATCTATTATACAAACTTTTTCAGGATGCCTCAAATTAAGATTGTTATGAAATGCTGCTATCGCTGAAAACGAACGAAAACTTGCTTAAGCGCGAAACACAGATTTCTACACTTTAGCACTTTACAACATTTCTTGCATGTCAGGATCAACCGAATGAAGATCGTATATTTTAGATACCAATGCTTGTAGTATTTTTCACGTACATAAATATATACACTATCATCTAAATATTTCATGGGAATCGGAGAGACCATCAGGGCACCCGATTGAAGCACTCTGAATGGGGAGAGTGGGAATGCCAACTCCCCATTGCTAACAGTTTGTGAATAGAGGGCGGGCTCTTCTCCCCGCCCATTGAGGCATCCTCATGTTAGATAGCTTGCTCTTTTGACCAATTGTTCAATCTTGTTGTTGGAAGGAGATTCTTCATTTCCCTGTGGATACGTATAAGTGATGTTGCATATCGATCCACCAACCCCTTTTTGGCCCTTCATACAACAGCATGATTAGGATAATCAGTGGTTATTAAAGCTTAATCAAGTCTTACAGAGAGGAGAGCCCATTGCTGTCGAACTTAGTTTCCGTGCTACAATGGGTGGTACTACATATCATACATCATCATCATACATACTCTATGACATTGAATATATATTGGGAAGGGGCATTAGGGTATCACTCAAGCTGGAATTGGACAATGGAGTGGTATGCCAACCGGCGTCTAGAGGGAACAAACAGTATCATTTTCTTTATCCTACCGATTCGAATGTGATGCTGTGAATTCTACTCCAACAAGTCATTCTGTAGAAAGGTTAATAAGTATTGCAAATCGGGTTATTCGATTTGTTGGATCGTATCGTTGGAAGGAGAATCTTATGTTCCCGCGGGTTTCACGTAAGTGTCTATGCTTACGGGTCCGCTCCACCGTTTTGGCCCTTCAAACAGCGTTACTGTGAAAAAAAAACCGGGAACTCAATTTGATCTTGCTATTAAGTGAAACTGCTTACACGACAAGGTCTAAGAAAAGGGTGGTAGCTATCCTCGTTCCATAATTTTTTGAAGTTTTGCGCAGTTCGTTACATTGGAATTCATTTTTCTCATTACCGCGATTTGTAGATAGAGTTTTAAATAACCGAAGAAAAAAATTGTGGTTTAAGTGGCCTAACAACGACACGTTTTTAATTGCAATTGGCCGTCGTCAAGCCAATTTGCACAGTATTTCTGCGTGATCACGCACACAAGCAGTTCATCAAGAAGGCTTCACTCTTTACCGGAAAAGGCGGCTACATACGTTCGTCGGCTGGCAGCAGCAGCTCAGTTATACACAAAAGATAAGTGTTTTGGTTTTCTTTTTCTTCTGAATATACTGTAATTTCATTTTGTGTTTAAGTGTTTTGCTTGAGTTACTGTATGTTGATTGTATGAGTTGATTGTCTCAGTGGTTGAGCGACATTAGCTCCCACGGGTGAGCCATGGATGATTTGTCGGAAGATGATACATTTTTTCCACCAAATGATAAGCTATCCCATAATCTTTCCCAATCACGCACCTGTCCAGCTGATTCAGCTGGCCCATGAGTTGTCTATTTTCAGCCTTAATGACAACTCTAAATGTTTATCGAGAAATCTGACGTCTTGATTTTTCAGCTGCGTTTTTTCCTCGAATTGAAAATAGTTTTATATTGATTTTTAACAGTTAAAGATTTGTTGTTAACATGTTTTGTGAAGTTAATTCGACTATTTTCTGATCAGAGTTTCGGTAGTGAGTGAGGTTTTGCAGCGGAAAATTTCCGTTGTCACTGAGCGAATACAACTCTACCGGAAGGAAGTATGAAAAAATCGAAGGATCGCCGCTTCGAAGTGAAAATGTGCGAGGGTGTGTCACCGGCCGCCTGGAAGACTATCTGGTTTTCATCGTTGGACGAAACTGTAAACGCTA